>JAHDYR010000004.1:0-470618 GCA_019828565.1 Carpediemonas membranifera
AAAAGTTCGTGTGTTTGTCCAGGGTGTCTCCTGGTGGCGTTTCACCGTCGAGGATGGCGTGACTCGCCGCCCACCGCGCGATGCCGCCAATCAAATGATGAGCCTCCCTTCCTCGGCCCGTGGTCGGGCCACACTGACGAGTTGCCCTGATCTGTCTCCCCGTCACAGCCACGAGCTTCGTCCCTAAGCAGCCGTGAGTGCACGTGGGCGCCCCTGCTCTGCGTCGGGCAGGATGTGGTCTCTGTGGGGTGGCTGCTGAACGAGCCGTTGTTGTGCAATACCAACTGCCCCCACCGCGCTCGTCGCCGGCGATGATGTGGCCTTGGGCCGAGAACGAGGCAGCCAGCATTGATCGCTGACACCTATGGTCTGCGAAGACCGTCAGGGGCCGAGTAAGATGTCTCGCGTCCCACAGCTTGACGGTCGAGTCCCGACCCGAGCTGAGTATCTCCCCATGCGGCGAGACATCGAGAGTGTTGAGAGACATGTCGGTGTGCTCCCTCACAGCCTCACCCCAGGTATCGGCGCGAGGGTCGTAGAGGCTAAAGTACCCGGCCCCTGTTAGTAACAACCAGGCTGGGGTCGGCGGTGTCGCCATGGAGCTGTCTGATGGCGGAGGGGCCGGTGCTCACCCCCGATGGATGGCATGTGGGAGATGGAAGCACGCGAGGACAGCCGCATGCTGTGGACGTCCCGGGAGACTATCGTGCCGTCGATCAGGCCATGTAGAGGCGAGGCAGCGGCCAAAGGATTTTACCGTCTAGTGAAGCTCATCTGCGTGGCTGTGGGCGTGTTCATGAAGCTCTGCTCGTACCCGCCCCGCTGCCCGAGCACGGTCGCCACGCCCATGACGGAGCCGGCAGTCATCGCCTTGGAAAGGGCGTTCGAGCGCTTCCCGCCGAACACAAGGCCTGACGCCTCGTAGAGGAGGTCTCGGCTCTTCCCGCCGGGGGTGTGTCCAAGGTACCGCTTGAACCCAGAGGAGAGCTTCTCGTCGGGGGTCTCCCTCCGCGGCAGTGGTGCTCGCCGCACGCTCGAGAATGGACCGCCTGAGCAACGCGTCCTTGTTCTCGTACTCCTTCAGCCTCTTGTCGAGCTCCTCTCGCGCTCAGTGGCTTCCCTTTAACCTGCGAAGGGATGAAGCCCCTCGACTCCAGCTGGAGCATGAAGCGGCGCTGCTGTATTGGACTGGCGTACTTCCATAGTGAGTCGGGCAGCCTCTCGCCCATAATAAAATAAATGCGATGGAATAAATATAAAAAGCGTCTCGAGCGTCCTGTTCTTGCCGCCCCCCGACGCCCCCGCCTGTCCCTCCATATGCCCACGAGCATCCCCCGGCTATAGCGTACCTTGCCCGCCTCTTCCGTTCGACCCAGGCCCTCCAATGCCGCTGGATCATTCTCACAGTCGAGTCGAGAGTCAGGTCGCCCCCTTGGCCGGTGGCCATACGCCGGAGACTCTCCCTCGTGTCCAGTCTGGGGCCACTGGGGGAGAGCGAGGTGACCTGGAAGTCCCGACCCCTGCAGAGGTTTCACAGTGAGGTTGGGCGGGTCGTCTCGCTGCCCACCAATGTATGAAAGCGACCCGATGGCCTGGCGGTGGGCCTTCGCTGCGTCCATGGACTCACGCAGCGCTGCTCCTTCCTCGGCCCGAGCTTGCGGACCTGCCGGGCGAGCGTGTTGGTGTACCCGACAATTCCGGTGCGTCTGCGGCCCCTTCACGTGGGGGTAGGCGGAGCAGTGCGCGCTCTCCAAGGCTTCCATGCGCTCCTTTGTCCGCTGCGTGGCCGTAATCTGCGCCGTAGTGATTTCTAGCACCTTCGCTGACCTGAACGCCTCGATCGAGCTTGCTGCGTCCACCAGGAAATTGCTGCCCGACCCGCATGTGACCACATACGGTGTGGGCGATACCACTGCCTTCAGCTCCACTGATAACGCGTGTTTGAGAACTATAGTCCGCTTCATCGTGCGCACGTGCTTCACCTCGACGCGATGTGACCTCATGAACCTGGCACGATCCCCGGCTGCATTCTTGATCTCATCCGCGCATTCTGAGAGAGTCTCATCCCTGTGCTGCCCCGTTCTCGGTGTGGCCATCAAGTTACTAATCGAGGTGTCGTCGTCTTCTCATCAATCTCGCCGACGCCCCCCAGCCCTGAACAGTGGCAGCGTAGGGATGTCTGAGCGGCGCCTGGCATGCTGTCTTGACCCTGGACCGGACGGTATTCTGCTCCGACTCTCTTGCCAAACTGCGCGGAGAGCTCATCAATGGGTGGAAGAGTGAGGGCTGCTCGGGGCGTGATCGTCG
Organism: Carpediemonas membranifera; assembly: GCA_019828565.1. Taxonomy (NCBI): domain Eukaryota; phylum Fornicata; genus Carpediemonas; species Carpediemonas membranifera. The sequence continues at coordinate 2,308 of JAHDYR010000004.1, forward strand.
GAGACGAGGAGGACTTCCCTATAGACCGCGGGAAGCGCTGCGGGGTCGGGTTGAGGGACGACATGGCGTCGTTGTCGGCTCTGAGGCGGGATCGGGTGGCCAGGCGGATCTTGCGCATGCTGAGCGTGTTAACGATGCTTGTGAACTCCTGTCACAGGTAGTACTCGCTGCTGTCTGAACAGGAGCCGCTGGCGTCGACGGCGATGCTAAGGCGGAGTCGACTTGTACTGGGAGTCGATTGAGCGTATCCCCAAGCCGGTATTGACATCTCTTGCACATATACACACGTATAAACACTACACCAACTCCTCTGTGTGCGCCGTGGCCGGGAACGCGGCGCCGCTGTTGGGGTAACCTGCGAAGAAATCGGCCAGATTAGACCGCCATCCATGGTCAAACTGGTTGTGCCAGACGCCATTCTCGTATCTGATGTAGTCATATCGCATCCAATTGATTGCCTCATTAGTCGTCAGATTTGTCAAAAATATTCTTGACCTGCTGATGGAACAAACGATAAACGAAAGGCAACGTGGCCCCAGCGATGGCAGCCATGACCACCGTCCCTGATCTGAGCACCGCAATCCTCCACAGCTTTGCCCACAGACTGCCTTCGAGTCCGCCGACGTGGCAGACAACCATAGTCAAGGGAAGAACAGTCGTGACCGCAAGCGCGACCATGGTGGCAAGTAGCATTGCCATAAACTGCCGGATATTACCCGCACCGATGCAGCAGTTTGTCCAGACGCAGTGGTGGTCGTGCCGCCTGATACACACGTCGCACGAACGGCAGTGCTTTGCTGCGGAGGGGCTTTCTGACGTGGTAGGACTCGCAGATCGGCTGCTCCTTCGTGTAGTCGATCTTTGAGTGTGGGTCGTCGTTGGTGATAACGCCGGGGTTCGCCTCGATTGGTGATTACTAGAAGAACGAGGGCTGCTACGGTGGGCAAAACCGCGAATATAAACACGTAAATGGGGTGGGGTGAGGGTATAACCCCGAAAAAGGAACGTCGTGACGATCGCCGCGACAAGGCCAGCGAAGTACACCAGCAAGCCGACCGGGGCACGCCTCACACGATGCCACCAGGCCGTCTGCCCCTCTTCGAATACCGTACACAAGGCCCTGGAGCTGCTTTGCCTCAGCAAGTCTTGCGGGCGTGGCACCGTCCAGGTCTAGTGGTTCGAGCGCCACGCCCCGGCCCACGAGGAAGACCACGTTCTCGTAGTTCCCGCCCATGACCGCTGCGTGGAGAGGGGTCCGCTTCCTAGCGTCAGTGGCCTCTAGGTCGGCGCCGTGTGTTGCCAGGAGCCGCACAAGATGGGGCGACCCCTGCTCGCACGCCCAGTGGAGCGGGGTGCGGCCCTGGGCGTCCCTGGAGTTGATGTCTGCGCCTCTAGTGACCAAGAGGCCGGCGGTGACCGGGTAGTCGCCCTGGATGGCCAGGTGGAGGGGGGTGAGGGCGTTGGCTTCTTTCTCCTCAATGTGCAGGGCGCCAACTGGGTCGGAGAGCAGGAAGTCCACTACTGCTGCGTGGCCTTGCTGGGCTGCGCGTGCTAGGGGCGTCATTTGCGCTGAATCCTTCGACATTCTTTCTCGCCCGCATCGATAAGCTTCTGCACGCGGGCAAGATCGCCGTTCCAGCACGCCCAGTGCATTGATGTCTCTGTATTGCTATTCACCTCATCGTTAACCACAGCGTTCTGCCGTGGTGCCTCGTCCATCGTCGACGCGCCCGTTCTTCGTGTCAACTCGGCCGAGTCAGCAACGGTGGCATGCAGCGCCGACGCAGCGAGGGCGCTATCTTGAGTGCCGGCCCGACATCTCCACCCTCGGCTCCTGAATGATGGTCCAAAAACAGTGTACTGTGTTGTCATGACACCGATCGTACCTGTTGACAGCCGATGGAAGCGATGACTCAATGCGACCATGTGGTGGTGTGCTTGGGTGGCCGAGTCCCGGTTGACAGGCGCACATTTGCTGTGGCCTTCGAGTTGATGGCTCAGAAGCGCTTCAACGTGTTCCAAGCTTATGAGTGACGGAGGAGGCCTGGCGATGGGTCGGGGCGGGTGTAAATGCTGAGCCAATCTCTTTACCTATACATGTCGTTCAGCGTGCGCAGGCCCGGGGCGCTGGGCGCGTTCGTGCGGTATGTCGCGGTGACCGTGCCCATCGCGGCGAGCGCGGCTGCTCTCTCGTCTTCGGACAGCGTCATCCAGGGCGCGCTGGCGTTCGCGAAGGTGTCGACCTCGTGGTTGCGCACGGCGCTCTCCGTGTACATCTCGGTCGCGACGCTGTCGGGCAGCGCGGCGACGACTTCCGCGAAGGTGGGGCGGTCGCGCGGGTCGGGCGCCACGCAGCGGCGGATCAGCTCGCCCACGGCCGCCGGCGTGCCCGCGGGGGTCATCGGCCGGTAGCCAGCCCGCACGTGCGCGCGGATGGTGTCGAGCCCGAGGCGCTCCTGGCGGTACGGGATGTCGCGCGCGGCGATCTCCCAGAGCGTGATGCCGAAGGCGAAGACGTCGGCCTTCTCGCCGCCCACGCCGTCGAAGCGCTCGGGCGCCATCCACGGCCACGAGCCCTCGACGTCCGCCACGCGCTGGTCGAGCCGCGCGGTCAGCCCAAAGTCGCTGATCTTGGCCTTCTTGTTCGCGACGAGGATGTTGAGCGACTTGAGGTCCCTGTGCTCGTAGCCCTCGCCCGCGATGAACGCCATGGCTGCCGCGGGATGTCGCGCGCGAACTTCAGCCGCGCGTCCCAGGGCAGGTCGGTTTTCGAGAGCAGCAGCGCCGAGAGCGACCCCGACGCGAGCTCGAGCGCGAGCCGGATCTCCCGGTCGTCCTGCTCGAGCGCGTAGAGCGCGACGACGTTGCTGCGGCGCAGCTGCTTGTGGATGAAGATCTCGCTCTGGAGTCGGTCGGCCTGCACCGCGTTCAGGTCGGCCCGCGCGACGACCTTGACGGCGCAGTCGGTGCCGCCGTACGTGCCGCGGAAGACGGCCGCCATGCCGCCCTCGCCGATGCGGTCGGCCTGGCTGAACGCGATGCTGCCCGCCGGCTTCGTGATGTCCGCGTTGAGGTCGGGCTGCACGAGCGGCTCGGGCGTCTGGTCCTGGATCAGGAGATACTGCAGGTTGCTGCCCTTCTTGACTGTCTGCGCAGCCGTCTTGCCCTTGTACGTCGCGGCCCGGTCGGCGCCGTGCTTCAGCAGCAGGCTGACGATGTCGAAGTTGCCCGCCTTGACGGCAGCGAAGAGCGGCGGCATCTTGCCGTCCACGCCGTTCGCGGACACGCCCGCCACGAGCAGGCGCTTCACGGCAGCGGTGTCGCCCTGCGTGATGTCGTCGCTGAGCTGCTTCGTCAGGGCGTCGTTGATGGCGGCCCGGATCACGCCGGCCATGAGCGGGTCGGCCACGCCCTTGACGGCCTGCAGCGCGTTGACGCCGACCGGCGGGAGGAGGGGTCGAGCGCCGCGGGCGAGCAGCTTCGTCGCGGAGTCCCAGTGGCCGCCCTGGATGGCGACCACGAGCGCAGTCGTGTTCCGGCTGACGGTGTCGATGTCAACCCTCGCGGCCAGCATCGCGGCCAGCATCGGCGGCTTGGCGACGGCGGCCAGCAGCGGGTGGCCGTCCGGGAAGGCGTCGTCGAGCAGGCAGCCGGCCTTGAGCAGCGCCGCGAAGGCCTGCGGCTGGTCGTGCACGAACGCGCTGTGCAGCGGCGACCGACCCTCGCGGTCGAGGCAGTTGAGGACGACGGGGCCGAACTTGACACTCCGGAGCAGCGTCTTCGAGCGCATCTTGGCGACGTCGCCGCTGATGATGTGCGCGTGGAGCTCGTCGCTCCTCTCCAGCGCTCTTCCTTGACGCGGCCCCTGAGCGCGGGCATCGGGTCCTTGGCGAGCGCCTGCACGGGCTGGAGGCGGGCGAGGTCGGTCCTCAGCGCGAGCACTCGCGCCTCGTGCTGCTCCGCGTGCGGGCCGGCGGCGGCCAGCAGGCGCTTGGCGTCGCTCAGAGCCGCGGCCACGCACAGCGCTCGTCAACGGCGTCGAGAGCACGTGTTTCAGTCAACAGTTTCTGCATCACGAGGTGGCGGTTGAGTAGCTCGAGAAGGGCTTCAACATCGGCGGCTTGGCTCGACGTGAATCCGGTAGGACCAAGAGAGACGGTGTATTCGGGGTGGGCCAGCCTCATCTCAAAAAGAGCGGGGCAGGCCCGTGGCGAGGATGTGGATGACGACCCGCGCCAGGTCGGCGAGGTAGAGGGGCGAGTCGTCGGACGGCAGGCGGATGTCGGCGCCGAGTGTGGGTCGGGCGCAGACCTCCTCGATCTCTGGCGAGTGCTTGATATGCCACTGCTTGACGGTCTTGTCGGAAGATCCAGAGAGCAGGGTCGACCCGTCTGGGGAGAATGCGACGCTCCACACCTTATCGGCATGACCCCTGAGCGTCTCGAAGCACTCGCCGCCGTCGATGCCCAGAGCTTGGTGGTGTTGTCCCATGATCCAGAGACGATGGTCTTGCCGTCGGGGGAGATGGCGACGGTGGTGAGATAACTCGTGTGGCCCTCCAGAGTCTGCTCGAGTCTGCCCGACTCAGCGTCCCACACCTTGATCGTGTCATCAGACGATCCAGAGACGATGGTCTTGCCGTCAGGGGAGATGGCGACGGAGAGCACCCAATCTGAGTGCCCTTCCATCGTCCTGCACGCGCCGGTGGCGACGTCCCACGTCCTGACTGTCTTGTCATCGGATCCGGACACCAGCGTCTTGCCGTCTCGGGAGAAGGCGAGGCTGTTCACAACATCGGTGTGCCCCTCGAGCGTCTTGACGAGTCTGCCGGTCTGGTCCCACAGCTTGATCTTGCGGTCATCACCGCCCGAGGCGATGGTCGACCCGTCCGGGGAGACGGCGATGCACAAAACTTCCCCGCCATGCTCCATCGTCGTCGTGCACACGCCGCGCTTGCCCCACAGCTTGGTCGTCCCATCCCATGACCCAGTGACCATGGCGCCGTCGGGGAGGAAGGCGACTCTGAGCACGTCATCGGTGTGACCCTTCATCGTCTGGATGCACTCAGCCATCCTCGCATGCCAGGCAGCGAGCAGATCGTCGACGGCGCTGTCGGGCTTGTCGGCGGCCAGCTTGCCATACCTCATCGTGACAGTGAGGTCGGGCTCAGTCAGCCTCATGCTGAACTCTCGGGGCCGCGCCGAGAGGTGGTCGAGGACGCGGGTGAGGTCGGCGACGGTGCCCTCGAGGCGGACGATGGCCGCGGCCGGGACAGGCTCGGCGAGGGTCTGGTCGAGGGCGGTGAGCTCGGGAGAGCGACCAAGGGACCACTACTTGGCGGTTTTGTCGTCAGATCCAGAGAGCAGGGTCGACCCGTCCGGGGAGAAGGCGACGCAGCGCACCTAATCGTCATGGCCCCCTGAGCGTCTCGGAAGCACTCGCCGCTAGCGATGCTCCAGAGCTTGATGGTGTTGTCCCAAGACCCAGAGGCGAGGGTCCTGCCGTCGGGCGAGAAGGCGACGCTGCGGACAAAGCTCGCGTGCCCCCTGAGGACGGCGACGCACTCCCAGGTCCTGGTGTCCCAGAGTCTGATGGTGTGGTCGCCAGACCCAGAGGCCAGCAGAGCGCCGTTCGGGGAGATGGCGACGGCGGCGACAGAATTCGTGTGGCTCCTCCAGAGTCTGCTCGAGTCTGCCCGACTCAGCGACCCACACCTTGATTGTCTTGTCCTTTGATCCAGAGACGATGGTCTTGCCGTCAGGGGAGATGGCGACGGAGAGCACCAAATCTGAGTGCCCTTCCATCGTCCTGCACACGCCGGTGGCGACGTCCCACGTCCTGACTGTGTTGTCATATGATCCGGACACCAGCGTCTTGCCGTCTGAGGAGAAACCGACGCTTCTCACATCCCTGGTGTGCCCCTCGAGCGTCTTGACGAGTCTGCCGCGCCTCCACAGCTTGATCTTGCGGTCAGTCCCGCCCGATGCGATGGTTGACCCGTCCGGGGAGACGGCGATGCACCGAACAGCCCCGCTATGCTTCATCGTCGTTCTTGCACACGCCGCGCTTGTCCCACAGCTTGGTCGTCCCATCCCATGACCCAGTGACCATGGCGCCGTCGGGGGAGGAAGGCGACGCTGATCACCCAGTTGGTGTGACCCTTCATCGTCTGGATGCACTCAGCCATCCTCGCATTCCAGGCAGCGAGCAGGTCGTCGACGGCGCTGTCGGGCTTGTCGGCGGCCAGCTTGCCATACCTCATCGTGACAGTGAGGTCGGGCTCAGTCAGCCTCATGCTGAACTCTCTGGGCCGCGTCGAGAGGTGGTCGAGGACGCGGGTGAGGTCTGTAGCGGTGAGGGGCGAGGATCCGATGGGATTGAGGTGGAGCTTGCTATCTGGGGCGAAGATGCGCGTCGTGGCGTCGCTGATCATGTCCTCTACTGCTCTGCACTCGCTGCTGCGTGAGATTCTCGGGGAGGACGCACCATTGCTCAGATCTACTGCGTAAGCGCTCTTGAACTCGCCGCGGGCTGCATCTCTGCACCAACGGGATTGGGAACGTACCAGCTGCGTAAGTGGGAGGCGTGGAACGAACTTTCTGCATCGTCGCCGATTCATCCTCGCTGAATTTGGATGGTGTTTGCGACTTTGAGCAGTCCGACATCGTGACGTCCCAAAAAGTTCGTGTTTGTCCAGGTGTTCTCGGTGGCAGCCATCGTCGAGATGGCGTGACTCGCCGCCCACTGCGGGGTGATGCCGCCAATCAAATGATGAGCCTCCTTCCTCGGCCAGATCGCACGAGGCCAAGCACCCACCCCACGCAAGCGATAAGATCACGAGTCTGGCAGAAAAATGACGAGTGGTAGATACATGATGCTGCATGGCCCCCTTTGCGGCGGCAGGTCAATACCACATGTTCGCGAGTGCGGGAGGCACGCATCGGACACGGCTGTCAGGGGAGTGTAGTTTATGGTAAGATAGACGCTGTCGAGGGCAGTATAACCTGCTCCTGGGTCTCACCGGCTGGCGGTCTTGCCCGCTCGCTTGATGGCCTTGCGCATGGCATCAATATGGGACGCGTTCTTCTGAATATCGGGCATGTTGGCCTTTCCCACAAGCGCAGAGAGTGTTGGGGTGCGCGTCATCACTGGAGAAGGCGGCTCGTCGTTTCGCTCAAGGGCAATTAGAGGCGTGGCGCTCTGAAGAACGAGATTGTTAGCGCCTACTTTCGACTTTCTGACCTTAGGAGTGAACGTATCGACCAATGTTTTTCTTGTGTTCAATGATTGCTTTGTCCGTATGGCCTTCATTCTCTTCTCTGAGGAGCTGTATTGCGATCTTCTTTCGAGTAAGCTTTGTCGGGCCCCTTGCTGCCAGGATTCTTCCTTATCGGCGAAGCTTTTGCTTCGTAGAACAGGAGTTTGGAGCACCTTAGCCTCTTTCTTTGCCGCTTTGACCATTCAGCAGTGAGATTTGGGAAAAATTTGATCAGACAGATCCAAGAATTCCGACCTGAGTTGAGACACTGCATGCGACGCCATCGCAGACACCTCACCTGCGCCACGTGGGTTCAGACCCTCGAGATTTAGTGATCACTTCATTTTAGACAACGAGGCTTCATCCACCATGGACCAGGATCTCTCTTCGGAGGAGAAAATTGAGAGAACGATCACGGCCAAGTATCTCAGCGAAGAGCTGGTGAAGACACAGGCACGTCTCCAGCAGCAGCAGACGTTCTACGTCGAGATCCAGGAGTCCCTCGAGCACCGCCTCGCCAAGAAGGAAAAGGAGCTTGCAGACGTTCAGGCTAAGCTTGCTCGCGAGCGGGAGGAGAATGAGAAGAATCTGGAAACCCTAGAGGCGTCGTCGACCCAATTCCGCGCCGAGGCTTCCGCTGCTCAGAGCAGGCTGGCCAGCGAGAGTTCAAAAGGTGAACGAGTTGCAGCAGCAAGTTGATGGGCTAGCGAAGGCCCGTGATGAGCTTCAGCGCGAGACGCAGCGCCGAATCACCACACTCGAAAGCGCGCTTGAAGTCTCCCAAAAAGGACGCCGCCACCCGTATCGGAAAGCTCAAGGGCGAGCTCGAAGCAGCCCACAACGCCTGTCATGCAGCGAAGGTAGAGCTTCACGCCGCTACTACCACTATTGAGATGCTCCAGAAGCGCGCTCGGACGGTCGAGACGGAGCACACCAAGGAGATCGACGAGCTCCGCACGGCCCTCCAACACAGCAGCGCAGACGCCCAGACTCGGCTTGAAAACGCCAACGGCCGCCTGACCGAGACGGAGGAGTCATACAGGGCCGAACTCAAGCGTGTCGTCGTGGAGAAGAAGGGCTTGGAAGTCGAGGCAGCCAAGGTTCCCAGGCTCGAGGCGCGTGTCCAGGAGCTGAACCAGAGCCTGGTCGACGCGGCCACACGCGTGAGACAGATGGAAGCTCAGTTCTCTAAGGCCGAGCTGAGCAGCGAACACGCCATTGACGAAGTCAAGAACAAGTACTCGGCAAGAATAGAGGAGCTCTCCACAGCGCTCAGGGACGCCAGGATTGAGATGGACGACGTCAGGGCGACTCAAACATCAGGATCGGCTCGGCTAGAGGCTGAGCAGAGCGAGCGGCAGCGGATCGAGAAGAAGTACTTCGAAGCACGCGAGACTATCGATGAGATGCAGGCGGTGATCGACGAGATCCCCCGCCGTATCTCAGATGCGAGGGATGAATCTATTTCGATGGCCCAGCACACGATCACTGAACTGAGGGAGACTCAAGCCCGACTCGAGGCCGACAAGCAGGCCATAGAGCTCGAGTACAACCGGCTCAGGCGACAGACCGAGGTCCACCCAGCCAACCCCGTCGTGCTCGACCAGCTTCGTGCTCAGCTCGACGAGTGTGAGAAGAGCCTCAGTGCAGCGAGGGCGGAGGCGGATAAGAACCGGACGGAGCTACAGCGGAGTAGGAATGACCAGGGCAGCCTGGTTCTGGAGCTGCAGAAGAAGTTGCAGGAGGCGGTTGAGCGGGTTGATAAGATGGCCGGGGAGAAGGCGAAGATGGAAGACACCGTCCAGCGGGCCAATGAGACGGCGGAACGGAGTGCCAGCAGGGCCAAGGACGCTTCTGCCGCGCTCGAGGCGCTCAAGGTGGAATATGCGCAGCATAAGGCATCGACTAAGACCATGGAGACGGAGGTCATCCAGCTCAGGGCCGTGCTTGATGACACCAGAGCCAGGAGCAGCACACTTGAGCAGGAGCTGACCACGATGAGGCGATCCAAGAGGTCTGGAGTCAGATACGACTCTGACTACGGGAGACTGAGTCTGGACGAGTCGACCGAGTCCGAGCCATCGCCGGCGAGGGCCTCCGCCGGCCCTGTAACGGCCCCCAACATGAGCGAGCTCGCCACGCTCATCAGGGACCTCGTCAAGGAGCAGCTTGAGGAGAGCGGCGTCAGGTCTCAGCGGGCCCCGTCGGTCACCAGCGACAGGCCCCGGAAGAGCGTGTCGACCCGTCGCCCGGCCACTGCGACCGCCGGGACGGGCACCACGCGGGTGAAACGGGAAGCGCCTGGGCTGCCCAAGAAGACGGTGCGGCGGCCCAAAACCAGGACCGGTTTCGACTACTGAGGGCAAGGTTGTGATATATGGTAGCGTTGTAAATGATCTTAGTCGCAATCTCGCCCACCGTGAGTTCCTGTGGGTGCTCGTGCGGGCGGACGGCGGCGGGTCCTACGGCATCTTCGTCCACAACGAGAGCGGGTGGAAGCGGGTGCTCCGAGTACTTTAAATGTAGCAAGAGAAACCAATTTGCGCTTATTCTGGCTTTTCCTCGGATTTACGTTTGTTATGTTGTCTCATGAAAATCAGATGATCATCATAGCAAAAACGACCCTCATAGAACAATGACTGAAGATATGCAGTTTGTTTCGCAGTATGGCGATTATACAGGTACGAAGCAGGTCTTGACCTTGTTCGCCGTCTCGCTCCTACCAAAATCCCGGAGCTGGTCGGCCATCTGTGCAGCCTTTGCCCGGATCTTACCGACGATTGGCTTACATCCATCGATCAGCCCCTCCAGGTGAAGAAGTGCGCTAAGACCGGCCGTGATTTCGTTCTCTGCGACTATAACCGCGACGCTGACAGCTACCGTTCGCCCTTCTCCAACGAGTACGAGCCTCCGCTCGAGGACGCCGTCCTTCCCCCGGACAACCTCCGCCAGCTCGAGGTTGAGGCCAACGACATCTTCGCCACCTTCACGAAGCTGTACTACGAGAGCGGCGTGTGCTCCGTCTACGCCTGGGACCCCGCCACCGAGGACGGGGCCTTTGCCATGGGCGTATTCATCCACAAGGTCGGCGAGGGCCACCGCGGCCTGGACCAGGGTGTGTGGGACTCCATCCACGTCTTCGAGGTCGTCCCCGAGGGCGATAAGTTCGCCTACCGCCTGACTACCACCGTGCTTCTCTCCATGAACGCCAGCGGCACCGGCCTCAAGACCCTCGCCGGCAGCTACACCCAGCAGGCGGAGAACAACCCTCAAGGCAGGCTCTGGCTGGCACGACCACGTGGTGAACATGGGCAAGATGGTCGAGACAATGGAGAACCAGATGCGGAACAGCCTGCAGTCCGTGTACTTCGGCAAGGCCAAGGACGTCCTGGGTGAACTCCGGGATGCGGCGGGTGCCAGCCAGACCCAGCGGATGGCCGCCCTCCAGAGCTTCCCTGGCGGCCCAGCTTAAGGCCAGGAACGCCGAGTAAAGATGTGTTTGTATACTGGAGGTTTATTGGGCGATTTTGAATGATTCATTCATTTGCGGGTGAATCTATTCTTGTTCAGTCAGAAACGAGGTAGGTCGACTTCAAAAAAGTAGAAGTAGAAGAGAAGGAAGGGACAGAGACACGCTGTCAGCGCTGACCTGCTAGTTATCAAGAGATAATACAAGAGTATGAGCACTTTTCTTTGGATCAGAACTCGGGCACAGTTGCTGCCACGAGCCTGATCAACATTCATGCAAAAAACTACGCCTGCGCACGATACCACATTGCGGCAGATGAATACGATACTGAAAGAAGCACAGCGCATTACTGCGCATATCCCGGGAGATATTCCTCGCCTGTTGGATCGTGCATTTGGTTTAGGCGAACTAATCAGCGTAGAACAGCCTTTTCCCAAAGAAATCGAGACTATTGAACATCTCACCGATGCTCTCTCACTCTTGCGTTTCAATAACGAAAAACGCTCAACTGATCATCCATCGAATCATGTCAATTTTTGCAAAAATGATCCACCTTTGAGCATGAACATCCCCCTAAAAGCCCGAACGAGCAGCTCCCCGACCGCATATACACCCTCCTCCAGGGTACTATCTGGTCTACACTAATGCAGGCCGGGGCGGGCATGGGCTCAGCCCTCGGCCCCAACGCCCCTGAGCTCTGGTTCCTCTGCAAGAAGCTTTTCTTCACATGGAATGAGGCCTGTAAGACTGCAGGTCGTGTGACCGAGGAATCTGAAAGCGGCTTGACTTCGATTGAATACACCCACTACGCTGGCCGACTCTTCGCGCAGGTTTGCGCCAAGAACGAACGAGCCCAGCCACTGGACCCCGAGCCGCTTCACCAGAGTACGCCTGCCCCCTGTCATTGCCCTGCACGTCTTCCACTGCATGGTCGCTGAGACGGCACACGGTGTGTTCAAATGGGACGCCGTAGACGACAGCGGGCTTGTGGACGTGGGTCACACACGAATCACCCCTGCCCGCGTGACGTTTGAGACCGCACCCCGCATCGCGAAGTTCGAGCAGACCCTGCCTCACTGGCGCGAGGCCGACCTCGCCGTTAGCCTCCTGGGAAGCGCTACACACGCTTTTATTGTCACTCCTGCGGCGTGGTGAGCCTGCGGCAGCAACATTCACGGCTCCCTCGGGGTCGGGCTGCCCGATCGGTTCATCCAGGACTTCACCCCTGTCGCTCTGCCCGTCGACTTTATGCCCACTGCCCTGTATAGCAGCTTCGGCCAGACCGCGCTGGTCCGTGGGACCCAGGCATTTGTCTGTGGGTACAACGGCTTCGGCCAGCTCGGGCTCAGCCACACTGCACCCGTACGCACGTTCGCCTGGCTTCCTTTCCCAGTCGACTGCATTTGGTTCCACGAGCAGTTTACGGCATTCGCCGTGACTGACCGCGGGCTGCACTACGCTGGCTCGGTCAGGGCGTGGCTTCGCCCCTACCTTAACATCCACTCGGAGGAGAGCGCCACGCCGTTCCCGGTCACGCTTCCCTGGCAGGTGCGCCGCGCCTTCCTGCACTACGACTTCGATAGCGAGTTCCTGTGGGTGTTCGTGCGGGCGGACGGCAGCGGGTCCTACGGCATCTTCGTCCACAACGAGAGCGAGTACGTCGAGTGGGACTTCCCCGAGGTCGTCACGGCCGTCCGGGCAGACTCGAACGACCGCTACTGGCTGGCCACAGCCTTCGGCTGGTACGGCCTGGGCCGCAACACGCACGAGGAGCTCGGGCTCGTCGGCCCTGAGATGGTCACCGCCCCGATGAGGGGCGATGTGGGAGACGGCCGCGTTCAGGCGGGCTGACGGAGGTCCGGCCCGGGCCTGTGACGGAGGAGGACTGGTGATGGGTCGGGGCGGGTGTAAATGCTGAGCCAACTACCACTGGTCTGACATTCGGCCATTACTCCCTCGCCAAGCTGTCTTTCTCGACATCTTCGGATGCGACTTGGCCCAGTCGATGGAATCCGCGATGATGCCACCTCATGAGATGAGGTCGACATTGAGGCGAGTAACGAGACCAGCGACAGGCCCCCGGGAGAGCGTGTCTCGCCCATCAATCACTTTACCGATCTATGCCGAGCGTGCGGTCTGGGGATCGCCTGCTTGGAATCTTTACTACTCAGACAAACACTTCGGCGTCGCTCGCGAAGTGGCTGCCGCCAGCACACCGGTACCCGCCGCCGACCTTGATCCACTCGAATCCAACGGGGCACCGCCCGATCTGCCTCAGTCTCTGCTGAATGGCCGCCTCCTTCCGGCGCCTCTCCTCGGCCTCCCGCTGCTGGCGCTCGAGCTCACGGCGCGACTTCTCCTCTTTCTCACGCTTGAGTTGTTCCTCGATCTCCCGCAGACGACGAGCCTCCTCTTCTTTCCGGCGCCTCTCCTCAGCCTTGTGCCATTGTTGGCTTGCGCAGGTAGATCTGTTTACATAAACTGCACTGGCTCTCACTTCCCTCCTCAAGGCGAAGCTAGCCAGCTAACGGCGGCCATTGCCCCGGAACTTCCGCTTGTAACGTGCGAAGAGGGGCGTGAGACCTGGGTTGAGGCGTAGGTAGTCATCCAGGGCGGCGAGGCGGTCGTAATATGCGTTATACGGAATGTACGAGTCCTCGGAGTCTTCTAGGCCTTCCCAGTGGACGAGGAGCTCGAGGCGTCGGTTGCGCTCGCGGTGGCCGACGATGGCGGAGACTTGTTGTTCGTCTTGTTCGTATGCGGCGATGCGCTCGAGTGTCTTGAGGTCTGCTGTGCCTGGGTCGAAGCGAATGAGGCGGTCCTGGTGGACGAGCAGCTCGGACTTGGTGACGAGGTCACGGAGGACGAATGTGTTGGGGCTCTTCCCTTCCCTGAGGAGTTGTAGCGGGCCGCGGACTGGAGGCAGAATCTTGGATGGGGGCCTTGTGAGGGATATCTCAGGAGCACTAGGCGTTCGAGTTTCCAGTCGAAGTTGTCCGCCGGTTGGGTTTGTGCGGCCTTGTGACGCTCGTATGCGGCGATCTTCGCGCGGGCTGCGTCGTGCATGGCCTGTATGTCGGTGTGGAATGCGTTAATGGCCTGGATGGTAGGTGTGTCTTGCGTCGCCTTGGCGGCGCTGATGATGCGTGACTCCGGGAGGGCCGTGAGCGCGGACGTGTGTCCGAAAAGCAGCTCGAACGGCGTGAAGCCGGTAGTCGAGTGTGTCGAAGTGTTGATAATGTGTTGCACGATTGGGATAAGTGCGGGCCAGTCGGTCGTTTCTGAGTCTAGTAGCAGGGCGCGCAGTCTGCGCATGATGGTCCCATTGACTCTCTCGACAACGCCGTTACTCTGTGGGTGGTACGCCGTGGAGAACCTGTGGTTCAGGCTGATCTTCTTGTTGAGAGCGGCGATGGTTGAGTTCTTGAACTGGCTTCCCTGGTCTGTCTGGATCAGGCTGGGTGCGCCGAAGAGCGACCACACCTGGAGCATCGCGTCGGCGGCTTCTTCTGCCGAGGTTGACGCAACCGGCTTGAGCACAGTGAACTTGCTGAAGACGTCGATGAACACGATCACGTGAGCGAGGCCATTCGTCTTTGGAAGCGGGCCGAGCGTGTCTATCTGCACCGCCTCGAATGGGCGGGTCTTCTGGGTCGTATGCCACTGGGCCTTGGCGATGGGGTGGGATTTGAGCTTCTGGCAGACTGGGCAAGTCGCGACGTGCTCCGCGACGTCTCGAGTTCATGGAAGACCAGGTCTTGCCGGCTTCCTTGAGATGGGCGATCGTTTGTTTGATCGAAGCATGGCCGTTGGCTCCAGCGTGGGCCTGCTGAATGTCGAAGCGGTGGGTGCTGCTGGCGATTTCGCTGATCGCCGCGCCGCTGGGGCGGGAGAGGGCGTCCGCGACGACGTTATTTGTCCCTGCGATATGCATGATGTCGAAGGGGTACTCGGATAGGATGAGTCTCCATCGCGTGAGCTTGCGCGTCCCTTCCTCAGCCTTGCGAATCATCCACACGATGTTCTTGTGATCTGTGAGTACGGTGAATGGCTTCAGCTTGAGAATCTGGCTAAACTCTGGCCGGGTGATGCAGTATATGACTGCGTAGAGCTCTTGCTCGACCGTCGCCCAGCGGCGTTGGGTCTCTGTGAACGTCTTTTGAGAAGTACGCGAGGGGTTTCTTCGTGTCGCCCTCGTGTTGCCACAGCACTCCGCCGGCTGCGATTGTGGACGCGTCTGTCTCAAGTGTCCACTTGCAGGTCAGGTTGGGTAGTGCCAATGCCTTGTTGTCGGTGCACAGCTCCTTCAGAGCCGCGAATGCCTTGTCGTGTTCCTCAGTCCAAGGGAGCTTGTCTAGCTTCTTGGGTGACCCCTTGAGGAGGGCGTTGAGGGGGGCTGTGGCTGAGCTGAGTTGCGGGAGGTAGTTTGCGAGGTGGTTAAACTTGCCCATCGTGCGTCTGAGCTCTGTGACGGTGGTGGGGGGGCGGGCAGCTCCTTCAGCGCGGCGACGCGGCCTGGGCTCACCGAGCGGCCGGAGCTGTTGATGATGAATCCGCAGACCTCCCACTTCGGCGGCGCCGATGGTACATTTGTCCGCACGGAGGCGCAGGCGGTTGTCCTTGGCTCTCTGGAGGGTGAGTCTCAGGGTGTTGAGGAATCCTTCTTCGGTCCGTGCGTAGAGGAATATGTCATCCACGTAGACCCGGTGGCCGGGGATGCCATCTAGCACGGCCTCCATCGCTCGTTGAAACTTGGAGGGGGCGTTCTTAAGTCCAAACGGGACCCCTGAGGAACTCGAATTGGTGCCCGGGGACTACGAACGAGGTAAGGGGATGCTGGCCGGCTCCATCAGCTGCTGCCAGTATCCGGACCGGAGATCGAGTGATGCAAAGTAAGAGCATCCGCCGGCTTCGTGGGGCAGGTCCCTCAGATCGGGGGAGGGGAAAGGCGTCGTCCTTCGTGGCGTCGTTAAGATCGTTGAATGCGACGCAGAAGCGGGGTTCGCCGTTCTTCTTGGTTGCCATCGTGTGGCGGCTGGCGTGCTCGGACTGGCTGTCTCGTATGATGCCGAGCTTCTTCATCTTCTCGATCTCGGAGAGGGCGGCTGAGCCAGCCTCTCCGACAAGCTGTCGAGGACGGCACTTGAGGTGAAAAATCGCGTGTGAGTTCGATCTTGTGAGGCTGTAGTTTGCTGCCTTCGGGCGGGAGAGCCGGGTCGAACACCTCATCGAACTCCTCGACGATGCTTCGGACCTTGTTGGCGAACTCGGTGCCGTGGTCGTCCGGGATCGTGACGGCGAGCGAATGCTTCGAGTCCGAGGTTGACGCCGCTTCGAAGACGTCGGCGTCGATCATGTTGTGCTCTTCTAGATCGTCCTTATCATCCGGCTTCTCGGACGGGAGTATCAGTAGGCGGTCGTTGAGGACGTAGCCGATGTGCCTGAGGAGGTCCTTGCCGATCAGCATCCTGTCGCTGGTGCCTGTGATCATGTGGACGTCCCAGTCGAGCGTGACGGTTTTGCCATCCATGCCAGGGAGTGTGATGGACATGGTGGCGATCTTGCCCACGGAGATAACGCGGTCGTCCGCGGCGAACAGGCGGAGGTCCGACTCGCGCCATTGGGGACGACGATCTGGCCGGAGATGGTCGGTCTCGAGGGTCGAGAGGGCGTCTATGCAGTCGCGGGCGGGACGCCAGTTGCCGTCCGAATCCCGCTCGATCAGCGCCTCGTATAGCGGGATCGCGTCGTCGTCGTATCCCCTTGAGGGGCGACAGACCGGACCGCAGCGCGGAGGGCGCTGTCGGGGATCTTATGGTAGCCATCGGCCTCGACGACGGGGTTGTACCCGTCGCACGCCTTCTGCAGGCGCAGAGTGTTAAGGCGGTGGGCCGCGTTCTGGCCGTACAGTTGGGTGCCCCTTGCTTGTGATGGCCTTGAGGCGTGCACCGCGGTCGAGTGTTGGCATCAGGGTAAGGTACAGGTGAGGCAGGATGGTCCTGGCCCTCGGCGCGAAGCTGGTCACGCACGGACACGGGGGGCGGAGGGGCGGCCGTTGCCGCTGACGGGGAGAGAGTTGACGATTCTCGCGACATCCGCGGCCGATCGGGCCGGTTTGTCGTCCAGGGGTTCGTTAGCGTCGCGAAGGTGAGGGTCGCATCCGGGTCCGCCTCGTGGCGGTCGTGGCTGGCCGTGCAGAGGCTGGCGAGCTTATCGTTCAGCTCGGCCTCGGCGCGGTCGTAAACAGCCTGCATCCGGCGCATCGCCGGGTCGAGAAGCGGGCTGTCCTTATAGGTGTTGGCGGCTGCAGCGCAGAGCAAGAAGAGATCGTCCTGCAGAGCGTCGATGATCGCGCGGTATCTTGCGCGGCACGACGTGGCGTGTCTGTCAGGTTCTTGCTTGGCGTGTTGTGCCTGCGAGACCACGTCAGGGATAAAGGGAGTCCCAGAACGACTCGAAGGTCGGGAACGTGGAGGTGGGCCGCCATGTGGCTTGTAGAAGCTCGAGGGTCTTTGCCGTGAATGCGTGGGGGAAAGAACGGGGTCTTTTGACGTTACCGACTTCCCGTAACCAGATCTCGTACCCCGTTGTGAGGGAAGAGACGTCTATCACGGATAGACCACTGTGTGATTCTGTAGAAGCAGAATATCGATATTGTGCCATTGTTGGCTTGCGCAGGTAGATCTGTTTACATAAACTGCACTGGCTCTCAGCCTCCCGTTTCCGGCGCTCGAGCTCGCGGCGCGCCTTCTCCTCTTTTCTCACGCTTGAGTTGTTCCTCGATCTCTCGCAGACGCCGCTCCTCCTCCTCCCGACGGCGCTGCTCCTCGCGCTTGGCCAGCTCCAGCTCCTCCCCAGATCTCGTCGGTTACGCCCTCGTCGCGCTCAACGCGAGTCACCACATCGACAGTCTCGTCGACTTCCTCGACTTGCTCAACTCTGACGTCCTGCCGCGTCTCGCGTCTGGGCTGGACCTCGCTGTCGGTGGCGAGGGCGACTGGCTGCTCCTCGACGAGATGCGGCAGGCTGGCGCTCTCAGGGTGGTTCCGCTTGCACTTGACCATGGCGGCGTCGACGTCATCGGCCGCGATCGAAGGTTCAGCCTCGACGACCGAAGCGGCGCGGATCGCCTGCTGGCGTAGCAGGTCCTCGAAGATCGTGTTGGCGTCTCGTGCGTTGGCCCAGGAAGCCCGGCCAACAACGGCCTCGATGTGGCTGCGCAGAGCGGCCTGCTCGTTTGAGCCGAACTTGAGGTGCTCCCCCTCGAGCTTGCCCGCGATGAAGCTGGTGCAGTCGGCCGCCGACCAGTCGGGGAAGTCGATCGGCTCGGTGAAGCGCGAGCGGACGCCGGCGTTGACGTCCATCATGCGGTCGAGATCGGCGCGGTAGCCCGCCAGGACGACGACGGTCTTGCCCTTGTGCTTGTCCGACGTCATCTCGCTGAGCATCGTCTCGATCGCCTCCTTGCCGAACATGCCCTCTCCAAGGCCGTAAGCCTCGTCCACGAAGAAGACGCCGCCGACCGCCTCGTCCATCAGCTCCTTGACTCGGCCCGGCGTCTGCCCCACGTAGCCTGCCATCATGTCGCGTGCGACGACCTCCCTTGCACGTGTCGGTTGCCAGCACACCCAGGCGGTAGAGGATCTTGGCCATGCACCGCGCGATGGTCGTCTTGCCTGTGCCCGGGGAGCCCGAGAAGACGTAGTTGCGGACCAGCATTGAGGCGGCTGACTTGCCGTTCCGCTCCATGCCCTGCTTGATACGGACGAGGTCCTCGAGCCTCTGCCGGATGTGGTTGACCTTTGTACAGGCCGTCGAGCGGCTCGAACGGGTCCTTGCCGTCGTCAGCCTGCGTGAGATCAGCAACTGCGATCTTTCGCGAGGTTGGATCGCGCTGGATCATGTGGCGCTTCGCCTTGTTCACGAGGTTGACCACAGCGCGGGCGTTGCCAAAGTTGGGCTTGACGCGCTCCTTGGCCAGCAGCTGTATCGCGTTGACAACGACAGCTCTGCGGCACGCGAGGCCGCTTTCGGCGATGGCGTGCTTCAGGATGGCCTCGAGCGCGGTGTCGTCGAAGTCGGCAAAGATGAACGCGCTCTCGGGGTCGAAGCGGCTCGCCAGCCCCGCGTTCTGGTTGCGCAGCATGCGGCGGATGGGCTCCTCGTAGCCGAGCATGAGCACCGCGATGTCGTCGCCGGGCTTGTTGTGCACGCGCTCAACGATCGTGTCAAGCGCCTCCCTTGCCGTACACGCCGTCGTCGAGGGAGTAGCACTCGTCGATGAGCAGCACCTTGCCGCGCGCCTCCTCGATCGCGGCCTTCGTTCTCGACCGGCTCTGCCCCACGGCGTCGCCGACCAGGTCGCTGGGCCGCTTCTCGATGACCTCGCCGCTGCTGAGCAGGCCCGTGTGCTTCAAGATCTGGCCGTACAGGCGTGCGACGGTCGTCTTGCCCGTCCCAGGGTTTCCGAAGAAGAGGCGGTTGAGTGCGAAGGCGTGCAGCGGGCGGAGGTGGAGCTCGTTGTCGTAGTTGACCTTCGCTGTCTGAAGCAGACCCCGGACAGCCTCCTTCACCTCGCCAAGCCCGGTCAAGCCGTCCAGCTCGGCCAGGAGACGGCGCAGCTCGGGGTTCGAGTCGGCCGATGGCGCTGGTCCGAGGATGTCCTCGGGCAGCAGCATGTGCTCGCCGCCCAAGATGAGGCGCTTGGCCGCAGCCTCGATGGCCTGGCTGAACATGTTGCGGACGGTGCGGCCGTTGGCGAAGGTGTCGCGCGACTTGAAGCGCTCGAGGCGACGGCCAGCGATCTCGGCAACTGCCGGGGCGAGGGACCAGCCCCTGCTTGGTCGCCAGCTGGGTGAACATCTCCTGCAGCGTGTCCTTGTCGAAGTCCTCGAGCACGAACTGGCGCGAGAAGCGGCTGTTCAGACCCGGGTTCGTCGCCAGCAGGTCCTTCATGTCGTCCTTGTAGCCTGCCAGGATGATCGTGACGTCGCCGCGGCGCGTCTCGGCCACGTCCAGGATGCGGTCCATGACTGACTTGCCCGACTTCTTCTGGGCGGGGTTCAGCTGGTAGGCCTCGTCGATGAAGACGGTGCCCCTGAAGCCGGCCGGGAAGAGGCTGTCCAACTCCTTCGTGATGTCCAGCGGCGACGTGTCGGCGAGGGTGCCGCCGTTGCGCTCGGTGAACGTGTCATCGCGAGCGCCGATGTCCGCCAGGAAGCGGTGGATCAGCTTAGCGCACGTGCTCTTGCCCGTGCCAGGGTTGCCGCTGAGGATGAAGTTGAGCTGCATCGGCGTGGCGGCGTAGAGCTGCGCAGTGCGCGGGTCGTTGCGGACGCGGATCTGCTGAGCGATGTCGATGCACTCCCTCTTCAGCGCGCGCATGCCGCTCATCGCTAGCAGCTCGTCCATCGCGGCGCTGGCCATGCCGTACTGCTCCCAGGCCTGCTGGATGCGGTCGTCCTCTGACTCCGGCTGCGGCTGAGGCTCGGCTTCGTTGTCGTCGGTTGACCGCTCATCGGCCGTCGCGAATCTCTCTGCCAGCTGCGGGAATGTCTCGCAGAAGAACCGCGTGAGGGGGGCTGACCCGCGGATCCGGGCCTCGACGAGGATGGCGAGGGGGTCAGGCTCGGGGACGGCCGCCAGGTACTCGGCGAGCTCCTCCTCGGCGTCCTCCATGTACTCCTTCGTGTACGCCAGCGCGCGAATCAGGCCGGCGTGGGTGTAGCTCGTGGGAATACGCTCGGCGTGCTGGGACGTCGGCTGGGCGATGAACGCGTCGATGGCGGTCTGCACGAGCTCCGAAGCGTCGTGATAGTCGGCGGGTGTGGCACCGTCGGAGTGTTTCAGAGCGGTGACAGCGATCTTTGGGCTCATGCCCCCGTCGACGAGGTCAAGGAAGTCTTGGGCAAACGCGGCCACGGCGAGGTGCCTCCGCAGAACAGGGTCACGCACGGCAGACGAACGGGGCCCATCCCCAGCTGCATTCGCGGTGCTCTTGTATTGGTCGAGACGACGCACTAAGGCGCGCAGGGACTCCGGAGCCGAGTCGGCGGTGATCGTATTCACGACAGCTGAAAGCTCGCGGAGGATCTTCTCGGCCATACGCTGAGATATGTGGGTGTTGAAAGATTTGATCAGCTCTGTCAGCTCAGAATTATCGGCGCTCGTCTTGAAATACCTGTTCTTGTCCAACGTGATTGTCGCGGGAGGGAAGGCCAGCCTCATCTTGAAGGAGCGGGGCAGGCCCGTGGCGAGGATGTGGATGACGACCCGCGCCAGGTCGGCGAGGTAGAGGGGCGAGTCGTCGGACGGCAGGCGGATGTCGGCGCCGAGTGTGGGTTGGGCGCAGACCTCCTCGATCTCTGGCGACTTGATGGAGGGCCACTGCTTGGCGGTGTTGTCCTTTGACCCAGAGAGCAGGGTCGACCCGTCTGGAGAGAAGACGACACTGTTCGCCCAATCTGTGTGACCTCTGAGCGTTTTTGAAGCACTCGCCGCTGTCGATGCTCCAGAACTTGATGGTGTTGTCACCAGACCCAGAGGCGAGGGTCCTGCCGTCGGGCGAGAAGGCGACGCTGAAGACAAAGTGCGTGTGCCCCCCTGAGGACGGCGACGCACTCCCAGGTCCTGGTGTCCCAGAGTCTGATGGTGCTGTCCCACGACCCAGAGGCCAGCAGAGCGCCGTCCGGGGAGATGGCGACTGTGGCGAGATAACTCGTGTGGCCCTCCAGAGTCTGCTCGAGTCTGCCCGACTCAGCGTCCCACACCTTGATTGTCTTGTCCTTTGATCCAGAGACGATGGTCTTGCCGTCAGGGGAGATGGCGACGGAGAGCACCAAATCTGAGTGCCCTTCCATCGTCCTGCACACGCCGGTGGCGACGTCCCACGACCCTGACTGTCTTGTCATCGGATCCGGACACCAGCGTCTTGCCGTCTGGGGAGAAGGCGACGCTTCTCACATCCCTGGTGTGCCCCTCGAGCGTCTTGACGAGTCTGCCGCGCCTCCACAGCTTGATCTTGCGGTCATCACCGCCCGAGGCGATGGTCGACCCGTCCGGGGAGACGGCGATGCACCGAACAGACCCGCCATGCTCCATCGTCGTGCACACGCCGCGCTTGTCCCACAGCTTGGTCGTCCCATCCCATGACCCAGTGACCATGGCGCCGTCAGGGAGGAAGGCTACGCTGGTCACGTCATCGGTGTGACCCTTCATCGTGTGGATGCACTCAGCCATCCTCGCATGCCAGGCAGCGAGCATGGCGTCGACGGCGCTGTCGGGCTTGTCGGCGGCCAGCTTGCCATACCTCATCGTGACAGTGAGGTCGGGCTCAGTCAGCCTCATGCTGAACTCTCGGGGCCGCGCCGAGAGGTGGTCGAGGACGCGGGTGAGGTCGGCGACGGTGCCCCTCGAGGCGGACGATGGCCGCGGCCGGGACAGGCTCGGCGAGGGTCTGGTCGAGGGCGGTGAGCTCGGGAGAGCGACCAAGGGACCACTACTTGGCGGTTTTTGTCGTCAGATCCAGAGAGCAGGGTCGACCCGTCCGGGGAGAAGGCGACGCAGCGGACCCAATCGTCATGGCCCCTGAGCGTCTCGAAGCACTCGCCGCTAGCGATGCTCCAGAGCTTGGTGTTGTCACCAGACCCAGAGGCGAGGGTCCTGCCGTCGGGCGAGAAGGCGACACTGCTAGAACTCGCGTGCCCCCTGAGGACGGCGACGCACTCCCCAGGTCCTGGTGTCCCAGAGTCTGATGGTGTTGTCGCCAGACCCAGAGGCCAGCAGAGCGCCGTCCGGGGAGATGGCGACGGAGAAGACAGAATTCGTGTGGCCCTCCAGAGTCTGCTCGAGTCTGCCCGACTCAGCGACCCACACCTTGATTGTCTTGTCCTTTGATCCAGAGACGATGGTCTTGCCGTCAGGGGAGATGGCGACGGAGAGCACCAAATGGGAGTGCCCCTTCCATCGTCCTGCACTCGCCGGTGGCGACGTCCCACGTCCTGACTGTCTTGTCATCGGATCCGGACACCAGCGTCTTGCCGTCTCGGGAGAAAGCGACGCTTCTCACATCATTGGTGTGCCCCTCGAGCGTCTTGACGAGTCTGCCGGTCTGGTCCCACAGCTTGATCTTGTGGTCATCACCGCCCGAGGCGATGGTCGACCCGTCCGGGGAGACGGCGATGCACCGAACAGACCCGCCATGCTCCATCGTCGTCTTGCACACGCCGCGCTTGTCCCACAGCTTGGTCGTCCCATCCCATGACCCAGTGACCTGGTGCCGTCAGGGAGGAAGGCGACGCTGAACACCCAGTTGGTGTGACCCTTCATCGTGTGGATGCACTCAGCCATCCTCGCATTCCAGGCAGCGAGCAGATCGTCGATGGCGCTGTCGGGCTTGTCGGCGGCCAGCTTGCCATACCTCATCGTGACAGTGAGGTCGGGCTCAGTCAGCCTCATGCTGAACTCTCTGGGCCGCGCCGAGAGGTGGTCGAGGACGCGGGTGAGGTCGGCGACGGTGCCCTCGAGGCGGACGATGGCCGCGGCCGGGACAGGCTGGGCGAGGTCTGGTCGAGGGCGGTGAGCTCGGGAGAGCGACCAAGGGACCACTGCTTGGCGGTCTTTGTCGTCAATCCAGAGAGCAGGGTCGACCCGTCTGGGGAGAAGGCGACGCTCCACACCTTATCGGCATGACCCCTGAGCGTAGCGAAGCACTCGCCGCTAGCGATGCTCCAGAGCTTGGTGTTGTCACCAGACCCAGAGGCGAGGGTCCCTGCCGTCGGGCGAGAAGGCGACGCTGAAGACAAAGTGCGTGTGCCCCCTGAGGACGGCGACGCACTCCCAGGTCCTGGTGTCCCAGAGTCTGATGGTGCTGTCCCACGACCCAGAGGCCAGCAGAGCGCCGTCCGGGGAGATGGCGACGGAGAAGACAGAATTCGTGTGGCCCTCCAGAGTCTGCTCGAGTCTGCCCGACTCAGCGACCCACACCTTGATTGTCTTGTCCTTTGATCCAGAGACGATGGTCTTGCCGTCAGGGGAGATGGCGACGGAGAGCACCAAATCTGAGTGCCCTTCCATCGTCCTGCACACGCCGGTGGCGACGTCCCACGACCTGACTGTCTTGTCATCGGATCCGGACACCAGCGTCTTGCCGTCTGGGGAGAAGGCGAGGCTCCACACATTATTTGTGTGTCCCTCGAGCGTCTTGACGAGTCTGCCGGACTGGTCCCACAGCTTGATCTTGTGGTCATCACCGCCCGAGGCGATGGTCGACCCGTCCGGGGAGACGGCGATGCACCGAACCTTCCCACCATGCTCCATCGTCATCTTGCAGGCGCCGCGCTTGTCCCACAGCTTGGTCGTCCCATCCCATGACCCAGTGACCATGGTGCCGTCAGGGAGGAAGGCGACGCTGAGCACCTCAGCGGTGTGACCCTTCATCGTCTGGATGCACTCAGCCATCCTCGCATGCCAGGCAGCGAGCAGATCGTCGACGGCGCTGTCGGGCTTGTCGGCGGCCAGCTTGCCATACCTCATCGTGACAGTGAGGTCGGGCTCAGTCAGCCCTCATGCTGAACTCTCGGGGCCGCGTCGAGAGGTGGTCGAGGACGCGGGTGAGGTCGGCGACGGTGCCCTCGAGGCGGACGATGGCCGCGGCCGGGACAGGCTGGGCGAGGGTCTGGGCGAGGGCGGTGAGCTCGGGAGAGCGACCAAGTGACCACTGCTTGGCGGTTTTGTCGTCAGATCCAGAGAGCAGGGTCGACCCGTCCGGGGAGAAGGCGACGCTCCACACCTTATCGGCATGATCCCTGAGCGTCTCGAAGCACTCGCCGCTGTCGATGCTCCAGAGCTTGATGGTGTTGTCATCAGACCCAGAGGCGAGGGTCCTGCCGTCGGGCGAGAAGGCGACGCTGTTGACATAGTGCGTGTGCCCCCTGAGGACGGCGACGCACTCCCAGGTCCTGGTGTCCCAGAGTCTGATGGTCTTGTCGCCAGACCCAGAGGCCAGCAGAGCGCCGTCCGGAGAGATGGCGACGGAGAAGACAGAATTCGTGTGGCCCTCCAGAGTCTGCCCGACTCAGCGATCCACACCTTGATCGTCTTATCCCTTGATCCAGAGACGATGGTCTTGCCGTCGGGGGAGATGGCGACGGAGAGCACCAAATCTGAGTGCCCTTCCATCGTCCTGCACGCGCCGGTGGCGACGTCCCACGACCTGACTGTCTTGTCCCAGGATCCGGACACCAGCGTCTTGCCGTCTCGGGAGAAGGCGAGGCTCCACACATTATTGGTGTGCCCCTCGAGCGTCTTGACGAGTCTGCCGGTCTGGTCCCACAGCTTGATCTTGTGGTCATCACCGCCCGAGGCGATGGTCGACCCGTCCGGGGAGACGGCGATGCACCGAACCTTCCCGCCATGCTCCATCGTCGTGCACACGCCGCGCTTGTCCCACAGCTTGGTCGTCCCATCCCATGACCCAGTGACCATGGTGCCGTCAGGGAGGAAGGCGACGCTGAGCACCTCAGCGGTGTGACCCTTCATCGTCTGGATGCACTCAGCCATCCTCGCATGCCAGGCAGCGAGCAGATCGTCGACGGCGCTGTCGGGCTTGTCGGCGGCCAGCTTGCCATACCTCATCGTGACAGTGAGGTCGGGCTCAGTCAGCCCTCATGCTGAACTCTCTGGGCCGTGTCGAGAGGTGGTCGAGGACGCGGGTGAGGTCGGCGACGGTGCCCCTCGAGGCGGACGATGGCCGCGGCCGGGACAGGCTGGGCGAGGGTCTGGTCGAGGGCGGTGAGCTCGGGAGAGCGACCAAGGGACCACTGCTTGGCGGTTTTTGTCGTCAGATCCAGAGAGCAGGGTCGACCCGTCTGGGGAGAAGGCGACGCTGTTCACATCTCTGTCATGACCCCAGAGCGTCTCGAAGCACTCGCCGCTGTCGATGCTCCAGAGCTTGGTGGTGTTGTCCCAAGACCCAGAGGCGAGGGTCCTGCCGTCGGGCGAGAAGGCGACGCTGAAGACAAAGCTCGCGTGCCCCCCTGAGGACGGCGACGCACTCCCAGGTCCTGGTGTCCCAGAGTCTGATGGTCTTGTCGCCAGACCCAGAGGCCAGCAGAGCGCCGTCCGGGGAGATGGCGACGGCGGCGACAGAATTCGTGTGGCCCTCCAGAGTCTGCTCGAGTCTGCCCGACTCAGCGATCCACACCTTGATTGTCTTGTCCTTTGATCCAGAGACGATGGTCTTGCCGTCGGGGGAGATGGCGACGGAGAGAACCCAATCTGAGTGCCCTTCCATCGTCCTGCACACGCCGGTGGCGACGTCCCACGACCTGACTGTCTTGTCATCGGATCCGGACACCAGCGTCTTGCCGTCTCGGGAGAAGGCGAGGCTGTTCACAATATCGGTGTGTCCCTCGAGCGTCTTGACGAGTCTGCCGCGCCTCCACAGCTTGATCTTGCGGTCAGTCCCGCCCGAGGCGATGGTCGACCCGTCCGGGGAGACGGCGATGCACCGAACAGCCCCGCCATGCTCCATCGTCATCTTGCACACGCCGCGCTTGTCCCACAGCTTGGTCGTCCCATCTGATGACCCGGTGACCATGGTGCCGTCAGGGAGGAAGGCGACGCTGAACACGTCATCGGTGTGACCCTTCATCGTCTGGATGCACTCAGCCATCCTCGCATGCCAGGCAGCGAGCAGATCGTCGACGGCGCTGTCGGGCTTGTCGGCGGCCAGCTTGCCATACCTCATCGTGACAGTGAGGTCGGGCTCAGTCAGCCTCATGCTGAACTCTCTGGGCAGCCCGTCCAATGTCGAGAGGTGGTCGAGGACGCGGGTGAGGTCTGTAGCAGTGAGGGGCGTGGATCCGATGGGCTTGAGGTGGAGCTTGTCCTCTGGGGCGAAGATGCGCGTCGTGGCGTCTCTGATCATGTCATCTACTGCTCTGCACTCGCTGCTGCGTGATATTCTCGGGGAGGACGCACCATTGCTCAGATCTACTGCGTAAACGCTCTTGAACTCGCCGCGGGCTGCATCTCTGCACCAACGGGATAGGGAACGTACCAGCTGCGTAAGTGGGAGGCGTGGAACGAACTTTCTGCATCGTCGCTGATTCATCTCGCTGAATTTGGATGGTGTTTGCGACTTTGAGCAGTCCGACATCGTGACGTCCCAAAAAGTTCGTGTTTGTCCAGGTGTCTCTGGTGGCAGCCATCGTCGAGATGGCGTGACTCGCCGCCCACTGCGGGGTGATGCCGCCAATCAAATGATGAGCCTCCTTCCTCGGCCCCAGGTCGCACACGACGAGTTGCCTCGATCTGTCTCCCCGTCACAGCCACGAGCTTCGTCCCTACAGCCGTGAGCACGTGGGCGCCCTGCTCTGCGTCGGGCAGGATGTGGTCTCTGTGGGGGTGGCTGTTGAACGAGCCGTTGTTGTGGTACACAACTGCCCCACCGCGCTCGTCGCCGGCGATGATGTGGCCTTGGGCCGAGAACGAGGCAGCCAGCATTGATCGCTGACACCTATGGTTCGAGAAGACCGTCAGGGGCCGAGTAAGATGTCTCGCGTCCCACAGCTTGACGGTCGAGTCCCGACCCGAGCTGAGTATCTCCCCATGCGGCGAGACATCGAGAGTGTTGAGAGCATGTCGGTGTGCCCTCACAGCCTCACCCCAGGTATCGGCGCGAGGGTCGTAGAGGCTAAAGTACCCGGCCCTGTTAGTAACAACCAGGCTGGGGTCGGCGGTGTCGCCATGGAGCTGTCTGATGGCGGAGGGGCCGGTGCTCACCCCCGATGGATGGCATGTGGGAGATGGAAGCACGCGAGGACAGCCGCATGCTGTGGACGTCCCGGGAGACTATCGTGCCGTCGATCAGGCCATGTAGAGGCGAGGCAGCGGCCAAAGGATTTTACCGTCTAGTGAAGCTCATCTGCGTGGCTGTGGGCGTGTTCATGAAGCTCTGCTCGTACCCGCCCCGCTGCCCGAGCACGGTCGCCACGCCCATGACGGAGCCGGCAGTCATCGCCTTTGGAAAGGGCGTTCGAGCGCTTCCCGCCGAACACAAGGCCTGACGCCTCGTAGAGGAGGTCTCGGCTCTTCCCTGCCGGGGGTGTGTCCAAGGTACCGCTTGAACCCAGAGGAGAGCTTCTCGTCGGGGGTCTCCTCCGCGGCAGTGGTGCTCGCCGCACGCTCGAGAATGGACCGCCTGAGCAACGCGTCCCTTGTTCTCGTACTCCTTCAGCCTCTTGTCGAGCTCCCTCTCGCGCTCAGTGGCTTCCCTTTAACCTGCGAAGGGATGAAGCCCCTCGACTCCAGCTGGAGCATGAAGCGGCGCTGCTGTATTGGACTGGCGTACTTCCATAGTGAGTCGGGCAGCCTCTCGCCCATAATAAAAATAAATGCGATGGAATAAATATAAAAGCGTCTCGAGCGTCCTGTTCTTGCCGCCCCCCGACGCCCCGCCTGTCCCTCCATATGCCCACGAGCATCCCCCGGCTATAGCGTACCTTGCCCGCCTCTTCCGTTCGACCCAGGCCCTCCAATGCCGCTGGATCATTCTCACAGTCGAGTCGAGAGTCAGGTCGCCCTTGCTGGTGGCCATACTGCCGGAGACTCTCCCTCGTGTCCAGTCTGGGGCCACTGGGGAGAGCGAGGTGACCTGGAAGTCCCGACCCCTGCAGAGGTTTCACAGTGAGGTTGGGCGGGTCGTCTCGTTGCCCACCAATGTATGAAAGCGACCCGATGGCCTGGCGGTGGGCCTTCGCTGCGTCCATGGACTCACGCAGCGCTGCCTCCCTTCTCGGCCTCGAGCTTGCGGACCTGCCGGGCGAGCGTGTTGGTGTACCCGACAATTCCGGTGCGTCTGCGGCCCTTCACGTGGGGGTAGGCGGAGCAGTGCGCGCTCTCCAAGGCTTCCATGCGCTCCTTTGTCCGCTGCGTGGCCGTAATCTGCGCCGTAGTGATTTCTAGCACCTTCGCTGACCTGAACGCCTCGATCGAGCTTGCTGCGTCCACCAGGAAATTGCTGCCCGACCCGCATGTGACCACATACGGTGTGGGCGATACCACTGCCTTCAGCTCCACTGATAACGCGTGTTTGAGAACTATAGTCCGCTTCATCGTGCGCACGTGCTTCACCTCGACGCGATGTGACCTCATGAACCTGGCACGATCCCCGGCTGCATTCTTGATCTCATCCGCGCATTCTGAGAGAGTCTCATCCCTGTGCTGCCCCGTTCTCGGTGTGGCCATCAAGTTACTAATCGAGGTGTCGTCGTCTTCTCATCAATCTCGCCGACGCCCCCCAGCCTGAACAGTGGCAGCGTAGGGATGTCTGAGCGGCGCCTGGCATGCTGTCTTGACCCTGGACCGGACGGTATTCTGCTCCGACTCTTGCTAAACTGCGCGGAGAGCTCATCAATGGGTGGAAGAGTGAGGGCTGCTCGGGGCGTGATCGTCGGAGACGAGGAGGACTTCCCTATAGACCGCGGGAAGCGCTGCGGGGTCGGGTTGAGGGACGACATGGCGTCGTTGTCGGCTCTGAGGCGGGATCGGGTGGCCAGGCGGATCTTGCGCATGCTGAGCGTGTTAACGATGCTTGTGAACTCCTGTCACAGGTAGTACTCTGCTGCTGTCTGAACAGGAGCCGCTGGCGTCGACGGCGATGCTAAAGGCGGAGTCGACTTGTACTGGGAGTCGATTGAGCGTATCCCCAGCCGGTATTGACATCTCTAGCACATATACACACGTATAAACACTACACCAACTCCTCTGTATGCGCCGTGGCCGGGAACGCGGCGCCGCTGTTGGGGTAACCTGCGAAGAAATCGGCCAGATTAGACCGCCATCCATGGTCAAACTGGTTGTGCCAGACGCCATTCTCGTATCTGATGTAGTCATATCGCATCCAATTGATTGCCTCATTAGTCGTCAGATTTGTCAAAAATATTCTTGACCTGCTGATGGAACAAACGATAAACGAAAGGCAACGTGGCCCCAGCGATGGCAGCCATGACCACCGTCCCTGATCTGAGCACCGCAATCCTCCACAGCTTTGCCCACAGACTGCCTTCGAGTCCGCCGACGTGGCAGACAACCATAGTCAAGGGAAGAACAGTCGTGACCGCAAGCGCGACCATGGTGGCAAGTAGCATTGCCATAAACTGCCGGATATTACCCGCACCGATGCAGCAGTTTGTCCAGACGCAGTGGTGGTCGTGCCGCCTGATACACACGTCGCACGAACGGCAGTGCTTGCTGCGGAGGGGCTTTTTGACGTGGCAGGACTCGCAGATCGGCTGCTCCTTCGTGTAGTCGATCTTTGAGTGTGGGTCGTCGTTGGTGATAACGCCGGGGTTCGCTCGATTGGTGATTACTAGAAGAACGAGGGCTGCTACGGTGGGCAAAACCGCGAATATAAACACGTAAATGGGGTGGGGTGAGGGTATAACCCCGAAAAGGAACGTCGTGACGATCGCCGCGACAAGGCCAGCGAAGTACACCAGCAAGCCGACCGGGGCACGCCTCACACGATGCCACCAGGCCGTCTGCCCTCTTCGAATACCGTACACAAGGCCCTGGAGCTGCTTTGCCTCAGCAAGTCTTGCGGGCGTGGCACCGTCCAGGTCTAGTGGTTCGAGCGCCACGCCCCGGCCCACGAGGAAGACCACGTTCTCGTAGTTCCCGCCCATGACCGCTGCGTGGAGAGAGGTCCGCTTCCTAGCGTCAGTGGCCTCTAGGTCGGCGCCGTGTCTTGCCAGGAGCCGCACAAGATGGGGCGACCCCTGCTCGCACGCCCAGTGGAGCGGGGTGCGGCCCTGGGCGTCCCTGGAGTTGATGTCTGCGCCTCTAGTGACCAAGAGGCCGGCGGTGACCGGGTAGTCGCCCTGGATGGCCAGGTGGAGGGGGGTGAGGCCATTGGCTTCTTTCTCCTCAATGTGCAGGGCGCCAACTGGGTCGGAGAGCAGGAAGTCCACTACTGCTGCGTGGCCTTGCTGGGCTGCGCGTGCTAGGGGCGTCATTTGCGCTGAATCCTTCGACATTCTTTCGCCTGCATCGATAAGCTTCTGCACGCGGGAAAGATCGCCGTTCCAGCACGCCCAGTGCATTGATGTCTCTGTATTGATATTCACCTCATCGTTAACCACAGCGTTCTGCCGTGGTGCCTCGTCCATCGTCGACGCGCCCGTTCTTCGTGTCAACTCGGCCGAGTCAGCAACGGTGGCATGCAGCGCCGACGCAGCGAGGACGCTACCTTGAGTGCCGGCCCGACATCTCCACCCTCGGCTCCTGAATGATGGCCCAAAACAGTGTACTGTGTTGTCATGACACCGATCGTACCTGTTGACAGCCGATGGAAGCGATGACTCAATGCGACCATGTGGTGGTGTGCTTGGGTGGCCGAGTCCCGGTTGACAGGCGCACATTTGCTGTGGCCTTCGAGTTGATGGCTCAGAAGCGCTTCAACGTGTTCCAAGCTTATGAGTGACGGAGGAGGCCTGGCGATGGGTCGGGGCGGGTGTAAATGCTGAGCCAATCTCTTTACCTGTACATGTCGTTCAGCGTGCGCAGGCCCGGGGCGCTGGGCGCGTTCGTGCGGTATGTCGCGGTGACCGTGCCCATCGCGGCGAGCGCGGCTGCTCTCTCGTCTTCGGACAGCGTCATCATGCCGGGGGCGCTGGCGTTCGCGAAGGTGTCGACCTCGTGGTTGCGCACGGCGCTCTCCGTGTACATCTCGGTCGCGACGCTGTCGGGCAGCGCGGCGACGACCTCCGCGAAGGTGGGGCGGTCGCGCGGGTCGGGCGCCACGCAGCGGCGGATCAGCTCGCCCACGGCCGCCGGCGTGCCCGCGGGGATCATCGGCCGGTAGCCAGCCCGCACGTGCGCGCGGATGGCGTCGAGCCCGAGGCGCTCCTGGCGGTACGGGATGTCGCGCGCGGCGATCTCCCAGAGCGTGATGCCGAAGGCGTAGACGTCGGCCTTCTCGCCGCCCACGCCGTCGAAGCGCTCGGGCGCCATCCACGGCCACGAGCCCTCGACGTCCGCCACGCGCTGGTCGAGCCGCGCGGTCAGCCCGAAGTCGCTGATCTTGGCCTTCTTGTTCGCGACGAGGACGTTGAGCGACTTGAGGTCCCTGTGCTCGTAGCCCTCGCCCACGATGAACGCCATGGCCGCCGCGATGTCGCGCGCGAACTGCAGCCGCGCGTCCCAGGGCAGGTCGGCCTTCGAGAGCAGCAGCGCCGAGAGCGACCCCGACGCGAGCTCGAGCGCGAGCCGGATCTCCCGGTCGTCCTGCTCGAGCGCGTAGAGCGCGACGACGTTGCTGTGGCGCAGCTGCTTGTGGATGAAGATCTCGCTCTGGAGTCGGTCGGCCTGCACCGCGTTCAGGTCGGCCCGCGCGACGACCTTGACGGCGCAGGCGGTGCCGCCGTACGTGCCGCGGAAGACGGCCGCCATGCCGCCCTCGCCGATGCGGTCGGCCTGGCTGAACGCGATGCTGCCCGCCGGCTTCGTGATGTCCGCGTTGAGGTCGGGCTGCACGAGCGGCTCGGGCGTCTGGTCCTGGATCAGGAGATACTGCAGGTTGCTGCCCTTCTTGACTGTCTGCGCAGCCGTCTTGCCCTTGTACGCCGCGGCCCGGTCGGCGCCGTGCTTCAGCAGCAGGCTGACGATGTCGAAGTTGCCCGCCTTGACGGCAGCGAAGAGCGGCGGCATCTTGCCGTCCACGCCGTTCGCGGACACGCCCGCCGCGAGCAGCCGCTTCACGGCAGCGGTGTCGCCCTGCATGATGGCGTCGCTGAGCTGCTTTGTCAGGGCGTCGTTGATGGCGGCCCGGATCACGCCGGCCATAAGCGGGTCGGCCACGCCCTTTACGACCTGCAGCGCGTTGACGCCGACCGGCGGGAGGAGGGGGTCGGCGCCGCGGGCGAGCAGCTTCGTCGCGGAGTCCCAGTGGCCGCCCTGGATGGCGACCACGAGCGCAGTCGTGTTCCGGCTGACGGTGTCGATGTCAACCCTCGCGGCCAGCATCGCGGCCAGCATCGGCGGCTTGGCGACGGCGGCCAGCAGTGGGTGGCCGTCCGGGAAGGCGTCGTCGAGCAGGCAGCCGGCCTTGAGCAGCGCCGCGAAGGCCTGCGGCTGGTCGTGCACGAACGCGCTGTGCAGCGGCGACCGGCGCTCGCGATCGAGGCAGTTGAGGACGACGGGGCCGAACTTGACACTCCGGAGCAGCGTCTTCGAGCGCATCTTGGCGACGTCGCCGCTGATGATGTGCGCGTGGAGCTCGTCGCTCCTCTCCAGCGCCTCCTTGACGCGGCCCCTGAGCGCGGGCATCGGGTCATTGGCGAGCGCCTGCACGGGCTGGAGGCGGGCGAGGCCGGTCCTCAGCGCGAGCACTCGCGCCTCGTGCTGCGTCGCGTGCGGGCCGGCGGCGGCCAGCAGGGACTCGGCTTGGGCCAGCAGGCGCTTGGCGTCGCTCAGATCCGCGGCCACGTACAGCGCTTCGTCAACGGCGTCGAGAGCACGTGTTTCAGCCAACAGTGTCAGTAACATAGGGTGGCGGTTGAGTAGCTCGAGAAGGGCTTCAACATCGGCGGCTTGGCTCGACGTGAATCCGGTAGGACCAAGAGAGACGGTGCATTCGGGGTGGGCCAGCCTCATCTCGAAGGAGCGGGGCAGGCCCGTGGCGAGGATGTGTATGACGACCCGCGCCAGATCGGCGAGGTAGAGGGGCGAGTCGTCGGACGGCAGGCGGATGTCGGCGCCGAGTGTGGGTCGGGCGCAGACCTCCTTGATCTCTGGTGAGTTAGTGGAGGACCACTGCTTGGCGGTGTTGTCCACCGATCCAGAGAGCAGGGTCGACCCCTCTGGGGAGAAGGCGACGCTGTTCACATCTCTGCCATGACCCCAGAGCGTCTCGAAGCACTCGCCGCTGCCGATGCTCCAGAGCTTGGTGGTGTTGTCCCAAGACCCAGAGGCGAGGGTCCTGCCGTCGGGCGAGAAGGCGACGCTGCGGACAAAGCTCGCGTGCCCCCTGAGGACGGCGACGCACTCCCAGGTCCTGGTGTCCCAGAGTCTGATGGTCTTGTCGCCAGACCCAGAGGCCAGCAGAGCGCCGTCCGGGGAGATGGCGACGGCGGCGACAGAATTCGTGTGGCCCTCCAGAGTCTGCTCGACTCTGCCCGACTCAGCGATCCACACCTTGATTGTCTTGTCCTTTGATCCAGAGACGATGGTCTTGCCGTCGGGGGAGATGGCGACGGAGAGAACCCAATCTGAGTGCCCTTCCAACGTCCTGCACTCGCCGGTGGCGACGTCCCACGACCTGACTGTCTTGTCCCAGGATCCGGACACCAGCGTCTTGCCGTCTGGGGAGAAGGCGAGGCTCCACACATTATTGGTGTGTCCCTCGAGCGTCTTGACGAGTCTGCCGGTCTGGTCCCACAGCTTGATCTTGTGGTCATCACCGCCCGATGCGATGGTTGACCCGTCCGGGGAGACGGCGATGCACCGAACCTTCCCACCATGCTCCATCGTCATCTTGCACACGCCTCGCTTGTCCCACAGCTTGGTCGTCCCATCCCATGACCCAGTGACCATGGTGCCGTCAGGGAGGAAGGCGACGCTGAACACCGCATCGGTGTGACCCTTCATCGTCTGGATGCACTCAGCCATCCTCGCATGCCAGGCAGCGAGCAGATCGTCGACGGCGCTGTCGGGCTTGTCGGCGGCCAGCTTGCCATACCTCATCGTGACAGTGAGGTCGGGCTCAGTCAGCCTCATGCTGAACTCTCTGGGCCGCGCCGAGAGGTGGTCGAGGACGCGGGTGAGGTCGGCGACGGTGCCCTCGAGGCGGACGATGGCCGCGGCCGGGACAGGCTGGGCGAGGGTCTGGTCGAGGGCGGTGAGCTCGGGAGAGCGACCAAGGGACCACTGCTTGGCGGTGTTGTCCACCGATCCAGAGAGCAGGGTCGACCCGTCCGGGGAGAATGCGACGCAGCGGACGCAATCGTCATGACCCCTGAGCGTCTCGAAGCACTCGCCGCTGCCGATGCTCCAGAGCTTGGTGGTGTTGTCCCAAGACCCAGAGGCGAGGGTCCTGCCGTCGGGCGAGAAGGCGACGCTGCGGACAAAGCTCGCGTGCCCCCTGAGGACGGCGACGCACTCCCAGGTCCTGGTGTCCCAGAGTCTGATGGTCTTGTCGCAAGACCCAGAGGCCAGCAGAGCGCCGTCCGGGGAGATGGCGACGGCGGCGACAGAATTCGTGTGGCCCTCCAGAGTCTGCTCGAGTCTGCCCGACTCAGCGATCCACACCTTGATTGTCTTGTCCTTTGATCCAGAGACGATGGTCTTGCCGTCGGGGGAGATGGCGACGGAGAGAACCCAATCTGAGTGCCCTTCCAACGTCCTGCACTCGCCGGTGGCGACGTCCCACGACCTGACTGTCTTGTCCCAGGATCCGGACACCAGCGTCTTGCCGTCTGGGGAGAATGCGAGGCTCCACACATTATTGGTGTGCCCCTCGAGCGTCTTGACGAGTCTGCCGGACTGGTCCCACAGCTTGATCTTGTGGTCATCACCGCCCGATGCGATGGTCGACCCGTCCGGGGAGACGGCGATGCACCAAACAGACCCGCCATGCTTCATCGTCGTCTTGCACACGCCTCGCTTGCCCCACAGCTTGGTCGTCCCATCTGATGACCCAGTGACCATGGTGCCGTCAGGGAGGAAGGCGACGCTGAGCACCTCAGCGGTGTGACCCTTCATCGTCTGGATGCACTCAGCCATCCTCGCATGCCAGGCAGCGAGCAGATCGTCGACGGCGCTGTCGGGCTTGTCGGCGGCCAGCTTGCCATACCTCATCGTGACAGTGAGGTCGGGCTCAGTCAGCCTCATGCTGAACTCTCTGGGCCGCGCCGAGAGGTGGTCGAGGACGCGGGTGAGGTCGGCGACGGTGCCCTCGAGGCGGACGATGGCCGCGGCCGGGACAGGCTGGGCGAGGGTCTGGTCGAGGGCGGTGAGCTCGGGAGAGCGACCAAGGGACCACTGCTTGGCGGTCTTGTCCTCCGATCCAGAGAGCAGCGTCGACCCGTCCGGGGAGAAGGCGACGCAGCGGACCCAATCATCATGACCCCTGAGCGTCTCGAAGCACTCGCCGCTGCCGATGCTCCAGAGCTTGGTGGTGTTGTCCCAAGACCCAGAGGCGAGGGTCCTGCCGTCGGGCGAGAAGGCGACGCTGCTGACAACATTCGCGTGCCCCCTGAGGACGGCGACGCACTCCCAGGTCCTGGTGTCCCAGAGTCTGGTGGTCTTGTCGCAAGACCCAGAGGCCAGCAGAGCGCCGTCCGGGGAGATGGCGACGGCGGCGACAGAATCAGTGTGGCCCTCCAGAGTCTGCTCGAGTCTGCCCGACTCAGCGATCCACACCTTGATTGTCTTGTCATTTGATCCAGAGACGATGGTCTTGCCGTCGGGGGAGATGGCGACGGAGAGAACCCAATCTGAGTGCCCTTCCAACGTCCTGCACGCGCCGGTGGCGACGTCCCACGACCTGACTGTCTTGTCCCAGGATCCGGACACCAGCGTCTTGCCGTCTGGGGAGAATGCGAGGCTGCACACATCCCTGGTGTGCCCCTCGAGCGTCTTGACGAGTCTGCCGCGCCTCCACAGCTTGATCTTGCGGTCATCACCGCCCGATGCGATGGTTGACCCGTCCGGGGAGACGGCGATACACCGAACCTTCCCACCATGCTCCATCGTCGTCTTGCACACGCCGCGCTTGTCCCACAGCTTGGTCGTCCCATCCCATGACCCAGTGACCATGGCGCCGTCAGGGAGGAAGGCGACGCTGAGCACCTCATCGGTGTGACCCTTCATCGTCTGGATGCACTCAGCCATCCTCGCATTCCAGACAGCGAGCAGATCGTCGACGGCGCTGTCGGGCTTGTCGGCGGCCAGCTTGCCATACCTCATCGTGACAGTGAGGTCGGGCTCAGTCAGCCTCATGCTGAACTCTCTGGGCCGCGTCGAGAGGTGGTCGAGGACGCGGGTGAGGTCTGTAGCGGTGAGGGGCGAGGATCCGATGGGCTTGAGGTGGAGCTTGTCCTCTGGGGCGAAGATGCGCGTCGTGGCGTCTCTGATCATGTCCTCTACTGCTCTGCACTCGCTGCTGCGTGAGATTCTCGGGGAGGACGCACCATTGCTCAGATCTACTGCGTAAACGCTCTTGAACTCGCCGCGGGCTGCATCTCTGCACCAACGGGATTGGGAACGTACCAGCTGCGTAAGTGGGTGGCGTGGAACGAACTTTCTGCATCGTCGCTGATTCATCTCGCTGAATTTGGATGGTGTTTGCGACTTTGAGCAGTCCGACATCGTGACGTCCCAAAAGTTCGTGTTTGTCCAGGTGTCTCTGGTGGCAGCCATCGTCGAGATGGCGTGACTCGCCGCCCACTGCGGGGTGATGCCGCCAATCAAATGATGAGCCTCCTTCCTCGGCCCCAGGTCGCACACGACGAGTTGCCTCGATCTGTCTCCCGTCACAGCCACGAGCTTCGTCCCTACAGCCGTGAGCACGTGGGCGCCCTGCTCTGCGTCGGGCAGGATGTGGTCTCTGTGGGGGTGGCTGTTGAACGAGCCGTTGTTGTGGTACACAACTGCCCCACCGCGCTCGTCGCCGGCGATGATGTGGCCTTGGGCCGAGAACGAGGCAGCCAGCATTGATCGCTGACACCTATGGTTCGAGAAGACCGTCAGGGGCCGAGTAAGATGTCTCGCGTCCCACAGCTTGACGGTCGAGTCCCGACCCGAGCTGAGTATCTCCCCATGCGGCGAGACGTCGAGAGTGTTGAGAGCATGTCGGTGTGCCCTCACAGCCTCACCCCAGGTATCGGCGCGAGGGTCGTAGAGGCTAAAGTACCCGGCCCTGTTAGTAACAACCAGGCTGGGGTCGGCGGTGTCGCCATGGAGCTGTCTGATGGCGGAGGGGCCGGTGCTCACCCCGATGGATGGCATGTGTGAGATGGAAGCACGCGAGGACAGCCGCATGCTGTGGACGTCCCGGGAGACTATCGTGCCGTCGATCAGGCCATGTAGAGGCGAGGCAGCGGCCAAAGGATTTACCGTCTAGTGAAGCTCATCTGCGTGGCTGTGGGCGTGTTCATGAAGCTCTGCTCGTACCCGCCCCGCTGCCCGAGCACGGTCGCCACGCCCATGACGGAGCCGGCAGTCATCGCCTTGGAAAGGGCGTTCGAGCGCTTCCCGCCGAACACAAGGCCTGACGCCTCGTAGAGGAGGTCTCGGCTCTTCCCGCCGGGGGTGTGTCCAAGGTACCGCTTGAACCCAGAGGAGAGCTTCTCGTCGGGGGTCTCCTCCGCGGCAGTGGTGCTCGCCGCACGCTCGAGAATGGACCGCCTGAGCAACGCGTCCTTGTTCTCGTACTCCTTCAGCCTCTTGTCGAGCTCCCTTCGGGGCGAGTCAGCCTCATCGCGAATGAGGTGGGCAAGGTCTCCCGCCTCAGCAGGAGGCCAGCCACGGTCTTCAGGTCGCCAATCGTGAGCGGCGCGTGCTCGCCCAGCTTGATTCGGTAATCACTCGAGATTGACCCAAGATTCGCCTTCAGGAAGCTGAAAGAGTTCAGCACCTCGGCCACGGCATCCGAGTCCGGGGTGACGACGAAGCGACCTTGCTGCAGGGTGACGGTGGCGGCTGGGTCGTCGAGCTGAACCTCGAATGAGCGGGGCGCGACCCTAGAGGCCTCGACGCGCGCGAGGAGCTTCTTCAGCGCGGGCAGGTCGGCGTGGGTGACTCTGATCGCGGTCTTGGCCGTGACCGCTTGGGCGCAGACTCTAGCAACTGCTGCGTCGAGTCTAAGATGGTTGAGCGGCAGTAGGGCGGCGGCGATCTTGTCATCCGCGGGCGAGACTGAGATGAAGCCGTTAGGGTCCATGACGGCGGTGGACGCGGCAGGCAGGGCGATCCCGGCGTCGGCGCAGGCCTGGGCGACCAGCTTGTTGAGGCGACTCTGGTTGAGCGGGGCGAGTAGGCCGCGAACCTCGGAGTTTGATGGGGTCTCAAAGAAGAGGCCATCATCCATGCTGACAGCGACAGGTGGGTGGGCCAGCCTCATCTCGAAGGAGCGGGGCAGGCCCGTGGCGAGGATGTGGATGACGACCCGCGCCAGGTCGGCGAGGTAGAGGGGCGAGTCGTCGGACGGCAGGCGGATGTCGGCGCCGAGCGTGGGTTGGGCGCAGACCTCCTCGATCTCTGGCGACTTGATGGAGGACCACTGCTTGGCGGTGTTGTCCACCGATCCAGAGAGCAGGGTCGACCCGTCCGGGGAGAATGCGACGCAGCGGACGCAATCGTCATGACCCCTGAGCGTCTCGAAGCACTCGCCGCTGCCGATGCTCCAGAGCTTGATGGTGTTGTCACCAGACCCAGAGGCGAGGGTCCTGCCGTCGGGCGAGAAGGCGACGCTGAAGACAAAGCTCGCGTGCCCCCTGAGGACGGCGACGCACTCCCAGGTCCTGGTGTCCCAGAGTCTGATGGTCTTGTCGCCAGACCCAGAGGCCAGCAGAGCGCCGTCCGGGGAGATGGCGACGGCGGCGACAGAATTCGTGTGGCCCTCCAGAGTCTGCTCGACTCTGCCCGACTCAGCGATCCACACCTTGATTGTCTTGTCCTTTGATCCAGAGACGATGGTCTTGCCGTCGGGGGAGATGGCGACGGAGAGAACCCAATCTGAGTGCCCTTCCAACGTCCTGCACTCGCCGGTGGCGACGTCCCACGACCTGACTGTCTTGTCATCGGATCCGGACACCAGCGTCTTGCCGTCTGGGGAGAATGCGAGGCTGCACACATCCCTGGTGTGCCCCTCGAGCGTCTTGACGAGTCTGCCGCGCCTCCACAGCTTGATCTTGCGGTCATCACCGCCCGATGCGATGGTTGACCCGTCCGGGGAGACGGCGATGCACCGAACAGCCCCGCCATGCTCCATCGTCGTGCACACGCCTCGCTTGCCCCACAGCTTGGTCGTCCCATCCCATGACCCAGTGACCATGGCGCCGTCAGGGAGGAAGGCGACGCTGAGCACCTCAGCGGTGTGACCCTTCATCGTCTGGATGCACTCAGCCATCCTCGCATGCCAGGCAGCGAGCAGATCGTCGACGGCGCTGTCGGGCTTGTCGGCGGCCAGCTTGCCATACCTCATCGTGACAGTGAGGTCGGGCTCAGTCAGCCTCATGCTGAACTCTCTGGGCCGCGCCGAGAGGTGGTCGAGGACGCGGGTGAGGTCGGCGACGGTGCCCTCGAGGCGGACGATGGCCGCGGCCGGGACAGGCTGGACGAGGGTCTGGTCGAGGGCGGTGAGCTCGGGAGAGCGACCAAGTGACCACTGCTTGGCGGTTTTGTCGTCAGATCCAGAGAGCAGGGTCGACCCGTCCGGGGAGAAGGCGACGCTGTTCACATCATCGTCATGGCCCCAGAGCGTCTCGAAGCACTCGCCGCTGCCGATGCTCCAGAGCTTGGTGGTGTTGTCCCAAGACCCAGAGGCAAGGGTCCTGCCGTCGGGCGAGAAGGCGACGCTGCTGACAACATTCGTGTGCCCCCTGAGGACGGCGACGCACTCCCAGGTCCTGGTGTCCCAGATTCTGATGGTGCTGTCCCATGACCCAGAGGCCAGAAGAGCGCCGTCCGGAGAGATGGCGACGGAGAAGACAGAATTCGTGTGGCCCTCCAGAGTCTGCCCGACTCAGCGATCCACACCTTGATTGTCTTGTCCTTTGATCCAGAGACGATGGTCTTGCCGTCGGGGGAGATGGCGACGGAGAGAACCCAATCTGAGTGCCCTTCCATCGTCCTGCACTCGCCGGTGGCGACGTCCCACGACCTGACTGTCTTGTCATCGGATCCGGACACCAGCGTCTTGCCGTCTGGGGAGAATGCGAGGCTCCACACATTATTGGTGTGTCCCTCGAGCGTCTTGACGAGTCTGCCGGTCTGGTCCCACAGCTTGATCTTGCTGTCAGTCCCACCCGAGGCGATGGTCGACCCGTCCGGGGAGACGGCGATGCACACTACAGACACTTCCGTGTCTCCTGTATGTCGCCTGATCTTCCGCCTTATTATAGCCCTCTTCATACGCCTGTTTCGGGCTGTTCCCGCCTAGGACGGCCATGGGCTTGTTCGCCAGTCTCTCCTCCACCAGCGGTACTAACGGCACCCAATTCATCGTCCTCGCCTCATGTGTCGCCTGTTCCAGCATCCTGCGAACCATCTGATTCCTGTTCTCCACCACACCGTTCGACTGGTGGTTCCCCGGTGTCGTCGTCCTGACCCTACTCCCTCGGCTTTGAGCCCACTCCTTGAACTCCTGGGCCGCGAACTGGGTACCAGCATCACTCGGGATCAGCCCCGCCTTGGGCAAATCCTGCATGGCGCGAATTGCCTCCGCGGCTGACGTCGTTACCATCGGTCTCAACCAGACCCTGCGGGTCGCCCCGTCGACCACAGTTAAGATGTGTTTGTACTCGTCGTGCCCCTTCGGTATCTTCATCGCGTCGACGAATTGTACGTCGTCTTTCTTTCTCCCCTTCACCACCACCCCTTTGTCCCAACGGGCTGCCTGCTCGGGGTGTGGTCTAACCTTCTGTGCCGCCAGCGATTCCGGCTCCGGGCCTGACCATGCTACCTCTTCCCGTTCCGGTTCGGGTTGACCCCAATTCTCCGGCGCAGGCTCAGGTGTCACTTCCTGCTCGTCCGCTCCAACCTGTGCTTCCTGTCTCGCCTTCATTCGCCTCGTCAGCACCGCCATGACTCTTTTCGGGAATCTCGAGAGTGCGTCGGCCACCTCGTTGTCTTCACCCCTGACGTACTGAATAGTGACATCGAACTCAGCATGCATCTCCGTGAACCACCGTGCCAACAACTCGTTTTCTGACTGCTCCATCGCTTTCCCAGTCAATGGCTTGTGGTCGGTGAAAACAGTCACCTTCCGTCCGGTTAGCAACTTCTTCATCTTCCGCAGTGCGCTTCTGATCGCAAATGCCTCCTTGACCGTCGTCGGCCATCTCTCCCGTGACGAGTCTGGTTTGAAACCATCCGACATATACATCACCGGGTAGTCAACCCCTTCCCTTCGCGTGTACAGCACCCCGATCCATCGCACCCCGATGCCGTGACCACACGCGTCAGAGAGAGAGACGTCAGTCAGTCAGTCAGTCAGTGTACAACGTTAACTGCTCTTCCGGTCTGGGGATGGCTAGCACTACTTCGCAACTGATCGCCTGCTTCAGTCGTTCAAACGCCCCTTGCTCCTCGTCGTTCCATGACCACTCGACCCCGTCTGCCAGCAGTCGGTTGAGGGGCCTCTCCAGTGTGGCGCAGTGGGGGATTGTGTCGCGAACCCAGTTGACCGAACCCAGGAACCCCCTCAACGTCGATTTGTCCTTCGGTGTTGGGATGGCTCTAATGTCGTCTTCCCTACTCTGGGATATCCTCCTCCCCTTGTCACTTATGACCCACCCGAGGTACTCAATCTCATCAGCGTCCACGATACACTTCTCCTGGTTGAGGCCAACCGAATGTTGCGCCAACCGTATGGCAACTTCCGCCAAGTTGCTTCGGTATGCATCCTCCGTCTCGCCGAACACCACAATGTCGTCTATGTACACGACACAAGCCCGCCATAAGAGGTCAGACAGTATGCCCTCCATGGTCTGCTGCATGAAGATCGCCGCGTTCTTCAGACCGAATGGCATCCTAGCCCACTCGTAGTGCCCGGACTTCGTCGAGAATGCCGTGTACTTGGTCGCCTTCCGGTCGCCTCTTCCCTTAACTTCACTCGATGAAACGCCGACTTGAGGTCGAGCACTGCATACCGCCGCATACCAGCCAGTACCCCGAGAATCTGGGTTATGTCCGGCAGCTTATACTCCATGTCCTCCGTCATCTCGTTCAGCCGCCGGAAATCAACGCACACTCTAAGTGCCCCGCCCTTCTTGGTTGCCGGTACCACCCGCGATGAGTATGCCGATGTTGACGGTCGGATGACTCCCTGATTGAGCATCTCAGACACTTGTCGCTCGACCTCCTTCTCTGTCTCCACGTTGAAGGACCGTCTCGGGACATGGAATCGAGTGTCTTCTGTCGTGATGATATCGAACTCCGGGATGCCCGTCATGGCGGTGCCTTCTCTCCCACAACGGAAGCACCACTCCAGGCACTCCTCCAATGACTTGCCCTGCATGGTACCCTGAATCTTGTCCCACCTGACATCCGCCGGACTCACGAGGCCTAAGGCTACCGTGTCGCGCCATGACCTGCCTCTCTTGCGACGTCCCGCCGGATTAATGATATCTCTGCGTTGGAATCAATGGCCACCGACCGTGTGCGACCCCACAGCAACACTTCGTGAACCAGACGTGTGTCCTTCGTATTCGAGGGTGACTCTAAATCAATAAATACGAAATACTTTGAACCCTTTACCAGCGGGCAATCCGCCTTGCGGTGCCCCGGTTGCCGGCAAAGGTGGCACACGTCGGTGGGGAACGGACACTTGTCACTCCTGTGATCCGTCCCCCCACACCGAAAACAGTACTGGCCCGCCTGACCAGACTGCCGCTCCGTCTTCTTCTCCCGCCCCATGCTGACCCCGTTGCGGGCGGCCAGCATTTTGGCCTCAGCCTGTTCTCGTATCTTGATCCTGAGGACCGCGATCGCCTCGGCGATCGAGGTGGCAGCCAGCACCTCAGCCTCCACCTCCTCGCGCAGTTGCTCCCCGCGTATAGCCTCCAGGACGATCTTCATGACCTTCGTCCGGGCCTTGATCACCTCAAGACCTAACACTGCCACCATCGCTTGCATCTTTCGAGCATATTCTCCCACGCCCCGCGTGGTCAACTCCGTGAGCTTAACCGACGCCAGATATGCAAGCTTCACCTCGCTCGACGAAGGCCGGACCGCCAATCTTGCTGCCTCCTTCCAGCGCGCATCAAGCTCTCTGTTGCGCTTACGTCTTGCCTCTCTAGCCGTACGCCTGGCCTGTGTTATTGCATCGTCGTCTGAGTTGTCTTCCTCTCCGTCGAATGAGCCGTCCACCGCATAAGCATCGTCCATGATGTCGTCCACGCCGCCGAACGTGAGAATGTCCGCCTTAACATCCCCCGCAATGTGGGTGTGAGCCGGAACGTACCTGCCACCACGCCGCAGCCTGTATTTCACGCAC
This sequence comes from Carpediemonas membranifera, assembly GCA_019828565.1. Lineage (NCBI taxonomy): Eukaryota > Fornicata > Carpediemonas > Carpediemonas membranifera. The sequence goes on from JAHDYR010000004.1 coordinate 46,255, forward strand.
TCGATCTCGTAATCAACAACTTCGTCTACGGATAGCATCTCCAAGACAGGATGTTTGTCTCCACTTTGCTGCTCTTCACTTTTCCCCATTGATTGGTTGTTCGAACATCTTCATCAACCATGGACCAGGATCTCTCTTCGGAGGAGAAAATTGAGAAAACGATCACGGCCAAGTATCTCAGCGAAGAACTGGTGAAGACACAGGCACGTCTCCAACAGCAGCAGACGTTGTCGAGATCCAGGAATCCCTCGAGCACCGCCTCGCCAAGAAGGAAAAGGAGCTTGCAGACGTTCAGGCTAAGCTTGCTCGCGAGCGGGAGGAGAATGAGAAGAATCTGGAAACCCTAGAGGCGTCGTCGACCCAATTCCGCGCCGAGGCTTCCGCTGCTCAGAGCAGGCTGGCCAGCGAGAGTTCGAAGGTGAACGAGTTGCAGCAGCAAGTTGATGGGCTAGCGAAGGCCCGTGATGAGCTTCAGCGCGAGTCGCAGCGCCGAATCACCACACTCGAAAGCGCGCTTGAAGTCTCCCAAAAGGACGCCGCCACCCGTATCGGAAAGCTCAAGGGCGAGCTCGAAGCAGCCCACAACGCCTGTCATGCAGCGAAGGTAGAGCTTCACGCCGCTACTACCACTATTGAGATCCTCCAGAAGCGCGCTCGGACGGTCGAGACGGAGCACACCAAGGAGATCGACGAGCTCCGCACGGCCCTCCAACACAGCAGTGCAGACGCCCAGACTCGGCTTGAAAACGCCAACGGCCGCCTGACCGAGACGGAGGAGTCATACAGGGCCGAACTCAAGCGTGTCGTCGTGGAGAAGAAGGGCTTGGAAGTCGAGGCAGCCAAGGTTCCCGGGCTCTGCTTCGGAAAAAAACCTGTAGAATCTCCGGTGGTAGCGTGCGGTGCAGTGGCATCAGGCCCTGGCTTTGATTGATCATTTGATTGGTTGGTGCATGCTGAGTATGCGTATCTCAAGCTGGGGACGACATCAGCTTCCAAATATCCGATCGTAGCACTGGTAATCTCATAGACTTGCCGATCCCGGCCCCCCGCCCCGCCGGCCATTCTTTGCCTGGCCAGGACGTCCGTAACAACCGGGGACCTCGGCAGCGTCTCACCCCCGAGGAGATCGAGAACCTTGCTCTCCACGGCCAGCTTAGTGCGGAGGAAATACTAGACCTCATCTTTGTGGGCCGAGGTGGGCTCCCCCCCGGGATGACGGACGCCTTGATCGACTCGTTCGACCCTGACCCTGCCGCTTCGTTTTCCGCACTGCAGCGAGAGCAGCAGCAGAGCAGGCGGTTCCGTAACATGGTCGCGGCGCATGAGTCTGGCAGTCCGACGGCGGACGGAGGCGGGTCGCCTAAGGCTGCTGGGTCCTCATAATGTCAATGAGAATGGGGAGGACCAAGGCGCTGGGACAGTCTTATCTTGTCTAGTGCCACAACTAGACACCAAGCAGGAAACGTTTAAATGCTCGATTTATAACACTCCCAGGTTAACGCTGGGTGTGTTTCATGCGGCCGTAGGCGTCGGCGGCCTTGAGTGCGGCAAATACAGTCTCTGCAGAGACGTGGAAGGGCAGGTTGACGGCGGTGTCGTGGGGTGCAGCGGCGACAGCGGCGACCTTCATGAGGGCCTCGTCAGAGGCATTAGTCAGACCGATGTCACTGAGAGCAATGGGGAGGCCGACGGAGAGGCAGTAGTTGGCCACAGTCTCGATCTCCTCCATGGGGGCGTTCTCCATGAAAAGCTGCGTCATCACTCCGAAGGCGACCTTCTCGCCGTGGAGGTAGGCGTGGGACTCCTCGAGGACAGTCAGGCCATTGTGGACGGCGTGAGCGGCAGCCAGCCCACCCGACTCGAAGCCGAGCCCGGAGAGGAGGGTGGCAGCCTCCACAACGTTCTCGAGAGCAACGGAGGGGACCCCAGCCTCGTTGGAGAGCTTGGCCTTGACCGAGTCGGCGAGCAAAGTGTCATAGCAGAGCCGAGCGAGGGCAATGCCGGTCACGCCAGCGATCCCGCCGGCTGCAGTCTGGCAGTCCTTCTGCTTGGAGGCGCGCGCTTCAATGTAGGTGGCCAGGGCATCGCCAATGCCGGCGACAAGGGTGCGGACGGGGGCCTTGGCGATGATATCAGTATCGACGAGCACGAGCCTGGGGGAGTCCGTGAAGAGGAAGCTCTCGACGACGCCCTCCTCGGTGTAGATCACGGAGACGGCAGTGCAGGGAGCATCGTTCGAGCATGCAGTGGGGACGATGACGCAGGGCTGCTTGGTGTGGAAGGCAGCGGCCTTGGCGAGGTCGTGCAGCTTGCCGCCACCGACGGAACAGACGACGTTGTAGCCGCCAGTTCTGATCAGATCGGTTAGGCGATTGATCTCAGTCTGGCTGCACTCGCCGTTGAAGACGTGGAGAGTGGGCTTGTTGTCGTCGAAGGAAGACATCAGTGTTTTCTCCAGGCGCTTCTTGCCACCAGCTGAAATGGCGATGATAAGCTTATCACCGATCTTGTCGGTGTACTCCTTGAGCTTCTCTAGACAGTGGGGGCCTTTGTTAGATGATGATTCTGTTCATCACTTGCCGTTAACGGCAATGATCGCCTTTAAAGGACAAAAGCGATGAAATCTGTGTACAAACCCTGAACGTAGCGGGCTGGGGACATGAAGACGCGGTTAAGAGACATTTGATGTTCTTTTGACCAGTGATATCCGAGTGCGTCCTCGAGTGCCTGACATCGCGATTTGATATCTGAATGATTCGCCATCAAATCAAACAAATGAAGAAACCTGAAGTATGAAGCTGGGTTGACCCATTTTCCCTGCTTTTCATGAAATATGGTCACATTGGTCATGGAGTCGTCTCCCGTGCTGTCCAAGATTAGGCAATTCAAAAGAATTACCACGAGATGCCACCACAACCGTATCGCGTGCAAGATGTACCGAGTATGCAGCGAGTCTTTTGATTTCACGCCACTGGATGTGTTGGTCAACATCATTGCCCCTGCCTTACCGCATGATAGAAGATTGGTTCGTCCAAACGGACGCCATGCTATAACTCAATGCTGGCTGAGAGGAATCTGATCCAACGTGATGCTCTCGTCAAGTCGAGTCAACCCGTTGCTCGGTCACAGACCGCAAGCTGCATATGGATGTTCACAGCGGTGGAATGACAATGTACTCATGGGAAAGTGATGGGAATCTTGAATGGGCTGCAAATGCGAGCGACGGAGGTCCGGCCCGGGCCTGTGACGGAGGAGGACTGGCGATGGGTCGGGGCGGGTGAAAATGCTGAGCCAATCTCTTTACATATACATGTCGTTCAGCGTGCGCAGGCCCGGGGCGCTGGGCGCGTTCGTGCGGTATGTCGCGGTGACCGTGCCCATCGCGGCGAGCGCGGCTGCTCTCTCGTCTTCGGACAGCGTCATCATGCCGGGGGCGCTGGCGTTCGCGAAGGTGTCGACCTCGTGGTTGCGCACGGCGCTCTCCGTGTACATCTCGGTCGCGACGCTGTCGGGCAGCGCGGTGACGACCTCCGCGAAGGTGGGGCGGTCGCGCGGGTCGGGCGCCACGCAGCGGCGGATCAGCTCGCCCACGGCCGCCGGCGTGCCCGCGGGGATCATCGGCCGGTAGCCAGCCCGCACGTGCGCGCGGATGGCGTCGAGCCCGAGGCGCTCCTGGCGGTACGGGATGTCGCGCGCGGCGATCTCCCAGAGCGTGATGCCGAAGGCGTAGACGTCGGCCTTCTCGCCGCCCACGCCGTCGAAGCGCTCGGGCGCCATCCACGGCCACGAGCCCTCGACGTCCGCCACGCGCTGGTCGAGCCGCGCGGTCAGCCCGAAGTCGCTGATCTTGGCGCTGCCCTTCGCGACGAGGACGTTGAGCGACTTGAGGTCCCTGTGCTCGTAGCCCTCGCCCGCGATGAACGCCATGGCCGCCGCGATGTCGCGCGCGAACTTCAGCCGCGCGTCCCAGGGCAGGTCGGCCTTCGAGAGCAGCAGCGCCGAGAGCGACCCCGACGCGAGCTCGAGCGCGAGCCGGATCTCCCGGTCGTCCTGCTCGAGCGCGTAGAGCGCGACGACGTTGCTGTGGCGCAGCTGCTTGTGGACGAAGATCTCGCTCTGGAGTCGGTCGGCCTGCATCGCGTTCAGGTCGGCCTGCGCGACGACCTTGACGGCGCAGTCGGTGCCGCCGTACGTGCCGCGGAAGACGGCCGCCATGCCGCCCTCGCCGATGCGGTCGGCCTGGCTGAACGCGATGCTGCCCGCCGGCTTCGTGATGTCCGCGTTGAGGTCGGGCTGCACGAGCGGCTCGGGCGTCTGGTCCTGGATCAGGAGATACTGCAGGTTGCTGCCCTTCTTGACTGTCTGCGCAGCCGTCTTGCCCTTGTACGTCGCGGCCCGGTCGGCGCCGTGCTTCAGCAGCAGGCTGACGATGTCGAAGTTGCCCGCCTTGACGGCAGCGAAGAGCCGCGGCATCTTGCCGTCCACGCCGTTCGCGGACACGCCCGCCGCGAGCAGCCGCTTCACGGCAGCGGTGTCGCCCTGCATGATGGCGTCGCTGAGCTGCTTCGTCAGGGCGTCGTTGATGGCGGCCCGGATCACGCCGGCCATGAGCGGGTCGGCCACGCCCTTTACGACCTGCAGCGCGTTGACGCCGACCGGCGGGAGGAGGGGGTCGGCGCCGCGGGCGAGCAGCTTCGTCGCGGAGTCCCAGTGGCCGCCCTGGATGGCGACCACGAGCGCAGTCGTGTTCCGGCTGACGGTGTCGATGTCAACCCTCGCGGCCAGCATCGCGGCCAGCATCGGCGGCTTGGCGACGGCGGCCAGCAGTGGGTGGCCGTCCGGGAAGGCGTCGTCGAGCAGGCAGCCGGCCTTGAGCAGCGCCGCGAAGGCCTGCGGCTGGTCGTGCACGAACGCGCTGTGCAGCGGCGACCGGCGCTCGCGGTCGAGGCAGTTGAGGACGACGGGGCCGAACTTGACACTCCGGAGCAGCGTCTTCGAGCGCATCTTGGCGACGTCGCCGCTGATGATGTGCGCGTGGAGCTCGTCGCTCCTCTCCAGCGCCTCCTTGACGCGGCCCCTGAGCGCGGGCATCGGGTCCTTGGCGAGCGCCTGCACGGGCTGGAGGCGGGCGAGGTCGGTCCTCAGCGCGAGCACTCGCGCCTCGTGCTGCTCCGCGTGCGGGCCGGCGGCGGCCAGCAGGCGCTTGGCGTCGCTCAGATCCGCGGCCACGTACAGCGCTTCGTCAACGGCGTCGAGAGCACGTGTTTCAGCCAACAGTGTCAGTAACATAGGGTGGCGGTTGAGTAGCTCGAGAAGGGCTTCAACATCGGCGGCTTGGCTCGACGTGAATCCGGTAGGACCAAGAGAGACGGTGCATTCGGGGTGGGCCAGCCTCATCTCAAAAGAGCGGGGCAGGCCCGTGGCGAGGATGTGGATGGCGACCCGCGCCAGGTCGGCGAGGTAGAGGGGCGAGTCGTCGGACGGCAGGCGGATGTCGGCGCCGAGCGTGGATTGGGCGCAGACCTCCTCGATCTCTGGCGACTTGATGGAGGGCCACTGTTTGGCGGTCTTGTCCTTTGACCCAGAGAGCAGGGTCGACCCGTCTGGGGAGAAGACGACGCTCCACACCTTATCGGCATGACCCCTGAGCGTCTCGAAGCACTCGCCGCTGCCGATGCTCCAGAGCTTGGTGTTGTCACCAGACCCAGAGGCGAGGGTCCTGCCGTCGGGCGAGAAGGCGACACTGCGGACAGAACTCGCGTGCCCCATGAGGACGGCGACGCACTCCCAGGTCCTGGTGTCCCAGAGTCTGATGGTGTTGTCGCAAGACCCAGAGGCCAGCAGAGCGCCGTCCGGGGAGATGGCGACGGCGGCGACAGAATTCGTGTGGCCCTCCAGAGTCTGCTCGAGTCTGCCCGACTCAGCGTCCCACACCTTGATTGTCTTGTCCCTTGATCCAGAGACGATGGTCTTGCCGTCGGGGGAGATGGCGACGGAGAGCACCCAATCTGAGTGCCCTTCCAACGTCCTGCACTCGCCGGTGGCGACGTCCCACGACCTGACTGTCTTGTCATCGGATCCGGACACCAGCGTCTTGCCGTCTCGGGAGAAGGCGAGGCTGTTCACAATATCGGTGTGTCCCTCGAGCGTCTTGACGAGTCTGCCGCGCCTCCACAGCTTGATCTTGCGGTCAGTCCCGCCCGAGGCGATGGTCGACCCGTCCGGGGAGACGGCGATGCACCGAACAGCCCCGCCATGCTCCATCGTCATCTTGCACACGCCGCGCTTGTCCCACAGCTTGGTCGTCCCATCTGATGACCCGGTGACCATGGTGCCGTCAGGGAGGAAGGCGACGCTGATCACGTCAGCGGTGTGACTCTTCATCGTCTGGATGCACTCAGCCATCCTCGCATGCCAGGCAGCGAGCAGATCGTCGATGGCGCTGTCGGGCTTGTCGGCGGCCAGCTTGCCATACCTCATCGTGACAGTGAGGTCGGGCTCAGTCAGCCTCATGCTGAACTCTCTGGGCAGCACGTCCAATGTCGAGAGGTGGTCGAGGACGCGGGTGAGGTCTGTAGCGGTGAGGGGCGAGGATCCGATGGGCTTGAGGTGGAGCTTGCTATCTGGGGCGAAGATGCGCGTCGTGGCGTCTCTGATCATGTGATCTACTGCTCTGCACTCGCTGCTGCGTGAGATTCTCGGGGAGGACGCACCATTGCTCGGATACACTGCGTAAGCGCTCTTGAACTCGCCGCGGGCTGCATCTCTGCACCGAAGCGGGGAACGTACCAGCTGCGTAAGTGGGAGGCGTGGAACGAACTTTCTGCATCGTCGCTGATTCATCTCGCTGAATTTGGATGGTGTTTGCGACTTTGGGCAGTCCGCCATCGTGACGTCCCAAAAGTTCGTGTTTGTCCAGGTGTCTCTGGTGGCAGCCATCGTCGAGATGGCGTGACTTGCCGCCCACTGCGGGGTGATGCCGCCAATCAAATTCGGATGCTGTCGTGTCAGCGATTTATGAATTTACGTATTTATCCAGTTGTGTATCAGTATATGTTCAAACCACGCCCAGGCCCCACCGAGGGCGAGGGTTGGGCATGACGCCGGTGTTCATAGGACTCATGGTTTCGAGTTCAATGCTACGACCCTTTCGAATCGCATCTCTAAACTTTACTCGAATGCGTGTAAACCACGACTGGCCACGATTCAGCCGTTGAGGGGCGCCGAGGCACTCCGCGCTGACTCCGCTGGGTGGCGGCGGTGGGAGGGGGTGGGGGAAGGTGTGGGGGGTGGATGACCGACGGTGCCAGGCGGAGCAGGTGGTTGATATAGACACGGATAAATTCGTAAACTTGTGTAAACAACTGGCTCAGGCCGACAGCTCGACTGGGAGGAGCTCCAGTGGGCTGAACAATCCCAGCTTGACATTCCACTTGTCGTACACCAGAAGGGTAGCGGACATGAGGGCGTCGGCGATGGTAAGGGCGATCTTGCGGGCAGAGATGTGGAATCTGGCTGCGGACGCGTCAAGGTAGGCCTTTTATGTCCATTCAGCATATATACAGAGATCGACAGCGTTGGCTCACATGCATCGCTGACCTCGAGACACCCTGACTAACCTTGTGGGGACATGGGAGCGGTGATGGCCCGACCCACCCGAGAAGCCAGTCTGCCCACGGCTACGGCGAATGCCCAGGCCGTCCAGCATGCTGCCTTTGGTTCGTTGACTCAGCCACTTCCCAACACATTCCCATGACAAACGTTCCAGGCGATTCTGTCGAGCTGCTGGAACGATGGATTCTCTCTCGAGCAACACTTGATCGAGAGAATGACGCTCAACTCGCGAAAGTGCTCGAAACAGTCCCATCAAATGGACCGATGCACGCCTTCATCAGAATCCTGACCGAGCAACTGAAATCAGGCTCTAAAACCCAGTCCAGCAAGGAGAAGCAGTTGATGAAGGACGCTGTGGCGAACTTCGGCCGTGATAATCCTCTCATCGTCATTCTCTCGCGGCGAAGACTGCTCCTCTCCTACGACTCTGGCTCCCACGAGGACCAGGACGCGCTGCTTGCCCAGCTCACCAGCGACCTCCAGCTTGAGACACGAATGGCCGCCTTCAAGGAGCCCCTTGCCGCGAGGTCGGACGCCCTCCCCTCTGCCGCCACAGCGCCAGCGCCCCTCGCAGCCTTCGAGGAGGAGCTGAAGAATGACCCAGAGAACTGCGTCATATCCGATCTCGCGGCCCACTGGGTCTTGTCCGACGTCTCCAGGCTCAAGCTCCTCTCCCGACGCAGAGTTGGCGTGTTGCTTGATTCAGCCCGCGATATAGCAACCGCACCACATGTGCTGGACGCTATTGTCTATGCCAAGGGCGACAAGAAGGCTATGGGCGTCTTCAACGTCGAGTCAAGCCTCTCGGTCGAGCAGCTCGAGAATTATGCCCGGATGTGCCCTGAGGTGACCCACTTCGCCGCATACCACCAGGCCATGTTGGCGTCCATGTCGCCAGACGTTCCTACCGGGGGCGAGGACCCCTTTGCAGACGAGATTGAGTCGTATCACAGCGAGATCTGGAGATACACCGAATCTAAGATCCCAGCCCAGCTCCAGGGGGTCAAGCTCGGTCTCCAGCTCGCAGTGCTCGCCTTCTTTGTCTCCAAGGGCAAGGAGGCCGAACCCGCCGTCCTTGACAAGATCCACTCCCTCCTGACCACCACGGACCTCGCGCTGGACCTCTTTACACCTCACCAGAACGCCGGAAACAGCAGGCAGAGTCGCATTGAAGTCGACACCGACAGCGTTAGTCTCCGGCTTCTGCCCCCCTTCAATCTCCGGCCCCTGGTTGTCACGCTCCTCACTACCGCTGTGGTTCACAGAGGACCTGACCCGTATCGCGCGAAGATTCGGTCCAGTGTGATTGACTCAATCGTTGCCGAGCAGGCCATCCTCACCGGGGGCGATGTGACCTCTGCCGCGGAGATTCTGGGCCACGCCAAGGTCCGCGAGATCACCACCAGGGTCGAGCTCGAGGTCAGGCCGATCCAGAGGTGGAGGCCGGGCGATGACGTCACACTCGAGGTCGATGTCAAGAACGTCCCGGAGCTGACGGCCAGAGTCTTTGAGATCAACGCCAAGGCCTACTACGCCTCGAGGAAGACTGAACTCACAGCCGACGTCGGCCTCGAGGGATTCAAGCCGAACTCAACCTCGTCCATCAAGTACTCGAACGCAGCGGCCATCAAGCATCGCGAGAGGGTCAGCGTCATTCCAAAGGCAGCCAGGGGCAGCTACATCATCGAGCTGGTCGGTGGGGGTCTCTCGTGTCGCGTGCTTGCGGTCATAGGGCACTACCAGCTCGTCACGGCCCCATCGGTCCACGGCCTGGTTGCCACTGTCATTGACGAGACCGGCAAGGTTGTACCAGACGCCATTGTCACCGTCGGCGGTCGAGAACTCGAGACCGACTCCGGTGTGACTGTGATCCCCTTCACTACGAGTTCCGGCAGCGCCTCAACTCCAGCGATCGCCCACACGAGGGACGGACCCGCCTCTCTGACACACTTGACTCTGCCGGTCGAGTCATATCATCTCTCCGGATCTTTCATTGTCCCCCACGGCGCCCTGCTCCCCGGTCACCGTGCCATAGCCCTGCCCTGCGTCTATCTGACCGTCAACGGCGTCCAGCAGGCCTTGGATAAGATCAACCAGCCGACGATCCGCACCGTCTGCATCGACAGCGAGGGAACAGAGGCCGTCCGCGTGGTCAAGCCCGACTTATCCGACCCTGGCCTGGTCGTCGACCTGGCCGTTCCCCCGAACATGCGCTCCGTCGCCATCACCCTGGAGGGACGCATCAAGGTCATGTCGACCGGCAAGTGGCAGAATCTGACACTCACCACGAGTTACGACGTCGCCACGAACTCTGGGTCGACTGACGCGGTCCAGCCCTTCGTCCGAAAGGACAGCAGCCGCGGCTGGGTGGCTGCCCTCAAAGGCCTGAACGGCGAGGCTGTCGTCGGCGAGCGGGTCTCCGTTTTGATCACTTCATTTGTCGCCCCCGACTTCCACTGCGAGCTGCAGACAGACGAGCAGGGTGAGATCGCTCTAGGCGATCTAGCCTTGGTTAAGGACGCCACGATCTCATTCCCGACCCAGCGTGGGTCAGGCAAGTCTGCATCGCTCACGTTCAACCCGAACCAGCGCCAGTGGATGCCCGAGGGTCTAGTTGTCGCCAAGGAGGGCGAAGATGTGGCCGTAGCCTTGTCCCATGACTCTCTCGATGAGCTATCGTCTGTATTCCTCGAGAGACTCCGCGAGGGTGTCGTTGTCCGCCGCATCCCCGTCGCCGTCGAGACCCCCGCCAACACCGTCCTGACTGGCCTGACCGAGGGCTCTTATCGCCTCATGGTCCGCACTCCGACGGCCGTCTACCACCGGGAGGTCAGAGTTGTCAAGGCAACCGCCACACTCCCTGGTGTGCGGGCCAGCGTGCTTGTTGGCCGCAGCCGTATCGTAGAAGAGACCCAGGATGATCTCGCAATCGAAATTTCCGCCGCCAGATCAGAAGATTCGATCAAGATTGAGGCTATCACTGCTGGATTCACCGAATCTACCGTGATCCACGTCACGGTCGACCCCATTCTCCCCCGCTGGCTGCCCGAGACCCTCGTCCACCCCCACATCCCAGCCCCGGCCCAGACTACGCCCGCCTACCCCATGGCCCAGGTCAGGAACGCCATGCCGCTGTCGAAGGAGACTCTTTATGTCCTCAACCGGCAGGCTCAGACGGCAAGGCACGGGGTGACTCTACCGCAGCCCGAGCTCCTCGTGGTGGAGAAGGAAGCAAAGGCCGACGAGCCGTGTGCCGAGCCATGCGAGCGCGGTGGTTACGGCGGCAGGCAGAGGCTGATGTCCCGGGACAGAGCCCCCGTCCCCATGGGAGGAAGCATGGTCGGCTACGGCCTGAACCATCGTGATTTGAGATCGGCATGCTCAGCCTCCGACGGCGCCCTGCCCGCCTCCTTCATCGACCCCACCGCCGTCTCCTTCTTCGTGCCCGTCGGCGAGGACGGGTCCGCTTCTATTACCCTGCCCGCTCCTCTCTCGCACGGCTGTGTAACTGCCATAGCGACTGACTCGGGCAGAGTCGCGACCGCAAGGACTTGGGTCGACTCGTCTCCAATCGCCCATGACACGCGATACACAACGCGATACAGTGCCGACTCCTCCCTTGTCGCCGGTCGGGACGCATCTCTGCTTGGTCCCGGGTATCTCAGCGAATACACCGTCCAGGACGCAGCGGGAGCCTCCACAGCGACTTACAGCAGTCTGGCCAGGGTCCACGCGCTCTTTGGCGCCCTGTCCGGCGACACCCGTCTGGATAAGTTCTCCTTCTTGCCGGAGTGGGATTCAATGTCTGACGCCGCCAAGCTCGCCAAGTACAGCGAGTTCGCCTGCCACGAGCTGGCTTTCTTCATTTACATGAGGGACAGACCCCTGTTTAACCAGCATATATACCCCTTCCTGTGCTGCAAGCTTGAGCCGACCTTTGTCGACCTCTTCCTCGTCGGGGCGGACCTCTTCCCCTTCCTCGCCCGTAAGAACACCCTCAACCACTTCGAGCTGATCCTCCTCGCCTGGTGGTGCAAGGACCATGACCGGCAGGCCAGTGCGGACGCCATCATCGCGCAGGTCAGCCGGACTGGGCCCCAGTCTGTGTCGGCGAGTGACATCAACAGGGCCTTCAACTATGTGTTCACATCAACTGATGAAGACGAAGAGGAGGAGGAGGAGCCTTGTCCTGAGCCGCAGCCAGAAGCTGACGAGTTCGACCGGGAACTCCAGCTCGAGGGGGAAAGCTTTGACGACTCTTCGGACAACGATGACGACGCCGACTTCTTTGCTCCCCCGCCCCCGCCACAAGCCATGCCAGCGATGGAAATGACCTGTATGCTTGCCCATACCGGCCTGAGCGATATCTCTGATCATCTAGACTCAATGCTCGACCGAGGGGATGAGGAGCTCTGCATGGCTTCAATGCCGATGAAGAAGGGCGGGCGCGGCCTTTCCCTACCCAAGATGAAGGCTAGTCGCCGCAACGCCAAGCCTATGGCCAGGGGGCGTGGGGGCAGAGCAATGGGAAGCCGTTCGTTCGAGAAGATGGTGGAGGAGCATAAGAAAGAGCAGGCGCCGCTGTTCCGCCAGGTCGAGGCGACAAAGGAGTACGCCGAACACAACTTCTACCTGACAGACAGCAGTCCCGGCCTCATCGCACCCTCGCTCTTCTGGTCCGACTGGGCCCGCCACATCATCGCCAAGGGGCCAGACGCGCCATTCCTCAGCAAACACGTCGCCCTCCCTGCCATGTACGGCACGGCCCCCATCAACGCCATGCTCCTCGCCCTCGCCGTCCTGGGCCTGCCGATCGAGCCCGCTGAGACGGTGGTCACCATGGAGCGGGTCGGGGGTGCGGTGAGGAAGACGGTTGCTGCGACAGGGCCGACCATCCTGTGGAGAAAGGAGGTCAAGGTCACCAAGGCCGAGCCGACAAGAGACGATTTGATTATCTCATGGCGTATCACAGATCCTGCCGATATTCGCGACGAGAAACCGGCCACAGTCCCTACAGGCGCATCTCTTGTCGCGGGGCACGTCTACTCCCTCGAGATCGTCGTCACCAACATCGCCCCCAGATCAGCCCACTTCGACCTCCTCTTCCAGCTCCCCAGCGGCACTATTCCTGTGGCCGACGGGCTGATCTCCAAGACGGAGCACGTGAGCATCGACCAGTATGCCTCGTACACCACCTCGACGGCCTTCTACTTCCCCCTCCCCGGGGAGTTCGCCGCAGTCCCCCCGCACACCTCCAGGGGCGACGAGCTTCTCGCAAGGGGCGCGACAATGCCGACTTTGACAGTCGTTGACCAGTCAACCGAATCTGCCTCTTGGGGATTCATCGCGAGCCGCGGATCCCTCGAGGACGTCGTCAAGTTCCTGGGCACCTCAGACCTGCGTGGCGTGGACCTCACAGAGGTGTGCTGGCGCTGCAACGACGCTGATGCGTTTGATTCAATCATCAGCGCTCTCTCTGCCCGCCGCGTTTACTGCGACGAGCTCTGGATGTACTCAGCGAAGCACAACCGCGCCCCCGCCCTGCGAGCCTTCCTTGCCCGGTCGCCCCTGGCCTCCCCCGTCAGGCGCGGGGTCGGGGTTGAATTTACTAGCGGGCTTCTCTCAGTTTATGATAACTCGCCCGTCGTCTCCATCAAGCCCATCGTGCCCCCCAGAGTCCATGTCGACCCGCAGGCTGCCATACCAGAGAGCATAGCACAGGCATACAGCGCGCTGCTTGCTAGATTGGTCTACACGCCAAGAATAACGCCCACGGACCTGCTGCATCTAGCTTACTTCCTCATACTCGAAGGGAAGGTCGATCTTGCCGAGGAGGTCTACGCCAACGCCAGCAAGCAGTGGCGCAAGACACATAGAGACGCGCCTGACCTCACGTTTGAGGGAAAGCCCGCCCCTGTGGCGTTCAAGTGCGACGTCAGCGGCGAGATCATCACCGGCAAGCGGTACGCGTCCCTCATCGCCCCCGGCAAAGATGTCGCCAGGTCCCACCGCAAGGAGGGTGCTATCGGCGCATCCATGCCCTTGCCGACGATGGAAGGGCTGCCGCACTACCCCTTCATCGAGGTCGAGCCCTACCGCGGGCTGCCCGGCGAGATCCAGTTCGATTATCTCGGAGCATATCTAGATTTCATATCAGATTCACCCAATCTCGCTGTAGCTCGGGCAGCTGTCCACAAGTATCGCGACTTCCCTATTGAAGAGTGGCGCCGCATGTTCGAGGCAATCGGCACCCAGCTCGCCGAGCTTGACGGCACCACTCCTGAGTCGCAAGTAGAGTCGGATGAGACGATCGACCAGACTCCTGAGCTTTCGTTGACCATCGCCGACCGCAAGTGCCGCATTGCCTCACGTTGTATCGACACAGTTGAGCTACACTTCTACCGCACCTCTCTCGAGCGTCTGTTCAGCAAGCGGCCCTTCTTCGAGAACGTCGGCATGCAGCCCGACATCCTCCCGCACCACTCTGTCACTGTGCAGGTTACCGCTGACTCCATGGAAGTCAAGATCCCAGCCGACGTGGCCGAGTCCGACTGCCTTATCGAGGCCTCAGGCGGCGGGCTCTCCTCCACCGCCCTGTACATGTGCGGCGGGTTGATGCTCCTGCCGAGCGTCCAGTCGGGTCAGGTCAGAGTCGTCGACTCGGACCAGCGGCCCCTCGCTGGGGTTTACGTCAAGGTGTATGCCAAGACAGCATCCAGCCCTGCCGGCCAGTTCCACAAGGATGGCTTCACTGACAGACGAGGGTGGTTTGATTATGCGAGCCTCTCAGGGGCCAAGGCCGACGTCGAGCAGTATGCCTTGTTCGCCCACAAGGAGGGGTCGGCCGTCAGGATCGTGGAGGCGCCTCTATCGTAGGCTGAGTAGTGATATCGTTGTAAATAGGCAGTATGATTGCCATCCACAAGTAATAAACGCGGCCGTAGTTTATAAATCACAGTAATAATGCCTACAGCCAGCTATATAACGTACGACGCTGCTATGTTCACCCCAGCCGTCAGTCGTCCAGCATGATCGTGGGGATGAAGCCGCCAAGCCGCTTCACTGGCCGACGTGCCGGCACTGCTGGCCGAGCCAAGCCCTCTACGCTATACACAGTGCTCGGATCCGCCGTTGATCGGCCAGCAGCGATGCCAGTACTCTCCGGCTGACCCACCAACTGTGAAGTCAAGTCAATGACAACAGGCTTGACAGTCGGCACATGTACATGCATTGCTGCCTTATCTGGTCGCACCCGAGTCTTCTCCCGTTCCTTCAGTGCGGACTCGAGCGAGTTCACTGTAGTCTGGCGGTACAACGCTGACCCGGGCAGTATCAGCCGAAGAAGCTCAAAGGGGTCGTACTTGCGGGCCTCTAGCTGGTACATTCCGGTAAGCACGGCCAGTGTTTGGAAGTAATCCGCGGAGGTGGCAGAGAAGGCGAGGATGTCAGCCTTGTACTCCTCAGCAGGGCGGGGCTCGTGTGCCGCGGAGTTGCGTTGGTCTTTGAGCTTCGTGAAGAGACGCTCAATGTCGTTGAATGGAAGGCATGCCACCTTGAGGCTGCATTCATCGATCAGTTCGCGCGCAGTCTCGATCATGGAAAGAAGTTCGGGCTCTTTCTTCACGAAGGCACGAGTGAATATATTCGCGACGCTTTGATCCAGCTTCTTCTTCGCGAGTGATGAGACGGGCGGAACGCTCTCCTGCGCCGTTGCGAACTGCCTGACCATCATCTCTGACGCCACGCCGTATTTCAGCACAGCGGTAGACCAGTCTTGGTTACATACAGCCACTTGGCCGCCATCAATGTGCTCACAGAGCGTCTTGAGCGTCTGGTGGTTATCATTCATCCATCCGTGGGAACAACACCTTCGCAGTTTTGGCGGATTGATGCCAATCGGCCTCCGTAGAGCAGCGAATCGCACAGCGCCACTCACTTCTGGCCGTGGTATGGTGGCGTCACTCGTCTTATGTCCCCGCGGGCGTCATGCGCTCGTGTGCTGGGAGCGCTAGCCTGGTTGATGGCATGCCTAGTAGTGGTATCAGTGGTACACATGTCTAGCACTCTGTTACAGTGCTGCCGTCTCTGTCACGATCTTCGACTGTGATCGAAGTCGCTGACATGATGAGCCCAAAATTCATCCACAACAACAGGATGCAGCAGCGACGATGCAGAAAGTTCGTTCCACGCCTCCCACTTACGCAGCTGGTACGTTCCCCGCTTCGGTGCAGAGATGCAGCCCGCGGCGAGTTCAAGAGCGCTTACGCAGTGTATCCGAGCAATGGTGCGTCCTCCCCGAGAATATCACGCAGCAGCGAGTGCAGAGCAGTAGAGGACATGATCAGCGACGCCACGACGCGCGTCTTCGCCCCAGAGGACAAGCTCCACCTCAAGCCCATCGGATCCTCGCCCCTCACTGCTACAGACCTCACCCGCGTCCTCGACCACCTCTCGACATTGGACGTGCTGCCCAGAGAGTTCAGCATGAGGCTGACTGAGCCCGACCTCACTGTCCGTTTAGAAGGAGATGAACTCATCTCTGACATGCCCACCGACAGCCAGCTCAAGGGCCTGCTTGGCAATTGGAATAGGACAAGGCCGCGCTCTTGCATACACACCCTGGGCAACCACGGCAGTATCATCACCAGCGTCGCCATCCTCCCGGACTTCACCATGGTCACTGGGTCACGCGACGGACCCGACCGACTATGGTCCACAAACGGGAAATGTATCAGGAGTTTCAGTGGCCGCGAGGATGGCGAGGGTGGCACACACCTGGCTGCAGCATCTGACGGGTCGACCCACCTTGCGTGTAGATGGGGGTGTGACCTCAAACTCTGGGATGTGACAACAGGAGAGCTAATTCGAGTAATGAGGGGTCACATGAAGTCTGTGTACTGCGTGACACTCTCTTGTGATTGCAGAACTATTGTGACCGGTCTCAGGGACGGTTCGATCATATCTTGGAATATTTACAGTGGGGTTTCTCTATGGGAAGTCCAGGGTCATTCTGGTTCGGTTGAGTGTATCACGTTCTCTCCGTGTGGCAAGACTATTGTCTCTGGCTCTGGGGATGACACGATCAAGGTGTGGGACGAAGCTTCTGGCATACTCGAGCAGACTCTGGAGGGCCATGCAGACAGTGTAAGCGCAGTGGCATTCTCTCATGACGGCGCCATGCTGGCGTCTGGGTCATATGACACTTCGATAAGGCTCTGGGACACCGAGACGTGGGCTTCTGTCATCGAACTCAGAGGCGACTCGGGCTGGGTCACAAGCCTCGCCTTCTCGCCTTGTGTCGGCATGCTTGCTTCGGGACATTCTAGCGGCGCTGTCAAGGTATGGAACAGCAGCTGTGCTGAGTCAATCAAAACGCTCAGGGGCCATAGGGCGTCGGTGCTCAGTGTAGCCATTTCCCCAGACGGGTCGACCCTGCTCTCTGGCTCTGACGACAAGACCGCCAAGCAGTGGCATATCAAGCACTCGCCAGAGATCAAGGAGGTCTGCGCCCAACCCACGCTCGGCGCCGACATCCGCCTGCCGTCCGACGACTCGCCCCTCTACCTCGCCGACCTGGCGCGGGTCGTCATCCACATCCTCGCCACGGGCCTGCCCCGCTCCTTCGAGATGAGGCTGGCCCACCCACCTGTCGCTGTCAGCATGGATGATGGCCTCTTCTTTGAGACCCCATCAAACTCCGAGGTTAGCGGCCTACTCGCCCCGCTCAACCAGAGTCGCCTCAACAAGCTGGTCGCCCAGGCCTGCACCGACGCCGGGATCGCCCTGCCTGCCGCGTCCACCGCCGTCATGGACCCTAACGGCTTCATCTCAGTCTCGCCCGCGGATGACAAGATCGCCGCCGCCCTACTGCCGCTCAACCATCTTAGACTCGACGCAGCAGTTGCTAGAGTCTGCGCCCAAGCGGTCACGGCCAAGACCGCGATCAGAGTCACCCACGCCGACCTGCCCGCGCTGAAGAAGCTCCTCGCGCGCGTCGAGGCCTCTAGGGTCGCGCCCCGCTCATTCGAGGTTCAGCTCGACGACCCAGCCGCCACCGTCACCCTCGGCCCGACCGGCTTCGAGGTCGCCCCACCCAGCGATGTTGTCGATTATGTTGTCAGCGGCTTCAGCTTCCTGACCGCCCACCTCGACGCCATCTCGACCGCCGATGAGATCAGCCTGGGCGAGCACGCGCCGCTCACGATTGGCGACCTGAAGACCGTGGCTGGCCTCCTGCTGAGGCGGGAGACCTTGCCCACCTCATTCGCGATGAGGCTGACCCGCCCCGAATGCGCCATCAGCACTGACCGCAACGGCTTCTTCCAGTCGTCTCCTGAGACAGCCGAGGTGCAGACCGCGCTCAACCCGCTCAACCGTGCGCAGCTCAGCAGGCGGCTGTCCGAGATCTGCGCCGAGCCGATCACTGAGGAAACAGACCTCTGCGTCGCCTTTGGCAGTCACGTCCCGTGCTTCGCCAGCGACCTGCGTCGCGTGCTCGACCACGTCACAGCCACGGCCGACCTGCCCCGGAGCTTCACGATGAGGCTGACCCACCCCGCGACAACCGTCACCCTCGGCCCGACCGGCTTCACCGCGACGGGCGCAAGCGAGGAGGTCAGCGCCATCATCGAGCATGCCAATCGTGCAAGCCCTGTTATCGCCATGCTACAAGCAGAAATGATGTCGAATTCCGCTCTCGATGCTGTTGACGAAGCACTGTACGTGGCCGCGGATCTGAGCGACGCCAAGCGCCTGCTGGCCGCCGCCGGCCCGCACGCGACGCAGCACGAGGCGCGAGTGCTCGCGCTGAGGACCGACCTCGCCCGCCTCCAGCCCGTGCAGGCGCTCGCCAAGGACCCGATGCCCGCGCTCAAGGGGCCGCGTCAAGGAGGCGCTGGAGAGGAGCGACGAGCTCCACGCGCACATCATCAGCGGCGACGTCGACAAGATGCGCTCGAAGACGCTGCTCCGGAGTGTCAAGTTCGGCCCCGTCGTCCTCAACTGCCTCGACCGCGAGCGCCGGTCGCCGCTGCACAACGCGTTCGTGCACGACCAGCCGCAGGCCTTCGCGGCGCTGCTCAAGGCCGGCTGCCTGCTCGACGACGCCTTCCCGGACGGCCACCCGCTGCTGGCCGCCGTCGCCAAGCCACCGATGCTGGCCGCGATGCTGGCCGCGAGGGTTGACATCGACACCGTCAGCCGGAACACGACTGCGCTCGTGGTCGCCATCCAGGGCGGCCACTGGGACTCCGCGACGAAGCTGCTCGCCCGCGGCGCCGACCCCCTCCTCCCGCCGGTCGGCGTCAACGCGCTGCAGGCCGTCAAGGGCGTGGCCGACCCGCTCATGACCGGCGTGATCCGGGCCGCCATCAACGACGCCCTGACGAAGCAGCTCAGCGACGCCATCACGCAGGGCGACACCGCTGCCGTGAAGCGCCTGCTCGTGGCGGGCGTGTCCGCGAACGGCGTGGACGGCAAGATGCCGCCGCTCTTCGCTGCCGTCAAGGCGGGCAACTTCGACATCGTCAGCCTGCTGCTGAAGCACGGCGCCGACCGGGCCGCGACGTACAAGGGCAAGACGGCTGCGCAGACAGTCAAGAAGGGCAGCAACCTGCAGTATCTCCTGATCCAGGACCAGACGCCCGAGCCGCTCGTGCAGCCCGACCTCAACGCGGACATCACGAAGCCGGCGGGCAGCATCGCGTTCAGCCAGGCCGACCGCATCGGCGAGGGCGGCATGGCGGCCGTCTTCCGCGGCACGTACGGCGGCACCGCCTGCGCCGTCAAGGTCGTCGCGCAGGCCGACCTGAACGCGATGCAGGCCGACCGACTCCAGAGCGAGATCTTCATCCACAAGCAGCTGCGCCACAGCAACGTCGTCGCGCTCTACGCGCTCGAGCAGGACGACCGGGAGATCCGGCTCGCGCTCGAGCTCGCGTCGGGGTCGCTCTCGGCGCTGCTGCTCTCGAAGGTCGACCTGCCCTGGGACGCGCGGCTGCAGTTCGCGCGCGACATCGCGGCGGCCATGGCGTTCATCGTGGGCGAGGGCTACGAGCACAGGGACCTCAAGTCGCTCAACGTCCTCGTCGCGAAGGGCAGCGCCAAGATCAGCGACTTCGGGCTGACCGCGCTGCTCGACCAGCGCGTGGCGGACGTCGAGGGCTCGTGGCCGTGGATGGCGCCTGAGCGCTTCGACGGCGTGGGCGGCGAGAAGGCCGACGTCTACGCCTTCGGCATCACGCTCTGGGAGATCGCCGCGCGCGACATCCCGTACCGCCAGGAGCGCCTCGGGCTCGACGCCATCCGCGCGCACGTGCGGGCTGGCTACCGGCCGATGACCCCCGCGGGCACGCCGGCGGCCGTGGGTGAGCTGATCCGCCGCTGCGTGGCGCCCGACCCGCGCGACCGCCCCACCTTCGCGGAGGTCGTCGCCGCGCTGCCCGACAGCGTCGCGACCGAGATGTACACGGAGAGCGCCGTGCGCAACCACGAGGTCGGCACCTTCGCGAACGCCAGCGCGCCCTGGATGACGCTGTCCGAAGACGAGAGAGCAGCCGCGCTCGCCGCGATGGGCACGGTCACCGCGACATACCGCACGAACGCGCCGCACATCGCCGCATTGACCGACCTGAACGACCTATAGACACTGGCTTGACCCCACCTCCCAATAAATCCCACATACGTGATCAACAGACAGTATGTAATCCTAATATGTAACTTTACTGTCCCTCGAACAGGTGGCGCACAGGGTCGAAGAAGGGGTGGCCCATCGCCTCCCGGGCCGTTGGCCGCTCCTGGTGGTCGAACCGGAGGAGCGTCTTGACGAAGTCAACCGCGTCGGGTGGGCAAAGATGCTTGTTCTTGTCGGTGATGAACCCCTCGAGTGGTCTCGCGGGCAAGTTACGGTCGACGAGGTCGGAGATGTGCTTCTTCATGGGGATCTCATACTTGGCAAGGTACTCCGTGAACGACCTGTTGCCGAGCACCTCCACGATCTTCTCCAGCTGGTTCTCGTTGCTGGAACCCTTGAAGAAGGGCTCCTTGAGGAAGATCATGGCCGCCAGCTGAGCTCCCAGGCTCCAGAGGTCCAGGGAGTAATCGTACTGCCTGAAGTCCACGAGGAGCTCGGGCCCCTTGAAGTAGCGCGACGCCACGCGGACGTTGTACTCCATGCCGGGCAGATAGAACTCAGCGAGACCGAAATCAATGAGGCGGAGCTCGCGGCGCTTGTGATCGATCATGATGTTGTGCGGCTTCACATCGCGGTGCATGATGCCCATCGAGTGGCAGAAGTCGAGTGCGATGAGGAGCTTGTACATGTAGAAGCGGATGTCGTCGATGGATAGCTTGGGATAGAGCGTGCGGAAGTCCTCGGTGTCGACGAGCTCAGTAACAAAGGCAGGCGTCTTGGAAACGGGATCTCTGACAACGTCAAGGAGGTGGACAATGTTGGGGCCATTGGCGAGGTTCTGGAGGATCTTGATCTCGCGCTTGATCTTCTTCTTCTTCACAGGCTTCAGAACTTTCACCACGACGAACTTATCTGCTGTGCAGTCATAGCCCTTGAAGACCTCGCTGTATTTCCCTCGTCCAATCTTTGCGCAAAGCTCGTAGTTGTTCTGTTCTCCCCAGGAGACGCGGATGTTGTCGTATTCGTAGTATGCGCGTCCATGCTCGTAGCAGGCGTCTTTGTAGACTCTAGCAACACTCGGTTTCGTCATTAGCGTATCCTTGATGGTATAAGCGATAACCTAATGGCGAAACGACCGCTCAAGCTCGATCAGCGATCAAAAGTGCGTAAACTGCACAATGACACGGCGTTTAAAGCAGACAGAGCTGTGGTGAACTCTGAGTTTCGATCATTTACACCACCACAAGTCTCAACGCCACCACTAACTTCCATGTCTAACTCCGATTCGAGGTCTGGCCAGCGTTGGCTGAGTCGGCCGCCGCACCCAACCCAATACCCACTATCTGTGTTGTAGAGGCGCATAGGGGGAGGCGATTGACCGTCAAGAAGACGGCGAAGTATGATGGGGTGCTTTTGTCTTCTGACAGTTGCTTCTGGCCGTTCGCGGGACCCTTACCTTATCCCATCACGTCCACCACCCTTCTTAAACATAGACTATGACTAGTTGGGCACGCAGTTCATGAGTGTCCTTAAATGGCCCTGATTCTGGGTCTACCAGACTGGTGCAGTTTTGGACTAAACAGAACTAAACAATCAGTTTTAACAAAACAACGCGAGACTCACATACCCGCCAGATGATTGATTACGAACAGCACTGCACGAATGCTCATGCATTGCCTTTGAACTGCATCGTTTTAAGAAGGGCGGTTGCTGCCATTCCCTCTCCTGCCACTCCTGTGCCTTTTCCCGCCGTAGCCGCCACTGCAAGGACGGAGATCGAACCTGCCGAGCAGTCATTGAAGAGCCGCATCGCGAAGCAACGGTGCGTCCTCCCCGAGAATCTCACGCAGCAGCGAGTGCAGAGCAGTAGAGGACATGATCAGAGACGCCACGACGCGCGTCTTCGCCCCAGATAGCAAGCTCCACCTCAAGCCCATCGGATCCTCGCCCCTCACCGCTACAGACCTCAGCCGCGTCCTCGACCACCTCTCGACATTGGACGGGCTGCCCAGAGAGTTCAGCATGAGGCTGACTGAGCCCGACCTCACTGTCACGATGAGGTATGGCAAGCTGGCCGCCGACAAGCCCGACAGCGCCATCGACGATCTGCTCGCTGCCTGGCATGCGAGGATGGCTGAGTGCATCCAGACGATGAAGGGTCACACCAACTGGGTGCTCAGCGTCGCCTTCCTCCCTGACGGCGCCATGGTCACTGGGTCACGCGATGGGACGACCAAGCTGTGGGACAAGCGCGGCGTGTGCACGACGATGGAGCATGGCGGGAAGGTTCGGTGCATCGCCGTCTCCCCGGACGGGTCGACCATCGCCTCGGGCGGGACTGACCGCAAGATCAAGCTGTGGAGGCGCGGCAGACTCGTCAAGACGCTCGAGGGACACACCGATATTGTGAACAGCCTCGCCTTCTCCCGAGACGGCAAGACGCTGGTGTCCGGATCCGATGACAAGACAGTCAGGTCGTGGGACGTCGCCACCGGCGTGTGCAGGACGATGGAAGGGCACTCCCATTTGGTGCTCTCCGTCGCCATCTCCCCCGACGGCAAGACCATCGTCTCTGGATCAAGGGACAAGACAATCAAGGTGTGGGACGCTGAGTCGGGCAGACTCGAGCAGACTCTGGAGGGCCACAAGAATCCTGTCAACGCCGTCGCCATCTCCCCGGACGGCGCTCTTCTGGCCTCTGGGTCTGGCGACAACACCATCAGACTCTGGGACACCAGGACCTGGGAGTGCGTCGCCGTCCTCATGGGGCACACGCACTATGTCAACAGCGTCGCCTTCTCGCCCGACGGCAGGACCCTCGCCTCTGGGTCTGGTGACAACACCACCAAGTTCTGGAGCATCGGCAGCGGCGAGTGCTTCGAGACGCTCTGGGGTCATGACAGAGATGTGAACAGCGTCGCCTTCTCCCCAGACGGGTCGACCCTGCTCTCTGGATCTGACGACAAAACCGCCAAGCAGTGGTCCCTTGGTCGCTCTCCCGAGCTCACCGCCCTCGACCAGACCCTCGCCCAGCCTGTCCCGGCCGCGGCCATCGTCCGCCTCGAGGGCACCGTCGCCGACCTCACCCGCGTCCTCGACCACCTCTCGGCGCGGCCCAGAGAGTTCAGCATGAGGCTGACTGAGCCCGACCTCACTGTCACGATGAGGTATGGCAAGCTGGCCGCCGACAAGCCCGACAGCGCCATCGACGATCTGCTCGCTGCCTGGCATGCGAGGATGGCTGAGTGCATCCACACGATGAAGGGTCACACCGATGACGTGACCAGCGTCGCCTTCCTCCCTGACGGCGCCATGGTCACTGGGTCATGGGATGGGACGACCAAGCTGTGGGACAAGCGCGGCGTGTGCACGACGACGATGGAGCATGGTGGGGCTGTTCGGTGCATCGCCGTCTCCCCGGACGGGTCAACCATCGCATCGGGCGGGACTGACCGCAAGATCAAGCTGTGGGACCAGACCGGCAGACTCGTCAAGACGCTCAAGGGTCACACCAGGAAGGTTAACAGCCTCGCCTTCTCCCCAGACGGCAAGACGCTGGTGTCCGGATCCTGGGACAAGACAGTCAGGTCGTGGGACGTCGCCACCGGCGAGTGCAGGACGATGGAAGGGCACTCCCATTTGGTGCTCTCCGTCGCCATCTCCCCCGACGGCAAGACCATCGTCTCTGGATCAAAGGACAAGACAATCAAGGTGTGGGACGCTGAGTCGGGCAGACTCGAGCAGACTCTGGAGGGCCACACGAGTTATCTCGCCACAGTCGCCATCTCCCCGGACGGCGCTCTGCTGGCCTCTGGGTCTGGCGACAACACCATCAGACTCTGGGACACCAGGACCTGGGAGTGCGTCGCCGTCCTCATGGGGCACACGCACTATGTCAACAGCGTCGCCTTCTCGCCCGACGGCAGGACCCTCGCCTCTGGGTCTTGGGACAACACCACCAAGCTCTGGAGCATCGGCAGCGGCGAGTGCTTCGAGACGCTCTGGGGTCATGACAGAGAGCTGAACAGCGTCGCCTTCTCCCCGGACGGGTCGACCCTGCTCTCTGGATCTGACGACAAAACCGCCAAGCAGTGGCATATCAAGCACTCGCCAGAGATCAAGGAGGTCTGCGCCCGACCCACACTCGGCGCCGACATCCGCCTGCCGTCCGACGACTCGCCCCTCTACCTCGCCGACCTGGCGCGGGTCGTCATCCACATCCTCGCCACGGGCCTGCCCCGCTCTTTTGAGATGAGGCTGGCCTTCCCTCCCGCGACAATCACGTTGGACAAGAACAGGTATTTCAAGACGAGCGCCGATAATTCTGAGCTGACAGAGCTGATCAAATCTTTCAACACCCACATATCTCAGCGTATGGCCGAGAAGATCCTCCGCGAGCTTTCAGCTGTCGTGAATACGATCACCGCCGACTCGGCTCCGGAGTCCCTGCGCGCCTTAGTGCGTCGTCTCGACCAATACAAGAGCACCGCGAATGCAGCTGGGGATGGGCCCCGTTCGTCTGCCGTGCGTGACCCTGTTCTGCGGAGGCACCTCGCCGTGGCCGCGTTTGCCCAAGACTTCCTTGACCTCGTCGACGGTGGCATGAGCCCAAAGATCGCTGTCACCGCTCTGAAACACTCCGACGGTGCCACACCAGCCGACTATCACGACGCTTCGGAGCTCGTGCAGACCGCCATCGACGCGTTCATCGCCCAGCCGACGTCCCAGCACGCCGAGCGTATTCCCACGAGCTACACCCACGCCGGCCTGATTCGCGCGCTGGCGTACACGAAGGAGTACATGGAGGACGCCGAGGAGGAGCTCGCCGAGTACCTGGCGGCCGTCCCCGAGCCTGACCCCCTCGCCATCCTCGTCGAGGCCCGGATCCGCGGGTCAGCCCCCCTCACGCGGTTCTTCTGCGAGACATTCCCGCAGCTGGCAGAGAGATTCGCGACGGCCGATGAGCGGTCAACCGACGACAACGAAGCCGAGCCTCAGCCGCAGCCGGAGTCAGAGGACGACCGCATCCAGCAGGCCTGGGAGTAGTGCGGCATGGCCAGCGCCGCGATGGACGAGCTGCTAGCGATGAGCGGCATGCGCGCGCTGAAGAGGGAGTGCGTCAACCTCGCTCAGCAGATCCGCGTCCGCAACGACCCGCGCACTGCGCAGCTCTACGCCGCCACGCCGATGCAGCTCAACTTCATCCTCAGCGGCAACCCTGGCACGGGCAAGAGCACGTGCGCTAAGCTGATCCACCGCTTCCTGGCCGACATCGGCGCTCGCGATGACACGTTCACCGAGCGCAACGGCGGCACCCTCGCCGACACGTCGCCGCTGGACATCACGAAGGAGTTGGACAGCCTCTTCCCGGCCGGCTTCAGGGGCACCGTCTTCATCGACGAGGCCTACCAGCTGAACCCCGCCCAGAAGAAGTCGGGCAAGTCAGTCATGGACCGCATCCTGGACGTGGCCGAGACGCGCCGCGGCGACGTCACGATCATCCTGGCAGGCTACAAGGACGACATGAAGGACCTGCTGGCGACGAACCCGGGTCTGAACAGCCGCTTCTCGCGCCAGTTCGTGCTCGAGGACTTCGACAAGGACACGCTGCAGGAGATGTTCACCCAGCTGGCGACCAAGCAGGGCTGGTCCCTCGCCCCGGCAGTTGCCGAGATCGCTGGCCGTCGCCTCGAGCGCTTCAAGTCGCGCGACACCTTCGCCAACGGCCGCACCGTCCGCAACATGTTCAGCCAGGCCATCGAGGCTGCGGCCAAGCGCCTCATCTTGGGCGGCGAGCACATGCTGCTGCCCGAGGACATCCTCGGACCAGCGCCATCGGCCGACTCGAACCCCGAGCTGCGCCGTCTCCTGGCCGAGCTGGACGGCTTGACCGGGCTTGGCGAGGTGAAGGAGGCTGTCCGGGGTCTGCTTCAGACAGCGAAGGTCAACTACGACAACGAGCTCCACCTCCGCCCGCTGCACGCCTTCGCACTCAACCGCCTCTTCTTCGGAAACCCTGGGACGGGCAAGACGACCGTCGCACGCCTGTACGGCCAGATCTTGAAGCACACGGGCCTGCTCAGCAGCGGCGAGGTCATCGAGAAGCGGCCCAGCGACCTGGTCGGCGACGCCGTGGGGCAGAGCCGGTCGAGAACGAAGGCCGCGATCGAGGAGGCGCGCGGCAAGGTGCTGCTCATCGACGAGTGCTACTCCCTCGACGACGGCGTGTACGGCAAGGAGGCGCTTGACACGATCGTTGAGCGCGTGCACAACAAGCCCGGCGACGACATCGCGGTGCTCATGCTCGGCTACGAGGAGCCCATCCGCCGCATGCTGCGCAACCAGAACGCGGGGCTGGCGAGCCGCTTCGACCCCGAGAGCGCGTTCATCTTTGCCGACTTCGACGACACCGCGCTCGAGGCCATCCTGAAGCACGCCATCGCCGAAAGCGGCCTCGCGTGCCGCAGAGCTGTCGTTGTCAACGCGATACAGCTGCTGGCCAAGGAGCGCGTCAAGCCCAACTTTGGCAACGCCCGCGCTGTGGTCAACCTCGTGAACAAGGCGAAGCGCCACATGATCCAGCGCGATCCAACCTCGCGAAAGATCGCAGTTGCTGATCTCACGCAGGCTGACGACGGCAAGGACCCGTTCGAGCCGCTCGACGGCCTGTACAAGGTCAACCACATCCGGCAGAGGTTCGAGGACCTCGTCCGTATCAAGCAGGGCATGGAGCGGAACGGCAAGTCAGCCGCCTCAATGCTGGTCCGCAACTACGTCTTCTCGGGCTCCCCGGGCACAGGCAAGACGACCATCGCGCGGTGCATGGCCAAGATCCTCTACCGCCTGGGTGTGCTGGCAACCGACACGTGCAAGGAGGTCGTCGCACGCGACATGATGGCAGGCTACGTGGGGCAGACGCCGGGCCGAGTCAAGGAGCTGATGGACGAGGCGGTCGGCGGCGTCTTCTTCGTGGACGAGGCTTACGGCCTTGGAGAGGGCATGTTCGGCAAGGAGGCGATCGAGACGATGCTCAGCGAGATGACGTCGGACAAGCACAAGGGCAAGACCGTCGTCGTCCTGGCGGGCTACCGCGCCGATCTCGACCGCATGATGGACGTCAACGCCGGCGTCCGCTCGCGCTTCACCGAGCCGATCGACTTCCCCGACTGGTCGGCGGCCGACTGCACCAGCTTCATCGCGGGCAAGCTCGAGGGGGAGCACCTCAAGTTCGGCTCAAACGAGCAGGCCGCTCTGCGCAGCCACATCGAGGCCGTTGTTGGCCGGGCTTCCTGGGCCAACGCACGAGACGCCAACACGATCTTCGAGGACCTGCTGCGCCAGCAGGCGATCCGCGCCGCTTCGGTCGTCGAGGCTGAACCTTCGATCGCGGCCGATGACGTCGACGCCGCCATGGCCAAGTGCAAGCGGAACCACCCTGAGAGCGCCAGCCTGCCGCATCTCGTCGAGGAGCAGCCAGTCGCCCTCGCCACCGACAGCGAGGTCCAGCCCAGACGCGAGACGCGGCAGGACGTCAGAGTTGAGCAAGTCGAGGAAGTCGACGAGACTGTCGATGTGGTGACTCGCGTTGAGCGCGACGAGGGCGTAACCGACGAGATCTGGGAGGAGCTGGAGCTGGCCAAGCGCGAGGAGCAGCGCCGTCGGGAGGAGGAGGAGCGGCGTCTGCGGGAGATCGAGGAACAACTCAAGCGTGAGAAAGAGGAGAAGTCGCGCCGTGAGC
This sequence comes from Carpediemonas membranifera, assembly GCA_019828565.1. NCBI lineage: Eukaryota > Fornicata > Carpediemonas > Carpediemonas membranifera. Next base: position 74,238 of record JAHDYR010000004.1, read on the forward strand.
TCGAGCGCCAGCAGCGGGAGGCCGAGGAGAGGCGCCGGAAGGAGGCGGCCATTCAGCAGAGACTGAGGCAGATCGGGCGGTGCCCCGTTGGATTCGAGTGGATCAAGGTCGGCGGCGGGTACCGGTGTGCTGGCGGCAGCCACTTCGCGAGCGACGCCGAAGTGTTTGTCTGAGTAGTAAAGATTCCAAGCAGGCGATCCCCAGACCGCACGCTCGGCATAGATCGGTAAAGTGATTGATGGGCAGACACGCTCTCCCGGGGCCTGTCGCTGGTCTCGTTACTCGCCTCAATGTCGACCTCATCTCATGAGGTGGCATCATCGCGGATTCCATCGACTGGGCCAAGTCGCATCCGAAGATGTCGAGAAAGACTGGCGAGGGTAATGGCCGAATGTCAGACCAGTGGTAGTTGGCTCAGCATTTACACCCGCCCCGACCCATCACCAGCCCTCCTCCGTCACAGGCCCGGGCCGGACCTCCGTCGCCCGCCTGAACGCGGCCGTCTCCCACATCGCCCTCATCGGGGCGGTGACCATCTCGGGGCCGACGAGCCCGAGCTCCTCGTGCGTGTTGCGGCCCAGGCCGTACCAGCCGAAGGCTGTGGCCAGCCAGTAGCGGTCGTTCGAGTCTGCCCGGACGGCCGTGACGACCTCGGGGAAGTCCCACTCGACGTACTCGCTCTCGTTGTGGACGAAGATGCCGTAGAACCCGCTGCCGTCCGCCCGCACGAGCACCCACAGGAACTCGCTATCGAAGTCGTAGTGCAGGAAGGCGCGGCGCACCTGCCAGGGAAGCGTGACCGGGAACGGCGTGGCGCTCTCCTCCGAGTGGATGTTAAGGTAGGGGCGAAGCCACGCCCTGACCGAGCCAGCGCAGTGCAGCCCGCGGTCTTTTCACAAATTTCATCAGCCGTCATTTATCTTACACGTCATAGTTAATCTTCCGCACGGGAGCCGAGTACACGGGGTTCATGGTGTGCAGCACGGGCTTGTTCTTAGGCTGGGGCCGCAGCCCAAGAGCAGCAGGGCCCTGGAACTTCTCGCTCGAGTACTTGGGGACGGGGGTAAAGTTACCTTCCCTTCCGCTCCGAACAGTCATCGTAGTCTTAAAAGTGCCAGCGATAGGCCTGGCCTTGGGCGCTGTTTTGGCTCTGCGGGACTTCACCTTGACCTCGCGGTAGGGATTGTCGTCAAAATTTTTGCCGGGAGCGGGGCAACCAATCGGCCCGCCGAGGGCAGCCTTATCCCGCGCGTGTTTATCACGGCGGGCAACCTTCAGGGGGGCGTCATAGTCGTCTGTCTTGTGGACGGGGTAGGAAGTCTGGAATGAGCTGCCGTCCACCGCAGTAAACGGGCGCGGGCAGCCGAAGTTCTTGCCCAGGCGCTCCTGTTTGACTGGCTTGGCCTTGGGGGAGAAGTACGTGGGTGGAGGGTTGAACGCGCCGTACGCGCTCCCCAGACCAGAAGACTTCTTCGGACTCGGGGCGTACTTGATGTCTCCTGCAAGGAAGTTTTTGTCTTGCTTCTTTTTCTTCTGTTCCCACTTGTCGCCGGGCGCCAGGGAGTTCAGCGGGCCGAAGTAGCTTGATCTTGGCCTGCTGTTGGAAAAGTTCTTTCCGGTGGAACTTGTTCTGAACGGCATCGCCTTGGGATCTTTGTATTTTTCGCCCATGTGCACGTACAGAGCTGGTCCAAAAGCACCATCGTGAAGAACCATGGTTAAGATTAAGATTTTCAATGAAAACTGTGCTAAACTGCACATTCCACAATTGAAGTCTGCTATATACGATTGAGAGTTACTTTACTGCTTGCACTGTGCACTCTATGATACTTCAACAATGATAAAGGAGAAATCTTGAACCCGGCGTGCGTTCTTTCACGCAGGCTAAGTACACATTCACTTGCCTGCTTGCGTGCGTCTCTGCATCTGCGCACGCGTTGACCCCACCGAGGACGGTCAACCTGTTCGACCAGGAGGTCCTCAAGCAGATCGTCAGCATTGTTCAGCAAAAGGTGTCGAAGGCAAAGACAGCGGATCGGTGCAGGTGGATTGGCGACCTGGCGATGTGGAGGGACCCTGACATAACCCCACTCGTCCGGGACTTCAGGGAAGCCTACGTTGGAATTGCAGCGCCATTTCAGAGCTGGTTGGGCGAGTACTCCACAGCCACCCGGGTCTGGCTCTCGCGCGCGTCACCCGGGTACCTGACCCGTCTTCGTGCTGGATTAGAACGGGTGCGTCCGCTCCTCCATGATCGGCCGGGTGTTCGACTGGATTTTCTCGACACCCTAGGCGAGCTCGACACTGAGGTTGCCGCCATAGCCGCCGATCATGGCAGGTATCATCCTCGAATACATGCATTGCCCGAGGGGCAACGGGTGGGTCGCACTGGTACCGTGGCCGAGGCCCTCGTCGGCGTGCTGTCGTGCGTCACGCGCATGAGTGCTGCAGTGACCAAGCTGACCGCACCATGCTCTGCCAGAATCCCGCGTGCAAGGGAGCTCCATGGCGCGTTGAACGGCTACGTCGGCATCCCGAGCAGAGAAACATACTTCTCAATCTCTCTCACCGAGATAAGAGCGCCAGCGAGAACATCCTTTGGTGCACCTTCGATGCAACTTCAGATCAGATAGAGCAATCTCCTTTCCACTACGACTCCCAGAGAGGTGCTCTTCCTCACTATCATTAACTTGCTAAGTTGAGCAAACACGCGCTGCAGCGCGCGTGATATGCTGCGCACGATTGATAGAGTATGACCATCCTGATGCTGCTTGGATCACTGTGTGTTTTGGACTCAATTCTAATCCTGCGCACATCAACATGAATGATAAAGGAGAAATGGCCGACTGTCAGGGTCACTGGCCTCGTAGAAGTGACGGAGGACACTGAGTTGACGACGCAGTTTAAGGCTCATCGCATGACATTTTTGCACGATGTTGGGATTCGCCTATCGCCAACGCCTGCGGCTAATTCGCGCTGCCCTTGTCGAAGGAGATTCTACAGAGCTCTTGAAGCAGTTGCTGATGCTTTTCGCGCCGTTGCTTTCTGCTCTAGCATTCTTTTGCCCAACTTTGCCCTTTGGTGCTGCCAGATACGTTGGCATCGCACTCATCGGCTCTTCAGTTCTAGGAACGATCCACTACTTCAGCCAATCGACGAAATACTACCCGTTCAAGCGCGTCTACGGCTCCCCGACCAAAGCCCGCTCGCTCTTCAAAAAGACGGTCTCTGGCCCACCAGCGGAGATCAAAACAATGCACGTGCCCCGCCCCTCTTCATTCTCCATCGCTTGCATCCGCAACTTCGACGCCATCTCCATTTTCATTCTTTGTGCACCCGCAGTTGGCCTCCCCGGCACCCGATCCATCGTTGCCGCGGTAATGGCGAGGCTCATGTGCTATGCCTTTTCCCTTCACGCAGAATACCGCGTCAAGCAGGAGGCGATTTGGTCGCGCGGCGCCTACGACGTCTTGTTCGAGACAACAGCGGCGGCGATTCCATCCGTCACGGTCGCCACACAGACTGGAAACCCGCGGACTGGCACTCGGGTCGGTGGTACAACGAGAGGGTCTCGCGATAGGACACCGACCATGGTCCTTCCGTCTGGACGGGCCCTCCCCGCCCATATGTTGAGCCCTGGTCGTCGCGTGCTCTGATAGCTGCTCCATTTACATGATACATTGCAAAACACATAAATCGAGCTCAATGCTGTCGTTTATCATACTGTTACAAAGTAAAGCCTAGCTCAATCCAAACTCGGCGTTGATGCCCTCGGCAAGAGCCATCTTCAGCCGTTCTTCCATCACATCCTTCCTCTCGAACCTTGTGATCTTGAGCAGGTTAAAGCACGTGGACGCCGAGGGAATCCTCGACGGCCCCTCCACGACTTGGACAGTCAGAGGCGGCTGGAAAGCAGCCACACCACCGGCGGGCGGGTGTCGCTGCCCCGTCATAAAGTGAAGCAAGGCCGAGACATCCGAATCTGGCCAGGAAGCGAGCACGTTGAAGAACATGATGACGCCCCTGTCAGCACGGGTAGCGTTCTTCACGGCGATGTTGTCGATGACTTCCATGGCACTGCATGCACGCTGACCGAAGAGGAAGAGGTCGAGCTCGGTCGAGTTGAGGCTGCCAAGGTTCACAATCGGGCAAACGGAGTCGAAACCACGGACAAAGGCGTCAAGTGGGGTCGACACAAGCTTCAGACGCCGTGACACGATTAGATCAATGTACGAGGCCTTGTTGTCATCAGTGACCGGGATGCTCGATCCACCCGGGACGAGATCAGTGCCGTCGGCGTCAGTGAACGTCAAGCCTGGGATCATATCCACCGAGTTGTCTCGGATAAACTGAATTTGATTCCGATATAGATCCGGGTCTAGATCTCGAAGATCTTGGTATCCAATCGCGTTTCCAAGAATCATTTTGAGAACGATCGGTGCGAGTCTCCCCGAAGGCACGAGACTGTGCCTGCAGGCCTTGGCGAAGAACTGGCCGGCAAACCTGCACATTCCGAGGTCAGCATTCGGCACGAGACAGTGGCCATTGGGTGTGCTGTCGAAGAGCGTCCGATCGTCGAACAGCGCCTTGGTCAGGAGTGTGACGAGTTCCTTCCTGCAGCCCAGCACGTCTATGGCCCTTTCCGCCTTAAACTCGACCCGCCAGTCGTGCTGCAGCTCGACGGCCGACACTGCTTCGAACGCTTCTCTGGTTGTCTGTACGATGTTCCTCCTCACGACCTCCATCTTCACCACAGGGCCGTGGATGAACTTGACCTGGGCCCTGACCAACCTCTCCTTGATGGAAAAGGGGACGATATGCGGCATAGTTTCGTGCAGGATAAGGGCAGTCTCACGAGTCAACCCCGTCATGTAAAACACGTCTGCCTGGACGAGGTGGGTCGTGGTATTGACCTCGTACAATCTATTGAGGCATGTGGCCAGGTGGACAGCAGTGGCACTGCTCAGGGCAGCGGGGGTCGACCTGCTGGCACTGGCCATGGGGTCGACGCCGTACGCCATGGCAAGCTCGGCCGCCTGCTCGCTTGGCTCGGTAAGGAGAGTGTGGAGCTTGGTGAGGCATGCCTTGATGATCTCCTGAGCTTCTGTGGCAGCTATGAGCGGCTTAGAGAGGTAGAGGTGGATGGTAGCGACCCGCATGAGCTCACTGACGACCTTCACCATCTGGTCGAAGCGGGGGGAGGCAGGGGCAGCGCACACGTCTGCGAGGACAAATGCCGTGCGGAACCAATCGACCAGGCGGGCCCAGTACTGGATGGGCGAGAGTCCGCTGGCGCTTCTTTGGGCAGCAAAGTGCGTCGCCAGCTTCTTCGAGTGCGAGTCGTGCTTCCGGGTAGCAAAGGTGGTTACGCCCTCAGCCCTGGCGTTCTCCACGGCCAGCAGATCTGACACGGATACCTGTACGAGCATCGAATGGATGTCTTCGACACTCAGTGAGATATCGAGGCCGAGAGACACCATAGCGGCTGGGGCTGCAGACAGCGAGCAGGGCGGGAGGTGTGCGAGCAGGGCGCACTCGAGCTGTCTGAGGACAGTGTTCGTGCTCTGGATCATGGGTCGCAGGGGGGAGTGGAATGCCGTGGTGATGGTCTCCTTGGACGACGTCGGACGGAGTGACCGGCGTCTGTTGGGTGAGAATATCGGTGAGAGCGGCACAGACCGGATCACGCGTGCGGGGACGGCCTGCTCGATGGTCTGCTCCAGGTAGGGGGCTGGTACGCCCATGATCCAACATGCTACGGCGATAATGTCGGCCATGGTGTCCTCGGCGATGGCGCTGTCGTCTCTGCTCGCTACAATGATGTACAGAGGCACGCGGTGGGCTCCGTATAGCGGAAGGGCGGGCTGCATCGGCATCTGCCGTGCCATAGGTGCCATACTCGCTAAGAGGTCGAGCGCGGCGGTGACTGGAATGATCCCGACCTTCTTATGTATACTGACGGGGTTTGTTACATTGGGCACACGGTAAATGCCGGCCAGGAGACGCAGTGAGGTCCAAATGACCGGGGCAAGGGCGGGAGAGAGCGGGGACTCCGTGATGAGGGCGGCAAGGAGAGTTGTCGCGGCAGTGACATCCTGAATAGACCGACACAACCTCCCGACCTCATCAATTGATGTCGTCAAATGCCGGGCCAGGACACCGCTGTCCACGGCCATGGGCGACTGGTGGTAGAGCGAGCCGAGCACCGCCAGACCGCCCGGAGTGGTGCACAGGACCTGGGTGAGTGCGGCAGGGTCTACGTCGGAGTCTCTGAGGTAAATGGGTGCGCGGAGGAGGAGGGTGATGGCGTCACTGCGGACGGCCACGGGAAGGTCGGCCAGTCGGGTGAGGAGGCGGACAACGAGGGCGTCGGGGAGTCTCTGGTTGTCCTCGAGAGCGAGTGTGACCAGCTGGCCGATATCCGAGTCGGGGGTGGAGTCTGCGAGTTCACTGACTGCAGCAGCGGCGACGGCACTCTTCAGTTCAGGGGTTGACCGAAGTATGGTCGGGTCTCGGAGCTCCTTGAGCACAGGGAGCAGCGTCTTCACGAGCATCGGCCTGTGGGAGAGAGTGCTCAGGATAGCGTCCCGCCTAAGCGCGGGAAACGGCGCCAGCTGGTCCAAGAGCACAGCGATTGTCTTATCGGGGAGCATGTCCTCGAATGAAAGCAAATCCTGCACATGGCCGTGGATCTCATCGACCCTGGCCTGGCTGAGGTCGAGGCCCTTGATCTGGGCGTGGATGAGGGTCGTGAGGGCAGTCACCGCGCTGTGGGGGAGTCGGAGCAGCTGGACAATAGTGGGGAGGCCGTCGCTGTGGGAGACGGCGGCCTCAGCGGCAACACGGCTGACTGCTCTTACGAAGCAGCTGGCCTGGACGGAGGTGAGTGTCGCCAGAGGGGTCTGCTTGGCTACGTTGAGCATATCCTCAAGCGTTGCCCCCGCCTCCTTTGCGATCGTGGCGTACCTCAGCACGTGTGTCTCTTCAGCGTCAGGTCGGGCCCCGCCCAGCGCGTAAAGGACGGTAAACTGCGCCTTGAGGAGGTCACCTGGGGTAGCCCTCTCATGTGTGGCGGCCACAGGTGCGAGTATGGCCGCGTGGTCGAGGGCCGTTTGGTACTCGGCCTCGGTGGGGGTGCGGCCGACGAAGAGAGTGTCGAAGATCTGGGCGAGCCAAGCTGGGATGTACTCAAGAGAATCCAGGGACGTTGCTATTGGGGTCAGCATGCGGCATAGCTTAGATGTGGTCAGCGGGTGGTACCTGAACACCGTTTGCAGCAGATTAGAGCTCACCACGGGATACTGGCACCGCGCCGTGGAGATGTAGTGCAGGAGAAGGACGGGGGTGAGGTCGGCCGTGTAGTCCGTGAGCGGGCCGTACGCCAGGACCTTGGGGACGCTGAAGAACTCGCAGACGATGCCGTGCATGAGGGTTGAGTAGAGCGTGCTCCTTGGAAAGCGGGGGACGTCGAGTGTCGCGTCCAGTAGCTTCCTGACCATCCTCTGGTCGAGCGAGTGCCGGGCGGACCCGAGCTTGTAAAGACAGTAGCTCACAACCAAGGCCCCGCACCCGTCAGTACCGTCTAGTAAATCCATCGTTTGCAGGGTGAGCGGCAGGGTGTGCGGGGCGATGTCCCGGGGCAGGTCAGAGTCAAGCATGGCTGCGGCGAGGACCACAGTCTCCGCCATGCCCCACTTGCTGCCGCTGAGCTTCAGGGGTGCGAGTACTGCCGCAGTTAGAGTGGGTCGGGTGGAGGGCGTGGCGATGGCGTATGAAAGAACACTGAGGATGGCAGTCAGGTCGTTTGAATTAATCACCCGCTCGAACCAGTACCGCTTGAGCTCGTTGCACTCCTCCTGGATGCTCGGGGTCAACCCGTGACCCAGACACGGGAGGAACCCCGCATAGATAAGGATTGGCGGGGGGTCAGCCATGTTCTGAGCCAACGTGAGCAGATGGCGCTGCACCTTGGCGGTCGTGTCAGTCGCGAAGGAGGAGGCGGAGGCAATAGTGTATAGGCAGAGTGTGTTCAGGAGCATGCTGCCGTCCGTGGTCCCGGGTGCACGGGCAGCCTCGAGGTTGAGCAAGGGTTCGATGAAAGTGTGGAGCTTGGCTGCAGAGTCGACCCGGCTTGAGGCGACGACGTCAGCGAGCATGACGAGGAGGCCCGAGAGGGAAGACGTCAGGCCCTGGGTCATATCAGTGGACAGCGTGACCCCAGAGGGCACATGGCGCACCACAGCTTGTCTGGCGAGCAGGGAAGCTACAGAGGAGAGCAGCGAGTCCGGCACAGACCCGCGCAGAGTCGGGGCGACAGAGAGAGCAGGGTCGACCCGTTCATGGAGCAGTAGCAGGCAGTAGCCGGCCAGAGGACGGTGGTCTGGCCCTACACCGAGGTGCTGGACCTCTATGATGGAAGTTACTGACAGGGCGAAGTCCAAGGAGAGCGGGGCGAGGGCGGCCCTGAAGGTCTCGAGGACGTCAGCGGGGAGCTCGGTCGAGGGAAGGTCAAAGGAGCTGATGGGCAGGTGGATGAGGGGCGGGATGCTGTGGATGCCGAGGGGCGCGGGGGGCATGTCGTTGAGACAGGCGCCGAGGAAGGTCAGAGCTTGCGTCACAGTCGTCTGGAAGGGATAAGTCTCCTTGGGGAGTGTCAGCACGTCTAGCAGAGCCCTTGCTGTGGATATGGGATGGTCTGCTACCGTCTTGAGGGCGTTGATGAGGAAGGACTCAATCGTTGTGTCGATGCTCAGAGAGCCGTCCAAGGGCTCGTCGTCGACCTTGTTCCGCTCAGGGCTGTTCTCTGAGATTGAATGTAAAGATGCCATGAGATTTGCTGAAGGGGATGAGGTGCTTGGCTTGGTTCGCGGTGATGGAGGCACAACTCGTCGCGGAGAAGAGCCAGGCGGCCGATCCCGCGGCCTGCGTGTGCCAAACACGCTTTTGAGCTTGAATAACGCCATCTAATACCGATATAAGGCGGTCTATCCGACGTTTAGCTCAGGCTGTTGATCGAAACTCGCGATCGGAGTCACTCAGAATTCACACGAGACTGAGTGATGAGGTGCTTAGATAGGCATTCCACGCTGTGAATCGGGTGAATCCGGGTCTGATTGTGTTTAAAAACGGTGTGTTTAAAAACGGTTTCCCGGTATTGACACATTTATGAACCCGTCAACCCGGTTGACTCATATTGTCTGGAAAAAACGCTCGAAGTGACGACTGTATGCCCTAATACTGTCATGTGTCTCGAACCCAGCCACCATTCAGCCGCTCAATCAGAACCACTCATTTTTTCCGAACAGACCGCGGCAAAATGCGGCAACTAAACATCCCTGGAGCAACGACACAACAAACCACAGCAGTTTTAGTATCACCACGGCTTTCGAGAGACTCCTCGCAGGTATCCATGAAGACTAACGGCATGACGCTCAAGGAAGAGCAAGCTGCCATTGCAGAAATGGAACGGCTCACACTAGAGGCCAAAGCAGCATCCCGAGAGATCCGCAAGCTCGAAAAGGAGTTCACAAGCATCGTTAACACGCTCAGCCCCATGCGCAAGATCCGCCTGGCCACCCGATCCCGCCTCAGAGCCGACAACGACGCCATGTCGTCCCTCAACCCGACCCCGCAGCGCTCCCCGCGGTCCATAGGGAAGTCCTCCTCGTCTCCGACGATCACGCCCCGAGCAGCCCTCACTCTTCCACCCATTGATGAGCTCTCCGCGCAGTTTAGCAAGAGTCGGAGCAGAATACCGTCCAGTCCAGGGTCAAGACAGCATGCCAGGCGCCGCTCAGACATCCCTACGCTGCCACTGTTCAGGCTGGGGGGCGTCGGCGAGATTGATGAGAAGACGACGACCTCGATTAGTAACTTGATGGCCACACCGAGAACGGGGCAGCACAGGGATGAAACTCTCTCAGAATGCGCAGATGAGATCAGGAATGCAGCCGGGGATCGTGCCAGGTTCATGAGGTCACATCGCGTCGAGGTGAAGCACGTGCGCACGATGAAGCGGACTATAGTTCTCAAACACGCGTTATCAGTGGAGCTGAAGGCAGTGGTATCGCCCACACCGTATGTGGTCACATGCGGGTCGGGCAGCAATTTCCTGGTGGACGCAGCAAGCTCGATCGAGGCGTTCAGGTCAGCGAAGGTGCTAGAGATCACTACGGCGCAGATTACGGCCACGCAGCGGACAAAGGAGCGCATGGAAGCCTTGGAGAGCGCGCACTGCTCCGCCTACCCCCACGTGAAGGGCCGCAGACGCACCGGAATTGTCGGGTACACCAACACGCTCGCCCGGCAGGTCCGCAAGCTCGAGGCCGAGAAGGAGGCAGCGCTGCGTGAGTCCATGGACGCAGCGAAGGCCCACCGCCAGGCCATCGGGTCGCTTTCATACATTGGTGGGCAACGAGACGACCCGCCCAACCTCACTGTGAAACCTCTGCAGGGTCGGGACTTCCAGGTCACCTCGCTCTCCCCCAGTGGCCCCAGACTGGACACGAGGGAGAGTCTCCGGCGTATGGCCACCAGCAAGGGCGACCTGACTCTCGACTCGACTGTGAGAATGATCCAGCGGCATTGGAGGGCCTGGGTCGAACGGAAGAGGCGGGCAAGGTACGCTATAGCCGGGGGGATGCTCGTGGGCATATGGAGGGACAGGCGGGGCGTCGGGGGCGGCAAGAACAGGACGCTCGAGACGCTTTTTACATTTATTCCATCGCATTTATTTTTATTATGGGCGAGAGGCTGCCCGACTCACTATGGAAGTACGCCAGTCCAATACAGCAGCGCCGCTTCATGCTCCAGCTGGAGTCGAGGGGCTTCATCCCTTCGCAGGTTAAGGAAGCCACTGAGCGCGAGAGGGAGCTCGACAAGAGGCTGAAGGAGTACGAGAACAAGGACGCGTTGCTCAGGCGGTCCATTCTCGAGCGTGCGGCGAGCACCACTGCCGCGGAGGAGACCCCCGACGAGAAGCTCTCCTCTGGGTTCAAGCGGTACCTTGGACACACCCCCGGCGGGAAGAGCCGAGACCTCCTCTACGAGGCGTCAGGCCTTGTGTTCGGCGGGAAGCGCTCGAACGCCCTTTCCAAGGCGATGACTGCCGGCTCCGTCATGGGCGTGGCGACCGTGCTCGGGCAGCGGGGCGGGTACGAGCAGAGCTTCATGAACACGCCCACAGCCACGCAGATGAGCTTCACTAGACGGTAAATCCTTTGGCCGCTGCCTCGCCTCTACATGGCCTGATCGACGGCACGATAGTCTCCCGGGACGTCCACAGCATGCGGCTGTCCTCGCGTGCTTCCATCTCCCACATGCCATCCATCGGGGTGAGCACCGGCCCCTCCGCCATCAGACAGCTCCATGGCGACACCGCCGACCCCAGCCTGGTTGTTACTAACAGGGCCGGGTACTTTAGCCTCTACGACCCTCGCGCCGATACCTGGGGTGAGGCTGTGAGGGCACACCGACATGCTCTCAACACTCTCGATGTCTCGCCGCATGGGGAGATACTCAGCTCGGTCGGGACTCGACCGTCAAGCTGTGGGACGCGAGACATCTTACTCGGCCCCCTGACGGTCTTCTCGAACCATAGGTGTCAGCGATCAATGCTGGCTGCCTCGTTCTCGGCCCAAGGCCACATCATCGCCGGCGACGAGCGCGGTGGGGCAGTTGTGTACCACAACAACGGCTCGTTCAACAGCCACCCCCACAGAGACCACATCCTGCCCGACGCAGAGCAGGGCGCCCACGTGCTCACGGCTGTAGGGACGAAGCTCGTGGCTGTGACGGGAGACAGATCGAGGCAACTCGTCGTGTGCGACCTGGGGCCGAGGAAGGAGGCTCATCATTTGATTGGCGGCATCACCCCGCAGTGGGCGGCGAGTCACGCCATCTCGACGATGGCTGCCACCAGAGACACCTGGACAAACACGAACTTTTTGGGACGTCACGATGTCGGACTGCTCAAAGTCGCAAACACCATCCAAATTCAGCGAGATGAATCAGCGACGATGCAGAAAGTTCGTTCCACGCCTCCCACTTACGCAGCTGGTACGTTCCCTATCCCGTTGGTGCAGAGATGCAGCCCGCGGCGAGTTCAAGAGCGTTTACGCAGTAGATCTGAGCAATGGTGCGTCCTCCCCGAGAATATCACGCAGCAGCGAGTGCAGAGCAGTAGATGACATGATCAGAGACGCCACGACGCGCATCTTCGCCCCCAGAGGACAAGCTCCACCTCAAGCCCATCGGATCCACGCCCCTCACTGCTACAGACCTCACCCGCGTCCTCGACCACCTCTCGACATTGGACGGGCTGCCCAGAGAGTTCAGCATGAGGCTGACTGAGCCCGACCTCACTGTCACGATGAGGTATGGCAAGCTGGCCGCCGACAAGCCCGACAGCGCCGTCGACGATCTGCTCGCTGCCTGGCATGCGAGGATGGCTGAGTGCATCCAGACGATGAAGGGTCACACCGATGACGTGTTCAGCGTCGCCTTCCTCCCCTGACGGCACCATGGTCACCGGGTCATCAGATGGGACGACCAAGCTGTGGGACAAGCGCGGCGTGTGCAAGATGACGATGGAGCATGGCGGGGCTGTTCGGTGCATCGCCGTCTCCCCGGACGGGTCGACCATCGCCTCGGGCGGGACTGACCGCAAGATCAAGCTGTGGAGGCGCGGCAGACTCGTCAAGACGCTCGAGGGACACACCGATATTGTGAACAGCCTCGCCTTCTCCCGAGACGGCAAGACGCTGGTGTCCGGATCCGATGACAAGACAGTCAGGTCGTGGGACGTCGCCACCGGCGTGTGCAGGACGATGGAAGGGCACTCAGATTGGGTTCTCTCCGTCGCCATCTCCCCCCGACGGCAAAGACCATCGTCTCTGGATCAAAGGACAAGACAATCAAGGTGTGGATCGCTGAGTCGGGCAGACTCGAGCAGACTCTGGAGGGCCACACGAATTCTGTCGCCGCCGTCGCCATCTCCCCGGACGGCGCTCTGCTGGCCTCTGGGTCTGGCGACAAGACCATCAGACTCTGGGACACCAGGACCTGGGAGTGCGTCGCCGTCCTCAGGGGGCACGCGAGCTTTGTCTTCAGCGTCGCCTTCTCGCCCGACGGCAGGACCCTCGCCTCTGGGTCTTGGGACAACACCACCAAGCTCTGGAGCATCGACAGCGGCGAGTGCTTCGAGACGCTCTGGGGTCATGACAGAGATGTGAACAGCGTCGCCTTCTCCCCAGACGGGTCGACCCTGCTCTCTGGATCTGACGACAAAACCGCCAAGCAGTGGTCCCTTGGTCGCTCTCCCGAGCTCACCGCCCTCGACCAGACCCTCGCCCAGCCTGTCCCGGCCGCGGCCATCGTCCGCCTCGAGGGCACCGTCGCCGACCTCACCCGCGTCCTCGACCACCTCTCGACACGGCCCAGAGAGTTCAGCATGAGGCTGACTGAGCCCGACCTCACTGTCACGATGAGGTATGGCAAGCTGGCCGCCGACAAGCCCGACAGCGCCGTCGACGATCTGCTCGCTGCCTGGCATGCGAGGATGGCTGAGTGCATCCAGACGATGAAGGGTCACACCGCTGAGGTGCTCAGCGTCGCCTTCCTCCCTGACGGCACCATGGTCACTGGGTCATGGGATGGGACGACCAAGCTGTGGGACAAGCGCGGCGTGTGCACGACGATGGAGCATGGCGGGAAGGTTCGGTGCATCGCCGTCTCCCCGGACGGGTCGACCATCGCCTCGGGCGGTGATGACCACAAGATCAAGCTGTGGGACCAGACCGGCAGACTCGTCAAGACGCTCGAGGGGCACACCAATAATGTGTGGAGCCTCGCCTTCTCCCGAGACGGCAAGACGCTGGTGTCCGGATCCTGGGACAAGACAGTCAGGTCGTGGGACGTCGCCACCGGCGCGTGCAGGACGATGGAAGGGCACTCAGATTTGGTGCTCTCCGTCGCCATCTCCCCCGACGGCAAGACCATCGTCTCTGGATCAAGGGATAAGACGATCAAGGTGTGGATCGCTGAGTCGGGCAGACTCTGGAGGGCCACACGAATTCTGTCTTCTCCGTCGCCATCTCTCCGGACGGCGCTCTGCTGGCCTCTGGGTCTGGCGACAAGACCATCAGACTCTGGGACACCAGGACCTGGGAGTGCGTCGCCGTCCTCAGGGGGCACACGCACTATGTCAACAGCGTCGCCTTCTCGCCCGACGGCAGGACCCTCGCCTCTGGGTCTGATGACAACACCATCAAGCTCTGGAGCATCGACAGCGGCGAGTGCTTCGAGACGCTCAGGGATCATGCCGATAAGGTGTGGAGCGTCGCCTTCTCCCCGGACGGGTCGACCCTGCTCTCTGGATCTGACGACAAAACCGCCAAGCAGTGGTCACTTGGTCGCTCTCCCGAGCTCACCGCCCTCGCCCAGACCCTCGCCCAGCCTGTCCCGGCCGCGGCCATCGTCCGCCTCGAGGGCACCGTCGCCGACCTCACCCGCGTCCTCGACCACCTCTCGACGCGGCCCCGAGAGTTCAGCATGAGGCTGACTGAGCCCGACCTCACTGTCACGATGAGGTATGGCAAGCTGGCCGCCGACAAGCCCGACAGCGCCGTCGACGATCTGCTCGCTGCCTGGCATGCGAGGATGGCTGAGTGCATCCAGACGATGAAGGGTCACACCGCTGAGGTGCTCAGCGTCGCCTTCCTCCCTGACGGCACCATGGTCACTGGGTCATGGGATGGGACGACCAAGCTGTGGGACAAGCGCGGCGCCTGCAAGATGACGATGGAGCATGGTGGGAAGGTTCGGTGCATCGCCGTCTCCCCGGACGGGTCGACCATCGCCTCGGGCGGTGATGACCACAAGATCAAGCTGTGGGACCAGTCCGGCAGACTCGTCAAGACGCTCGAGGGACACACAAATAATGTGTGGAGCCTCGCCTTCTCCCCAGACGGCAAGACGCTGGTGTCCGGATCCGATGACAAGACAGTCAGGTCGTGGGACGTCGCCACCGGCGTGTGCAGGACGATGGAAGGGCACTCAGATTTGGTGCTCTCCGTCGCCATCTCCCCTGACGGCAAGACCATCGTCTCTGGATCAAAGGACAAGACAATCAAGGTGTGGGTCGCTGAGTCGGGCAGACTCGAGCAGACTCTGGAGGGCCACACGAATTCTGTCTTCTCCGTCGCCATCTCCCCGGACGGCGCTCTGCTGGCCTCTGGGTCGTGGGACAGCACCATCAGACTCTGGGACACCAGGACCTGGGAGTGCGTCGCCGTCCTCAGGGGGCACACGCACTTTGTCTTCAGCGTCGCCTTCTCGCCCGACGGCAGGACCCTCGCCTCTGGGTCTGGTGACAACACCAAGCTCTGGAGCATCGCTAGCGGCGAGTGCTTCGCTACGCTCAGGGGTCATGCCGATAAGGTGTGGAGCGTCGCCTTCTCCCCAGACGGGTCGACCCTGCTCTCTGGATCTGACGACAAAACCGCCAAGCAGTGGTCCCTTGGTCGCTCTCCCGAGCTCACCGCCCTCGACCAGACCCTCGCCGAGCCTGTCCCGGCCGCGGCCATCGTCCGCCTCGAGGGCACCGTCGCCGACCTCACCCGCGTCCTCGACCACCTCTCGGCGCGGCCCAGAGAGTTCAGCATGAGGCTGACTGAGCCCGACCTCACTGTCACGATGAGGTATGGCAAGCTGGCCGCCGACAAGCCCGACAGCGCCATCGACGATCTGCTCGCTGCCTGGAATGCGAGGATGGCTGAGTGCATCCACACGATGAAGGGTCACACCAACTGGGTGTTCAGCGTCGCCTTCCTCCCCTGACGGCGCCATGGTCACTGGGTCATGGGATGGGACGACCAAGCTGTGGGACAAGCGCGGCGTGTGCAAGACGACGATGGAGCATGGCGGGTCTGTTCGGTGCATCGCCGTCTCCCCGGACGGGTCGACCATCGCCTCGGGCGGTGATGACCACAAGATCAAGCTGTGGGACCAGACCGGCAGACTCGTCAAGACGCTCGAGGGGCACACCAATGATGTGAGAAGCGTCGCTTTCTCCCGAGACGGCAAGACGCTGGTGTCCGGATCCGATGACAAGACAGTCAGGACGTGGGACGTCGCCACCGGCGAGTGCAGGACGATGGAAGGGCACTCCCATTTGGTGCTCTCCGTCGCCATCTCCCCTGACGGCAAGACCATCGTCTCTGGATCAAAGGACAAGACAATCAAGGTGTGGGTCGCTGAGTCGGGCAGACTCGAGCAGACTCTGGAGGGCCACACGAATTCTGTCTTCTCCGTCGCCATCTCCCCGGACGGCGCTCTGCTGGCCTCTGGGTCTGGCGACAACACCATCAGACTCTGGGACACCAGGACCTGGGAGTGCGTCGCCGTCCTCAGGGGGCACGCGAGTTCTAGCAGTGTCGCCTTCTCGCCCGACGGCAGGACCCTCGCCTCTGGGTCTGGTGACAACACCAAGCTCTGGAGCATCGCTAGCGGCGAGTGCTTCGAGACGCTCAGGGGCCATGACGATTGGGTCCGCTGCGTCGCCTTCTCCCCGGACGGGTCGACCCTGCTCTCTGGATCTGACGACAAAACCGCCAAGTAGTGGTCCCTTGGTCGCTCTCCCGAGCTCACCGCCCTCGACCAGACCCTCGCCGAGCCTGTCCCGGCCGCGGCCATCGTCCGCCTCGAGGGCACCGTCGCCGACCTCACCCGCGTCCTCGACCACCTCTCGGCGCGGCCCCGAGAGTTCAGCATGAGGCTGACTGAGCCCGACCTCACTGTCACGATGAGGTATGGCAAGCTGGCCGCCGACAAGCCCGACAGCGCCGTCGACGCCATGCTCGCTGCCTGGCATGCGAGGATGGCTGAGTGCATCCACACGATGAAGGGTCACACCGATGACGTGACCAGCGTAGCCTTCCTCCCTGACGGCGCCATGGTCACTGGGTCATGGGATGGGACGACCAAGCTGTGGGACAAGCGCGGCGTGTGCACGACGATGGAGCATGGCGGGTCTGTTCGGTGCATCGCCGTCTCCCCGGACGGGTCGACCATCGCCTCGGGCGGTGATGACCGCAAGATCAAGCTGTGGAGGCGCGGCAGACTCGTCAAGACGCTCGAGGGGCACACCAGGGATGTGAGAAGCGTCGCCTTCTCCCCAGACGGCAAGACGCTGGTGTCCGGATCCGATGACAAGACAGTCAGGTCGTGGGACGTCGCCACCGGCGTGTGCAGGACGATGGAAGGGCACTCAGATTTGGTGCTCTCCGTCGCCATCTCCCCTGACGGCAAGACCATCGTCTCTGGATCAAAGGACAAGACAATCAAGGTGTGGGACGCTGAGTCGGGCAGACTCGAGCAGACTCTGGAGGGCCACACGAGTTATCTCGCCACAGTCGCCATCTCCCCGGACGGCGCTCTGCTGGCCTCTGGGTCGTGGGACAGCACCATCAGACTCTGGGACACCAGGACCTGGGAGTGCGTCGCCGTCCTCAGGGGGCACACGCACTTTGTCTTCAGCGTCGCCTTCTCGCCCGACGGCAGGACCCTCGCCTCTGGGTCTGGTGACAACACCATCAAGTTCTGGAGCATCGACAGCGGCGAGTGCTTCAAAACGCTCAGAGGTCACACAGATTGGGCGAACAGTGTCGTCTTCTCTCCAGACGGGTCGACCCTGCTCTCTGGGTCAAAGGACAACACCGCCAAGCAGTGGCCCTCCATCAAGTCGCCAGAGATCGAGGAGGTCTGCGCCCAACCCACACTCGGCGCCGACATCCGCCTGCCGTCCGACGACTCGCCCCTCTACCTCGCCGACCTGGCGCGGGTCGTCATCCACATCCTCGCCACGGGCCTGCCCCGCTCCTTCAAGATGAGGCTGGCCTTCCCTCCCGCGACAATCACGTTGGACAAGAACAGGTATTTCAAGACGAGCGCCGATAATTCTGAGCTGACAGAGCTGATCAAATCTTTCAACACCCACATATCTCAGCGTATGGCCGAGAAGATCCTCCGCGAGCTTTCAGCTGTCGTGAATACGATCACCGCCGACTCGGCTCCGGAGTCCCTGCGCGCCTTAGTGCGTCGTCTCGACCAATACAAGAGCACCGCGAATGCAGCTGGGGATGGGCCCCGTTCGTCTGCCGTGCGTGACCCTGTTCTGCGGAGGCACCTCGCCGTGGCCGCGTTTGCCCAAGACTTCCTTGACCTCGTCGACGGGGGCATGAGCCCAAAGATCGCTGTCACCGCTCTGAAACACTCCGACGGTGCCACACCCGCCGACTATCACGACGCTTCGGAGCTCGTGCAGACCGCCATCGACGCGTTCATCGCCCAGCCGACGTCCCAGCACGCCGAGCGTATTCCCACGAGCTACACCCACGCCGGCCTGATTCGCGCGCTGGCGTACACGAAGGAGTACATGGAGGACGCCGAGGAGGAGCTCGCCGAGTACCTGGCGGCCGTCCCCGAGCCTGACCCCCTCGCCATCCTCGTCGAGGCCCGGATCCGCGGGTCAGCCCCCCTCACGCGGTTCTTCTGCGAGACATTCCCGCAGCTGGCAGAGAGATTCGCGACGGCCGATGAGCGGTCAACCGACGACAACGAAGCCGAGCCTCAGCCGCAGCCGGAGTCAGAGGACGACCGCATCCAGCAGGCCTGGGAGCAGTACGGCATGGCCAGCGCCGCGATGGACGAGCTGCTAGCGATGAGCGGCATGCGCGCGCTGAAGAGGGAGTGCATCGACATCGCTCAGCAGATCCGCGTCCGCAACGACCCGCGCACTGCGCAGCTCTACGCCGCCACGCCGATGCAGCTCAACTTCATCCTCAGCGGCAACCCTGGCACGGGCAAGAGCACGTGCGCTAAGCTGATCCACCGCTTCCTGGCGGACATCGGCGCTCGCGATGACACGTTCACCGAGCGCAACGGCGGCACCCTCGCCGACACGTCGCCGCTGGACATCACGAAGGAGTTGGACAGCCTCTTCCCGGCCGGCTTCAGGGGCACCGTCTTCATCGACGAGGCCTACCAGCTGAACCCCGCCCAGAAGAAGTCGGGCAAGTCAGTCATGGACCGCATCCTGGACGTGGCCGAGACGCGCCGCGGCGACGTCACGATCATCCTGGCAGGCTACAAGGACGACATGAAGGACCTGCTGGCGACGAACCCGGGTCTGAACAGCCGCTTCTCGCGCCAGTTCGTGCTCGAGGACTTCGACAAGGACACGCTGCAGGAGATGTTCACCCAGCTGGCGACCAAGCAGGGCTGGTCCCTCGCCCCGGCAGTTGCCGAGATCGCTGGCCGTCGCCTCGAGCGCTTCAAGTCGCGCGACACCTTCGCCAACGGCCGCACCGTCCGCAACATGTTCAGCCAGGCCATCGAGGCTGCGGCCAAGCGCCTCATCTTGGGCGGCGAGCACATGCTGCTGCCCGAGGACATCCTCGGACCAGCGCCATCGGCCGACTCGAACCCCGAGCTGCGCCGTCTCCTGGCCGAGCTGGACGGCTTGACCGGGCTTGGCGAGGTGAAGGAGGCTGTCCGGGGTCTGCTTCAGACAGCGAAGGTCAACTACGACAACGAGCTCCACCTCCGCCCGCTGCACGCCTTCGCACTCAACCGCCTCTTCTTCGGAAACCCTGGGACGGGCAAGACGACCGTCGCACGCCTGTACGGCCAGATCTTGAAGCACACGGGCCTGCTCAGCAGCGGCGAGGTCATCGAGAAGCGGCCCAGCGACCTGGTCGGCGACGCCGTGGGGCAGAGCCGGTCGAGAACGAAGGCCGCGATCGAGGAGGCGCGCGGCAAGGTGCTGCTCATCGACGAGTGCTACTCCCTCGACGACGGCGTGTACGGCAAGGAGGCGCTTGACACGATCGTTGAGCGCGTGCACAACAAGCCCGGCGACGACATCGCGGTGCTCATGCTCGGCTACGAGGAGCCCATCCGCCGCATGCTGCGCAACCAGAACGCGGGGCTGGCGAGCCGCTTCGACCCCGAGAGCGCGTTCATCTTTGCCGACTTCGACGACACCGCGCTCGAGGCCATCCTGAAGCACGCCATCGCCGAAAGCGGCCTCGCGTGCCGCAGAGCTGTCGTTGTCAACGCGATACAGCTGCTGGCCAAGGAGCGCGTCAAGCCCAACTTTGGCAACGCCCGCGCTGTGGTCAACCTCGTGAACAAGGCGAAGCGCCACATGATCCAGCGCGATCCAACCTCGCGAAAGATCGCAGTTGCTGATCTCACGCAGGCTGACGACGGCAAGGACCCGTTCGAGCCGCTCGACGGCCTGTACAAGGTCAACCACATCCGGCAGAGGCTCGAGGACCTCGTCCGTATCAAGCAGGGCATGGAGCGGAACGGCAAGTCAGCCGCCTCAATGCTGGTCCGCAACTACGTCTTCTCGGGCTCCCCGGGCACAGGCAAGACGACCATCGCGCGGTGCATGGCCAAGATCCTCTACCGCCTGGGTGTGCTGGCAACCGACACGTGCAAGGAGGTCGTCGCACGCGACATGATGGCAGGCTACGTGGGGCAGACGCCGGGCCGAGTCAAGGAGCTGATGGACGAGGCGGTCGGCGGCGTCTTCTTCGTGGACGAGGCTTACGGCCTTGGAGAGGGCATGTTCGGCAAGGAGGCGATCGAGACGATGCTCAGCGAGATGACGTCGGACAAGCACAAGGGCAAGACCGTCGTCGTCCTGGCGGGCTACCGCGCCGATCTCGACCGCATGATGGACGTCAACGCCGGCGTCCGCTCGCGCTTCACCGAGCCGATCGACTTCCCCGACTGGTCGGCGGCCGACTGCACCAGCTTCATCGCGGGCAAGCTCGAGGGGGAGCACCTCAAGTTCGGCTCAAACGAGCAGGCCGCTCTGCGCAGCCACATCGAGGCCGTTGTTGGCCGGGCTTCCTGGGCCAACGCACGAGACGCCAACACGATCTTCGAGGACCTGCTACGCCAGCAGGCGATCCGCGCCGCTTCGGTCGTCGAGGCTGAACCTTCGATCGCGGCCGATGACGTCGACGCCGCCATGGTCAAGTGCAAGCGGAACCACCCTGAGAGCGCCAGCCTGCCGCATCTCGTCGAGGAGCAGCCAGTCGCCCTCGCCACCGACAGCGAGGTCCAGCCCAGACGCGAGACGCGGCAGGACGTCAGAGTTGAGCAAGTCGAGGAAGTCGACGAGACTGTCGATGTGGTGACTCGCGTTGAGCGCGACGAGGGCGTAACCGACGAGATCTGGGAGGAGCTGGAGCTGGCCAAGCGCGAGGAGCAGCGCCGTCGGGAGGAGGAGGAGCGGCGTCTGCGAGAGATCGAGGAACAACTCAAGCGTGAGAAAGAGGAGAAGGCGCGCCGCGAGCTCGAGCGCCGGAAACGGGAGGCTGAGAGCCAGTGCAGTTTATGTAAACAGATCTACCTGCGCAAGCCAACAATGGCACAATATCGATATTCTGCTTCTACAGAATCACACAGTGGTCTATCCGTGATAGACGTCTCTTCCCTCACAACGGGGTACGAGATCTGGTTACGGGAAGTCGGTAACGTCAAAAGACCCCGTTCTTTCCCCCCACGCATTCACGGCAAAGACCCTCGAGCTTCTACAAGCCACATGGCGGCCCACCTCCACGTTCCCGACCTTCGAGTCGTTCTGGGACTCCCTTATCCCTGACGTGGTCTCGCAGGCACAACACGCCAAGCAAGAACCTGACAGACACGCCACGTCGTGCCGCGCAAGATACCGCGCGATCATCGACGCTCTGCAGGACGATCTCTTCTTGCTCTGTGCTGCAGCCGCCAACACCTATAAGGACAGCCCGCTTCTCGACCCGGCGATGCGCCGGATGCAGGCTGTTTACGACCGCGCCGAGGCCGAGCTGAACGATAAGCTCGCCAGCCTCTGCACGGCCAGCCACGACCGCCACGAGGCGGACCCGGATGCGACCCTCACCTTCGCGACGCTAACGAACCCCCTGGACGACAAACCGGCCCGATCGGCCGCGGATGTCGCGAGAATCGTCAACTCTCTCCCGTCAGCGGCAACGGCCGCCCCCTCCGCCCCCGTGTCCGTGCGTGACCAGCTTCGCGCCGAGGCCAGGACCATCCTGCCTCACCTGTACCTTTGTGGTTCAATGGGTGTTGAACTTTTACTGAGGAGAAGACTCGACACAAGGGTGTCGAGGAGAAACTCCTTGACTATTAAATATAACGTAAATCTGTGTAACTTTGGGTAGGACCCACAACACTGCCCCTCCATGCCTGGTATAGGCATGACAGAGAGACTTGACGTCAGCATTTCACCAAAGGCCTGGACGGTGCCACCCGACCGCCAACGGTGACTCATAGGGCTGGCAACCCCATGGCCTGAGTGCTTTCGCATCTAGCTGAACGAAATCAAAATGATGGTATCATGATCTAACTGCGGT
The DNA here is from genome assembly GCA_019828565.1 of Carpediemonas membranifera. NCBI lineage: Eukaryota > Fornicata > Carpediemonas > Carpediemonas membranifera. The sequence continues at coordinate 96,671 of JAHDYR010000004.1, forward strand.
ACCGCTATGTGAGCTCTGTTTCAAAAATGGTGAAACGTGACGGAAAGGCTTACCACTGCCCCTCCACGGCCTTCCTAGGCCGTCTTCACAAACCTTATACGTGTTATATGCCATTCCATGTAATTCGAAGGCCAAGAACGATTGCTCTAGCAAACACTGCCAATGCTGAGCCCTTATCGCTCATAATCACACAGACGCCGAAAAACGTACTTAGAAGCTCCAATTCGGCTCCGTTGAGGAGTTCTGAGGCTTCTAATTTTCTGCGTCCAACTGTACTTGAATAACAACATCAAACTGACCGGAAGGAGCACTAGGAAGCTCCTAATGCCTTATTACCGACAATAAATGCATGCTTGAAGACTAAGATGACCTTGTTAGTTGTTCCTTCGACCGTTTCCGAGAAATGTGCAGGATATGTCGCCGTCAACTCATTTGATGTCGGACAACACAGCCGTAGAGGCCGTTCTGAAGGAAATTCGTGCCAAAAATCACCGAACTTGGTGATGACGATCTGGCTAGGCCACTTATTGTTGCCCATACGTCCGTTTGTCGTTCCCTTCGCGCTCAGAAGTATCGTGGACGCAAGCGCATGGTCACCGACAATCTGTAAGTAACAAACATCAACCGTGAGGTTATATAGTCACCGCGTGCAAGCCTCAGAACGCATCACTCGCACCCTGACGATGACGACTCTGATGCCCCACGACATCAAGGCCGAGGTTGCCCGACGCCTGGAAGGTTACACCAACTCCATCGAGCTGCCGCTCCAGCGAATCTTTGACGCTATTGAGCAAGGTCGTCTGAACGACGCAGCCGTAGTGCAGGACGTGAAGCTGACCCAGCAGGTCTTGGCTCTCGTGGCTCATTGCCAGGTCGCGCTTGCCGGTGTGAGGGCCCACCTCAAGCTCGGCAGGAAGCGCTTGTCCGATGGCGACATCGTGTCGGCCGCGATCCGGGGCCGCGACATCACGCTGGGTGGATCTTCACCCGGTAATGGTCACTACTCTGCAGCTCTCGTGGCGGCTGTGCGGACTGCCGGCGGGGTCAAGTCGGACACTACAGCGCGCGGATATCTTAACCGCCTGTTGGTCCTCGTCCTCGCACCGGACTACTTCCGTGTCGCTGTCTACGGCATCAGCCGGCGCATCCCGGCTCCCAACGACTTCTGGGCAACCCTGGTCAGCCGCTTGTGCCACGACGGCTACCTGCCCGCCATTGGCGATGAGGCTCACTGGGAGCCGCTTCAGGTCTCTGATCCGGACCGCTACTACACTGTCACGTGCGTAGTCCGTCACGAGTATCTGAAGACGACTTGTGGTCCCGGGTCTTTTGTGTTGATCCTGCAGTATGACGGATACTCGGGACTCAGCATCGTGTCCCTCAACGCTGATCTCTGCCTTGTCCGGTGTGTGCGAGAGTACTTGGCTGAGAACGCCCTTGAGCGCCACGCTGACCCGACTTGGTTGGTCGAGCTGACGGACACGGAGGAGACGGAAGACGAGGAATCTAGCTCTGAATAAATCGTTTGTTCCTCGAGGATACAGCTTCGATGTTGAGAAGTTTTACAGACCGTCACGCTTGGCTTGGTCAGACTTCAAATATGTATCGAGGGCTTCCAAATCTTTGACGTGCGAATAAGGTTCGAATGAAGCCTCTGAATCCTCGAATCCGACCCAGTGTACGAGGTACTCGCGCCTTGACTTGGGGCCCGAGCCTCTAGAGCGTGAGATGCGCTCGACATGCCACTCATCGACGGAAGCGGCTGCGAGGTCATAGATCTGTTGCTCCGAGAGCTTGCCTGGGTCAAATCTTCGCACACGTGCCGCGTCTACCTTGATAGTTGGACCGTCCGCTGACTGACTGAGGTCTTGTACCTCATATGCGACGACAACACCATCACGTTTGACGGCTGCGACACGCCTCATGGGGCCGCGCCAGCCCGGGGCTAGCTTGCTCGGTGGTCTTGGGTAGTATTTGACCAGCACGAAACGGCTCAATATCTCGCTTCTCGATGAGGTTGCCTTTGCGAGAGCGTCTTCGCGCATGGCTCTAATCCTTGCTTTGGCGAGTTGGATGGCGGCATCGGCTGCGGCTAGCTTCGACTGTGGCGGACCAGCCGAGGCGGCATCCGTGATATAGATCGATGACGGTATTGATAAATTGGCGCCAAACATGATCTCGGCCGGAGTCAACCGGGTCGGGATCCTGGGCATTGAGTTGACCAAGAATTGGGCGACTGGTAGGTGTGCTACCCAATCGTTATTCCTTAACTCCAGCTTCCTGGCTCTGAGGATGCGTTCGACCTCCTTGTTCGCGCGTTCGACGACACCGTTGCTCTGGGGATGGTATGCTGTCGTTATGTGGACGTCGAACCCCATCTCTTCGGAGAGGCGTTTGAACAGAGCGTTTTTGAACTCTGAGCCCCCATCCGATTGGACGACTTCGGGGCATCCGTATCGTAGAATCCAGGTGTTGACCAATGCGTTGGCTGCGTCTTTGGCTGAGGTGCTGTTGACCGGGACTAGCTCTGTCCAGCGGGAGCACATGTCGATCATTACTGTCACGTAGGACAGGCCGTTGACCGTCGGTAGCGGACCCATGGTGTCAATGGCCACACGCCGGAACGGGAGGTCTACAGCTGTATGCAGGCCGTCGGGTGTATCAACAGGAGGGCGGGCCAAGACTTGGCACTCTGGACACGCGGTAATCACGTCGTCTACGACTTGACGGGAGACAGACAAACCGTCGGCCCTAAGTTGCTCGGTTGTCATCCGGCGAGACAGATGAGCTCCTGCTGTGAGATGAGCGCGGGATACCTGATCCCTCGACGCCTGTTGCATGGAGAATACTCTCGAGAGACCGTCGGCTCCACCGTTGTCCAGACCGGCGATGTGCTGTAGGGTGAAATCTAAATCGGCGATCGAATCAGCCCACCGGCGGACCTTGGCGTTGGTGGACCGGTACATATAGAGTAGGTTCCGGTGATCCGTGAGAATAGTAAAGCTCTCCCAGCACAGGAACTTGCGCCATCGTTGTAACGCTGCCACGATAGCGTAGGCTTCTTTCTCACCGGTACACCAGCGTGACTGGACGTCGTTGAACGCACGCGACATATAGCAAACTGGTCGGCCCTCTTGGAGTAAGACTGCTCCGTACCCGACATCGGATGCGTCAGTCATGACGGTGTGAGGCTTAGTCGCGTCGAACATGGCTAGAGCGTCGGCCGAACATAAAGCTTGTTTCAGATCGTCCAGCGACTTCTGAAGAACGTCTCGAGGGGGTCTGCCGACCGGACATGGCGTCTAGCAGAGGCTTAGCTCGGACCGCGAAGTTGGGTATGTAATCGCGGAAATAGTTGAGGAATCCGTTGAGACCCTGCATGCCCTTCGTGGATGAAGACAGCTTGAGGTTCGCGATATCTTCGGTCCGCTGGGGTGAGATCTTCACGCTGCCTTGGGATATGATCCACCCGAGGAACTCGACCTCTTGCCGACCGAACTGGCACTTATCTCGGCCGAGCTGAAGGTTAAGCTTGTCAACGCGTTGCATGACTTTTTCGAGGTTTCCCAGGTACTCGTCCTCATCCGCACCCATGACGATGATGTCATCAATGTATATGACACAGGCGGAGCCCACCAGACCCTTGAACCCGTCTTCCATCGCCCTCTGGAAGTACGCTCCGGCGTTACGTAAGCCGAAGGGCATCCGTGTATATTGGTATTGACCAAAAACAGTACGGAAGGCGGTTAGGTGACGGCACCGTTCAGTAAGAGGGATCTGATGGTATCCTGCTGACAAGTCTAGGGTAGCGAACACAGACTTTCCGGACAGTTGAGTGAGAACTTCGTCTATGCGAGGGATGGGGTAGTCGAATGGTTCCGTTAGTTGATTGATCTCGCGGAAGTCGACGACAAAACGCGTCTTTCCCCCCTTCTTTGGAACTATGATGGTAGGGCTCGCGTATTGAGACTGGCATGCCTCGATGTAGCGCTTTGCCAGGAGCGTATTAATGTGCTCTTGAATGATCGGGACTTTCGGCGGGGGAACATAGTACGGCCGAATGTGTACGACTCTGTCGCCCTTGAGGACCAAATCATACGGTTCGAGCCGGCTTGGCTCGGTACGGTCCACGAATGTCCGGGCGTAACGCTTGAGGATGTCGGCCTGCCTCTGAGAAAAGGAAGAGGACATGGCTCTGGCTTGCGCGACGTACTTCTCGAATGTAGGTGGTTCGTCGCTGGCTGCGAGCTCGCTGGTAGGCTCAGACAACGAAGGGAGAAGGCCGATCTCCACCATCTGAGGGTAACCCAGGCATACATCGAAAGCGGTCGACAGGACGTAGGCCTTAATAGTGATAGAGCATCCGCGCGGAGTGAATGGCGAGGGCGCTAAGACGAGGCGGAAGGATACCTGACCCTCGGCCTCTCTGACGCCGCCCACTGTCTCGATAAGTGTCTTCTCGTGTGAGATCCACTTCACTGCCTTGCCGTAGCAGAGCTTGGGGTCAATGGTTGCGCAGTCAGCGCCCGAGTCGAACAGGACGGACACGACTTGCTTAAGAATGCTAGCCTTGACGGTGGGAAGGACACTCTGACGGGAACCGAGAGAAAACACACAACGAGCTGAATTTACCTCAGAACGGCAGAATTCAGCTCGGTGGCCCGGCTTCTGGCACTTGGAACAGGTTGTCTTCGGAGCAGGGCATCGGCGAGCGGAGTGACCGACCTTACCGCAGTTGAAGCACACGAATGGCTTCTTCTCGTGCTTGGGCTTGTCGATCGGCTTGCCTTTTGAGGGGGCTACGTTCGTGCGGTCAGGCTCGCGTCGATGAGGGTTCTTCGGACCGCTCCCCGTGTGCCGTGTATGGGAGGGCGTGGTGTTGGTACGCTGTGAGTCGGAGACCCCCGCAGCGCCGAAGGAAGCGATCATCTCCTTGGACTCCTTGAGGTCGCGTGACATGACGAGGACATCAGCCATTGCGTCCTTGAGATCCTTGCGCTCCGTTGATTCTCTGACTCGATACATGATGCGACTGTTGTTGGGGAACTTGAAGCAGCGGCTGTACGTCTCCTTCAAGACGTCCTCGGGATCTTCGGGTTGAACGAGCTTCAAGAGCAGATTGAATCGGCGGTTCACTCGAGCAACCTCATCAGGCTCGAAGGACTTGGCGGGGACTCGGAAGAGCTGTAGACGCATGCTCGGGCGAGAAGGTCGAAGGGCAGCACCGAGGCGCTTGAGGACTCGTTCATCTTGGGCTGCGACACGACGTTTCTTACGGAGCTTCGCGGAGAGCAGGAGAGGAGTGTCTTCAACCTCTTCGTCGTCGTTAAGGCCTGCTAGCTCTGCTATGCTAGGCTCGATGAGGTCAATAACATCATCGCGGCCGCCTAAGGCGCGATGATCGTGGAGGTTATCCGCAAAGTCCAAAAGAGCGTCCATGGAGGACTTCTTCAGGAGAGGCGGATTCTTCTTCAGGCTTCTGTAAGTTTCCGTACCCATATGTTTTGGTAGTACTAGTACTGTGGTTCAATGGGTGTTGAACTTTTACTGAGGAGAAGACTCGACACAAGGGTGTCGAGGAGAAACTCCTTGACTATTAAATATAACGTAAATCTGTGTAACTTTGGGTAGGACCCACAACACCTTACCCTGATGCCAACACTCGACCGCGGTGCACGCCTCAAGGCCATCACAAGCAAGGGCACCCAACTGTACGGCCAGAACGCGGCCCACCGCCTTAACACTCTGCGCCTGCAGAAGGCGTGCGACGGGTACAACCCCGTCGTCGAGGCCGATGGCTACCATAAGATCCCCGACAGCGCCCTCCGCGCTGCGGTCCGGTCTGTCGCCCTCAAGGGATACGACGACGACGCGATCCCGCTATACGAGGCGCTGATCGAGCGGGATTCGGACGGCAACTGGCGTCCCGCCCGCGACTGCATAGACGCCCTCTCGACCCTCGAGACCGACCATCTCGGCCAGATCGTCGTCCCCAATGGCGCGAGTCGGACCTCCGCCTGTTCGCCGCGGACGACCGCGTTATCTCCGTGGGCAAGATCGCCACCATGTCCATCACACTCCCTGGCATGGATGGCAAAACCGTCACGCTCGACTGGGACGTCCACATGATCACAGGCACCAGCGACAGGATGCTGATCGGCAAGGACCTCCTCAGGCACATCGGCTACGTCCTCAACGACCGCCTACTGATACTCCCGTCCGAGAAGCCGGATGATAAGGACGATCTAGAAGAGCACAACATGATCGACGCCGACGTCTTCGAAGCGGCGTCAACCTCGGACTCGAAGCATTCGCTCGCCGTCACGATCCCGGACGACCACGGCACCGAGTTCGCCAACAAGGTCCGAAGCATCGTCGAGGAGTTCGATGAGGTGTTCGACCCGGCTCTCCCGCCCGAAGGCAGCAAACTACAGCCTCACAAGATCGAACTCACACGCGATTTTCACCTCAAGTGCCGTCCTCGACAGCTTGTCGGAGAGGCTGGCTCAGCCGCCCTCTCCGAGATCGAGAAGATGAAGAAGCTCGGCATCATACGAGACAGCCAGTCCGAGCACGCCAGCCGCCACACGATGGCAACCAAGAAGAACGGCGAACCCCGCTTCTGCGTCGCATTCAACGATCTTAACGACGCCACGAAGGACGACGCCTTTCCCCTCCCCGATCTGAGGGACCTGCCCCACGAAGCCGGCGGATGCTCTTACTTTGCATCACTCGATCTCCGGTCCGGATACTGGCAGCAGCTGATGGAGCCGGCCAGCATCCCCCTTACCTCGTTCGTAGTCCCCGGGCACCAATTCGAGTTCCTCAGGGTCCCGTTTGGACTTAAGAACGCCCCCTCCAAGTTTCAACGAGCGATGGAGGCCGTGCTAGATGGCATCCCCGGCCACCGGGTCTACGTGGATGACATATTCCTCTACGCACGGACCGAAGAAGGATTCCTCAACACCCTGAGACTCACCCTCCAGAGAGCCAAGGACAACCGCCTGCGCCTCCGTGCGGACAAATGTACCATCGGCGCCGCCGAAGTGGAGGTCTGCGGATTCATCATCAACAGCTCCGGCCGCTCGGTGAGCCCAGGCCGCGTCGCCGCGCTGAAGGAGCTGCCCGCCCCCACCACCGTCACAGAGCTCAGACGCACGATGGGCAAGTTTAACCACCTCGCAAACTACCTCCCGCAACTCAGCTCAGCCACAGCCCCCCTCAACGCCCTCCTCAAGGGGTCACCCAAGAAGCTAGACAAGCTCCCTTGGACTGAGGAACACGACAAGGCATTCGCGGCTCTGGAAGGAGCTGTGCACCGACAACAAGGCATTGGCACTACCCAACCTGACCTGCAAGTGGACACTTGAGACAGACGCGTCCACAATCGCAGCCGGCGGAGTGCTGTGGCAACACGAGGGCGACACGAAGAAACCCCTCGCGTACTTCTCAAAGACGTTCACAGAGACCCAACGCCGCTGGGCGACGGTCGAGCAAGAGCTCTACGCAGTCATATACTGCATCACCCGGCCAGAGTTTAGCCAGATTCTCAAGCTGAAGCCATTCACCGTACTCACAGATCACAAGAACATCGTGTGGATGATTCGCAAGGCTGAGGAAGGGACGCGCAAGCTCACGCGATGGAGACTCATCCTATCCGAGTACCCCTTCGACATCATGCATATCGCAGGGACAAATAACGTCGTCGCGGACGCCCTCTCCCGCCCCAGCGGCGCGGCGATCAGCGAAATCGCCAGCAGCACCCACCGCTTCGACATTCAGCAGGCCCACGCTGGAGCCAACGGCCATGCTTCGATCAAACAAACGATCGCCCATCTCAAGGAAGCCGGCAAGACCTGGTCTTCCATGAACTCAGACGTCGCGGAGCACGTCGCGACTTGCCCAGTCTGCCAGAAGCTCAAATCCCACCCCATCGCCAAGGCCCAGTGGCATACGACCCAGAAGACCCGCCCATTCGAGGCGGTGCAGATAGACACGCTCGGCCCGCTTCCAAAGACGAATGGCCTCGCTCACGTGATCGTGTTCATCGACGTCTTCAGCAAGTTCACTGTGCTCAAGCCGGTTGCGTCAACCTCGGCAGAAGAAGCCGCCGACGCGATGCTCCAGGTGTGGTCGCTCTTCGGCGCACCCAGCCTGATCCAGACAGACCAGGGAAGTCAGTTCAAGAACTCAACCATCGCCGCTCTCAACAAGAAGATCAGCCTGAACCACAGGTTCTCCACGGCGTACCACCCACAGAGTAACGGCGTTGTCGAGAGAGTCAATGGGACCATCATGCGCAGACTGCGCGCCCTGCTACTAGACTCAGAAACGACCGACTGGCCCGCACTTATCCCAATCGTGCAACACATTATCAACACTTCGACACACTCGACTACCGGCTTCACGCCGTTCGAGCTGCTTTTTCGGACACACGTCCGCGCTCACGGCCCTCCCGGAGTCACGCATCATCAGCGCCGCCAAGGCGACGCAAGACACACCTACCATCCAGGCCATTAACGCATTCCACACCGACATACAGGCCATGCACGACGCAGCCCGCGCGAAGATCGCCGCATACGAGCGTCACAAGGCCGCACAAACCCAACCGGCGGACAACTTCGACTGGAAACTCGAACGCCTAGTGCTCCTGAGATATCCTCACAAGGCCCCATCCAAGATTCTGCCTCCAGTCCGCGGCCCGCTACAACTCCTCAGGGAAGGGAAGAGCCCCAACACATTCGTCCTCCGTGACCTCGTCACCAAGTCCGAGCTGCTCGTCCACCAGGACCGCCTCATTCGCTTCGACCCAGGCACAGCAGACCTCAAGACACTCGAGCGCATCGCCGCATACGAACAAGACGAACAACAAGTCTCCGCCATCGTCGGCCACCGCGAGCGCAACCGACGCCTCGAGCTCCTCGTCCACTGGGAAGGCCTAGAAGACTCCGAGGACTCGTACATTCCGTATAACGCATATTACGACCGCCTCGCCGCCCTGGATGACTACCTACGCCTCAACCCAGGTCTCACGCCCCTCTTCGCACGTTACAAGCGGAAGTTCCGGGGCAATGGCCGCCGTTAGCTGGCTAGCTTCGCCTTGAGGAGGGAAGTGAGAGCCAGTGCAGTTTATGTAAACAGATCTACCTGCGCAAGCCAACAATGGCACAAGGCTGAGGAGAGGCGCCGGAAAGAAGAGGAGGCTCGTCGTCTGCGGGAGATCGAGGAACAACTCAAGCGTGAGAAAGAGGAGAAGTCGCGCCGTGAGCTCGAGCGCCAGCAGCGGGAGGCCGAGGAGAGGCGCCGGAAGGAGGCGGCCATTCAGCAGAGACTGAGGCAGATCGGGCGGTGCCCCGTTGGATTCGAGTGGATCAAGGTCGGCGGCGGGTACCGGTGTGCTGGCGGCAGCCACTTCGCGAGCGACGCCGAAGTGTTTGTCTGAGTAGTAAAGATTCCAAGCAGGCGATCCCCAGACCGCACGCTCGGCATAGATCGGTAAAAGTGATTGATGGGCAGACACGCTCTCCCGGGGCCTGTCGCTGGTCTCGTTACTCGCCTCAATGTCGACCTCATCTCATGAGGTGGCATCATCGCGGATTCCATCGACTGGGCCAAGTCGCATCCGAAGATGTCGAGAAAGACTGGCGAGGGTAATGGCCGAATGTCAGACCAGTGGTAGTTGGCTCAGCATTTACACCCGCCCCGACCCATCACCAGTCCTCCTCCGTCACAGGCCCGGGCCGGACCTCCGTCGCCCGCCTGAACGCGGCCGTCTCCCACATCGCCCTCATCGGGGCGGTGACCATCTCAGGGCCGACGAGCCCGAGCTCCTCGTGCGTGTTGCGGCCCAGGCCGTACCAGCCGAAGGCTGTGGCCAGCCAGTAGCGGTCGTTCGAGTCTGCCCGGACGGCCGTGACGACCTCGGGGAAGTCCCACTCGACGTACTCGCTCTCGTTGTGGACGAAGATGCCGTAGGACCCGCTGCCGTCCGCCCGCACGAACACCCACAGGAACTCGCTATCGAAGTCGTAGTGCAGGAAGGCGCGGCGCACCTGCCAGGGAAGCGTGACCGGGAACGGCGTGGCGCTCTCCTCCGAGTGGATGTTAAGGTAGGGGCGAAGCCACGCCCTGACCGAGCCAGCGTAGTGCAGCCCGCGGTCAGTCACGGCGAATGCCGTAAACTGCTCGTGGAACCAAATGCAGTCGACTGGGAAAGGAAGCCAGGCGAACGTGCGTACGGGTGCAGTGTGGCTGAGCCCGAGCTGGCCGAAGCCGTTGTACCCACAGACAAATGCCTGGGTCCCACGGACCAGCGCGGTCTGGCCGAAGCTGCTATACAGGGCAGTGGGCATAAAGTCGACGGGCAGAGCGACAGGGGTGAAGTCCTGGATGAACCGATCGGGCAGCCCGACCCCGAGGGAGCCGTGAATGTTGCTGCCGCAGGCCACCACGCCCGCAGGGGTGACAATAAAAGCGTGTGTAGCGCTTCCCAGGAGGCTAACGGCGAGGTCGGCCTCGCGCCAGTGAGGCAGGGTCTGCTCGAACTTCGCGATGCGGGGTGCGGTCTCAAACGTCACGCGGGCAGGGGGTGATTCGTGTGTGACCCACGTCCACAAGCCCGCTGTCGTCTACGGCGTCCCATTTGAACACACCGTGTGCCGTCTCAGCGACCATGCAGTGGAAGACGTGCAGGGCAATGACAGGGGGCAGGCGTACTCTGGTGAGCGGCTCGGGGTCCAGTGGCTGGGCTCGTTCGTTCTTGGCACAAACCTGCGCGAAGAGTCGGCCAGCGTAGTGGGTGTATTCAATCGAAGTCAAGCCGCTTTCAGATTCCTCGGTCACACGACCTGCAGTCTTACAGGCCTCATTCCATGTGAAGAAAAGCTTCTTGCAGAGGAACCAGAGCTCAGGGGCGTTGGGGCCGAGGGCTGGGCCCATGCCCGCCCCGGCCTGCATTAGTGTAGACCAGATAGTACCCTGGAGGAGGGTGTATATGCGGTCGGGGAGCTGCTCGTTGGGCTTTAGGGGGATGTTCATGCTCAAAGGTGGATCATTTTGCAAAATTGACATGATTCGATGGATGATCAGTTGAGCGTTTTCGTTATTGAAACGCAAGAGTGAGAGAGCATCGGTGAGATGTTCAATAGTCTCGATTTCTTTGGGAAAAGGCTGTTCTACGCTGATTAGTTCGCCTAAACCAAATGCACGATCCAACAGGCGAGGAATATCTCCCGGGATATGCGCAGTAATGCGCTGTGCTTCTTTCAGTATCGTATTCATCTGCCGCAATGTGGTATCGTGCGCAGGCGTAGTTTTTTGCATGAATGTTGATCAGGCTCGTGGCAGCAACTGTGCCCGAGTTCTGATCCAAAGAAAAGTGCTCATACTCTTGTATTATCTCTTGATAACTAGCAGGTCAGCGCTGACAGCGTGTCTCTGTCCCTTCCTTCTCTTCTACTTCTACTTTTTTGAAGTCGACCTACCTCGTTTCTGACTGAACAAGAATAGATTCACCCGCAAATGAATGAATCATTCAAAATCGCCCAATAAACCTCCAGTATACAAACACATCTTTACTCGGCGTTCCTGGCCTTAAGCTGGGCCGCCAGGGAGCTCTGGAGGGCGGCCATCCGCTGGGTCTGGCTGGCACCCGCCGCATCCCGGAGTTCACCCAGGACGTCCTTGGCCTTGCCGAAGTACACGGACTGCAGGCTGTTCCGCATCTGGTTCTCCATTGTCTCGACCATCTTGCCCATGTTCACCACGTGGTCGTGCCAGCCAGAGCCTGCCTTGAGGTTGTTCTCCGCCTGCTGGGTGTAGCTGCCGGCGAGGGTCTTGAGGCCGGTGCCGCTGGCGTTCATGGAGAGAAGCACGGTGGTAGTCAGGCGGTAGGCGAACTTATCGCCCTCGGGGACGACCTCGAAGACGTGGATGGAGTCCCACACACCCTGGTCCAGGCCGCGGTGGCCCTCGCCGACCTTGTGGATGAATACGCCCATGGCAAAGGCCCCGTCCTCGGTGGCGGGGGTCCCCAGGCGTAGACGGAGCACACGCCGCTCTCGTAGTACAGCTTCGTGAAGGTGGCGAAGATGTCGTTGGCCTCAACCTCGAGCTGGCGGAGGTTGTCCGGGGGAAGGACGGCGTCCTCGAGCGGAGGCTCGTACTCGTTGGAGAAGGGCGAACGGTAGCTGTCAGCGTCGCGGTTATAGTCGCAGAGAACGAAATCACGGCCGGTCTTAGCGCACTTCTTCACCTGGAGGGGCTGATCGATGGATGTAAGCCAATCGTCGGTAAGATCCGGGCAAAAGGCTGCACAGATGGCCGACCAGCTCCGGGATTTTGGTAGGAGCGAGACGGCGAACAAGGTCAAGACCTGCTTCGTACCTGTATAATCGCCATACTGCGAAACAAACTGCATATCTTCAGTCATTGTTCTATGAGGGTCGTTTTTGCTATGATGATCATCTGATTTTCATGAGACAACATAACAAACGTAAATCCGAGGAAAAAGCCAGAATAAGCGCAAATTGGTTTCTCTTGCTACATTTAAAAGTACTCGGAGCACCCGCTTCCACCCGCTCTCGTTGTGGACGAAGATGCCGTAGGACCCGCCGCCGTCCGCCCGCACGAGCACCCACAGGAACTCACGGTGGGCGAGATTGCGACTAAGATCATTTACAACGCTACCATATATCACAACCTTGCCCTCAGTAGTCGAAACCGGTCCTGGTTTTGGGCCGCCGCACCGTCTTCTTGGGCAGCCCAGGCGCTTCCCGTTTCACCCGCGTGGTGCCCGTCCCGGCGGTCGCAGTGGCCGGGCGACGGGTCGACACGCTCTTCCGGGGCCTGTCGCTGGTGACCGACGGGGCCCGCTGAGACCTGACGCCGCTCTCCTCAAGCTGCTCCTTGACGAGGTCCCTGATGAGCGTGGCGAGCTCGCTCATGTTGGGGGCCGTTACAGGGCCGGCGGAGGCCCTCGCCGGCGATGGCTCGGACTCGGTCGACTCGTCCAGACTCAGTCTCCCGTAGTCAGAGTCGTATCTGACTCCAGACCTCTTGGATCGCCTCATCGTGGTCAGCTCCTGCTCAAGTGTGCTGCTCCTGGCTCTGGTGTCATCAAGCACGGCCCTGAGCTGGATGACCTCCGTCTCCATGGTCTTAGTCGATGCCTTATGCTGCGCATATTCCACCTTGAGCGCCTCGAGCGCGGCAGAAGCGTCCTTGGCCCTGCTGGCACTCCGTTCCGCCGTCTCATTGGCCCGCTGGACGGTGTCTTCCATCTTCGCCTTCTCCCCGGCCATCTTATCAACCCCGCTCAACCGCCTCCTGCAACTTCTTCTGCAGCTCCAGAACCAGGCTGCCCTGGTCATTCCCTACTCCGCTGTAGCTCCGTCCGGTTCTTATCCGCCTCCGCCCCTCGCTGCACTGAGGCTCTTCTCACACTCGTCGAGCTGAGCACGAAGCTGGTCGAGCACGACGGGGTTGGCTGGGTGGACCTCGGTCTGTCGCCTGAGCCGGTTGTACTCGAGCTCTATGGCCTGCTTGTCGGCCTCGAGTCGGGCTTGAGTCTCCCTCAGTTCAGTGATCGTGTGCTGGGCCATCGAAATAGATTCATCCCTCGCATCTGAGATACGGCGGGGGATCTCGTCGATCACCGCCTGCATCTCATCGATAGTCTCGCGTGCTTCGAAGTACTTCTTCTCGATCCGCTGCCGCTCGCTCTGCTCAGCCTCTAGCCGAGCCGATCCTGATGTTTGAGTCGCCCTGACGTCGTCCATCTCAATCCTGGCGTCCCTGAGCGCTGTGGAGAGCTCCTCTATTCTTGCCGAGTACTTGTTCTTGACTTCGTCAATGGCGTGTTCGCTGCTCAGCTCGGCCTTAGAGAACTGAGCTTCCATCTGTCTCACGCGTGTGGCCGCGTCGACCAGGCTCTGGTTCAGCTCCTGGACACGCGCCTCGAGCCCGGGAACCTTGGCTGCCTCGACTTCCAAGCCCTTCTTCTCCACGACGACACGCTTGAGTTCGGCCCCTGTATGACTCCTCCGTCTCGGTCAGGCGGCCGTTGGCGTTTTCAAGCCGAGTCTGGGCGTCTGCGCTGCTGTGTTGGAGGGCCGTGCGGGAGCTCGTCGATCTCCTTGGTGTGCTCCGTCTCGACCGTCCGAGCGCGCTTCTGGAGCATCTCAATAGTGGTAGTAGCGGCGTGAAGCTCTACCTTCGCTGCATGACAGGCGTTGTGGGCTGCTTCGAGCTCGCCCTTGAGCTTTCCGATACGGGTGGCGGCGTCCTTTTGGGAGACTTCAAGCGCGCTTTCGAGTGTGGTGATTCGGCGCTGCGTCTCGCGCTGAAGCTCATCACGGGCCTTCGCTAGCCCATCAACTTGCTGCTGCAACTCGTTCACCTTTGAACTCTCGCTGGCCAGCCTGCTCTGAGCAGCGGAAGCCTCGGCGCGGAATTGGGTCGACGACGCCTCTAGGGTTTCCAGATTCTTCTCATTCTCCTCCCGCTCGCGAGCAAGCTTAGCCTGAACGTCTGCAAGCTCCTTTTCCTTCTTGGCGAGGCGGTGCTCGAGGGACTCCTGGATCTCGACGTAGAACGTCTGCTGCTGCTGGAGACGTGCCTGTGTCTTCACCAGCTCTTCGCTGAGATACTTGGCCGTGATCGTTCTCTCAATTTTCTCCTCCGAAGAGAGATCCTGGTCCATGGTGGATGAAGCCTCGTTGTCTAAAATGAAGTGATCACTAAATCTCGAGGGTCTGAACCCACGTGGCGCAGGTGAGGTGTCTGCGATGGCGTCGCATGCAGTGTCTCAACTCAGGTCGGAATTCTTGGATCTGTCTGATCAAATTTTCCCAAATCTCACTGCTGAATGGTCAAAAGCGGCAAAGAAAGAGGCTAAGGTGCTCCAAACTCCTGTTCTACGAAGCAAAGCTTCGCCGATAAGGAAGAATCCTGGCAGCAAGGGCCCGACAAAGCTTACTCGAAAGAAGATCGCAATACAGCTCCTCAGAGAAGAGAATGAAGGCCATACGGACAAAGCAATCATTGAACACAAGAAAAACATTGGTCGATACGTTCACTCCTAAGGTCAGAAAGTCGAAAGTAGGCGCTAACAATCTCGTTCTTCAGAGCGCCACGCCTCTAATTGCCCTTGAGCGAAACGACGAGCCGCCTTCTCCAGTGATGACGCGCACCCCAACACTCTCTGCGCTTGTGGGAAAGGCCAACATGCCCGATATTCAGAAGAACGCGTCCCATATTGATGCCATGCGCAAGGCCATCAAGCGAGCGGGCAAGACCGCCAGCCGGTGAGACCCAGGAGCAGGTTATACTGCCCTCGACAGCGTCTATCTTACCATAAACTACACTCCCTGACAGCCGTGTCCGATGCGTGCCTCCCGCACTCGCGAACATGTGGTATTGACCTGCCGCCGCAAAGGGGCCATGCAGCATCATGTATCTACCACTCGTCATTTTTCTGCCAGACTCGTGATCTTATCCTTGCGTGAGGTGGGTGCTTGGCCTCGTGCGATCTGGCCGAGGAAGGAGGCTCATCATTTGATTGGCGGCATCACCCCGCAGTGGGCGGCGAGTCACGCCATCTCGACGATGGCTGCCACCAGAGACACCTGGACAAACACGAACTTTTGGGACGTCACGATGTCGGACTGCTCAAAGTCGCAAACACCATCCAAATTCAGCGAGATGAATCAGCGACGATGCAGAAAAAGTTCGTTCCACGCCTCCCACTCTACGCAGCTGGTACGTTCCCAATCCCGTTGGTGCAGAGATGCAGCCCGCGGCGAGTTCAAGAGCGCTTACGCAGTAGATCTGAGCAATGGTGCGTCCTCCCCGAGAATCTCACGCAGCAGCGAGTGCAGAGCAGTAGAGGACATGATCAGCGACGCCACGACGCGCATCTTCGCCCCAGATAGCAAAGCTCCACCTCAATCCCATCGGATCCTCGCCCCTCACCGCTACAGACCTCACCCCGCGTCCTCGACCACCTCTCGACGCGGCCCAGAGGAGTTCAGCATGAGGCTGACTGAGCCCGACCTCACTGTCACGATGAGGTATGGCAAGCTGGCCGCCGACAAGCCCGACAGCGCCGTCGACGACCTGCTCGCTGCCTGGAATGCGAGGGATGGCTGGAGTGCATCCAGACGATGAAGGGTCACACCAACTGGGTGATCAGCGTCGCCTTCCTCCCCGACGGCGCCATGGTCACTGGGTCAGCGGGATGGGACGACCAAGCTGTGGGACAAGCGGCGTGCAAGACGACGATGAAGCATAGCGGGGGCTGTTCGGTGCATCGCCGTCTCCCCGGACGGGTCAACCATCGCATCGGGCGGGACTGACCGCAAGATCAAGCTGTGGGAGGCGCGGCAGACTCCGTCAAGACGCCTCGAGGGGCACACCAGGGATGTGAGAAGCGTCGGTTTCTCCCTCAGACGGCAAAGACGCTGGTGTCCGGATCATATGACAACACAGTCAGGACGTGGGACGTCGCCACCGGCGTGTGCAGGACGATGGAAGGGCACTCAGATTTTGGTGCTCTCCGTCGCCATCTCCCCTGACGGCAAGACCATCGTCTCTGGATCAAAGGACAAGACAATCAAGGTGTGGGTCGCTGAGTCGGGCAGACTCTGAGCAGACTCTGGAGGGCCACACGAATTCTGTCGCCGCCGTCGCCATCTCCCCGAACGGCGCTCTGCTGGCCTCTGGGTCTGGCGACCACACCATCAGACTCCTGGGACACCAGGACCCGGGAGTGCGTCGCCGTCCCTCAGGGGGCACGCGAGCTTTGTCCGCAGCGTCGCCTTCTCGCCCGACGGCAGGACCCTCGCCTCTGGGTCTTGGGACAACACCATCAAGCTCTGGAGCATCGCTAGCGGCGAGTGCTTCGAGACGCTCAGGGCCATGACGATTGGGTCCGCTGCGTCGCCTTCTCCCCGGACGGGTCGACCCTGCTCTCTGGATCTGACGACAAAAACCGCCAAGTAGTGGTTCCTTGGTCGCTCTCCCGAGCTCACCGCCTCGACTAGACTCCTCGCCGAGCCTGTCCCGGCCGCGGCCATCGTCCGCCTCGAGGGCACCGTCGCCGACCTCACCCGCGTCCTCGACCACCTCTCGGCGCGGCCCCGAGAGTTCAGCATGAGGCTGACTGAGCCCGACCTCACTGTCACGATGAGGTATGGCAAGCTGGCTGCCGACAAGCCCGACAGCGCCGTCGACGATCTGCTCGCTGCCTGGCATGCGAGGATGGCTGAGTGCATCCAGACGATGAAGGGTCACACCGATGACGTGCTCAGAGTCGCCTTCCTCCCCGACGGCGCCATGGTCACTGGGTCAGTGGGATGGGACGACTCAAGCTGTAGGGCAAGCGCGGCGTGTGCACGACGACGATGGAGCATGGCGGGAAGTTTTGTGCATCGCCGTCTCCCCGGACGGGTCGACCATCGCCTCGGGCGGTGATGACCGCAAGATCAAGCTGTGGGACCAGACCGGCAGACTCGTCAAGACGCTCGAGGGGCACACCGATGTTGTGAACAGCCTCGCCTTCTCCCGAGACGGCAAGACGCTGGTGTCCGGATCCGATGACAAGACAGTCAGGACGTGGGACGTCGCCACCGGCGCGTGCAGGACGATGGAAGGGCACTCCAGATTGGGTGCTCTCCGTCGCCATCTCCCCCGACGGCAAAGACCATCGTCTCTGGATCGTCTGATGACACGATCAAGGTGTGGGACGCTGAGTCGGGCAGACTCCGAGCAGACTCTGGAGGGCCACACGAGTTATCTCACCACCGTCGCCATCTCCCCGGACGGCAAGACCCTCGCCTCTGGGTCTTGGGACAACACCACTCGCTCTGGAGCATCGACAGCGGCGAGTGCTTCGAGACGCTCAGGGGTCATGCCGATAAGGTGTGGAGCGTCGCATTCTCCCCAGACGGGTCGACCCTGCTCTCTGGATCTTCCGGACAAGACCGTCAAGCAGTGGCATATCAAGCACTCGCCAGAGATCGAGGAGGTCTGCGCCCGACCCACACTCGGCGCCGACATCCGCCTGCCGTCCGACGACTCGCTCCTCTACTCGCCGACCTGGCGCGGGTCGTCATCCACATCTCGCCACGGGCCTGCCCCGCTCTTTTGAGATGAGGCTGGCCCCACCCCGAATGCATACCGTCTCTCTTGGTCCTACCGGATTCACGTCGAGCTAAGCCGCCGATGTTGAAGCCCCTTCTCGAGCTACTCAACCGCCACCTCGTGATGCAGAAACTGTTGACTGAAACACGTGCTCTCGACGCCGCTGACGAAGCGCTGTACGTGGCCGCGGCTCTGAGCGACGCCAAGCGCCTTGCTGGCTGCCGCCGGCTCCGCACGCGGAGTAGCATCGAGGCGAGTGCTCGCGCTGAGGACCGACCTCGCCCGCCTCCAGCCCGTGCAGGCGCTCGCCAAGGACCCGATGCCTGCGCTCAGGGGCCGCGTCAAGGAGGCGCTGGAGAGGAGCGACGAGCTCCACGCGCACATCATCAGCGGCGACGTCGCCAAGATGCGCTCGAAGACGCTGCTCCGGAGTGTCAAGTTCGGCCCCGTCGTCCTCAACTGCCTCGACCGCGAGGGTCGGTCGCCGCTGCACAGCGCGTTCGTGCACGACCAGCCGCAGGCCTTCGCGGCGCTGCTCAAGGCCGGCTGCCTGCTCGACGACGTTTTCCCGGACGGCCACCCGCTGCTGGCCGCCGTCGCCAAGCCGCCGATGCTGGCCGCGATGCTGGCCGCGAGGGTTGACATCGACACCGTCAGCCGGAACACGACTGCGCTCGTGGTCGCCATCCAGGGCGGCCACTGACTCCGCGACGAAGCTGCTCGCCCGCGGCGCCGACCCTCCTCCCGCCGGTCGGCGTCAACGCGCTGCAGGCCGTCAAGGGCGTGGCCGACCCGCTCATGGCCGGCGTGATCCGGGCTGCCATCAACGACGCCCTGACGAAGCAGCTCAGCGACGACATCACGCAGGGCGACACCGCTGCCGTGAAGCGCCTGCTCGTGGCGGGCGTGTCCGCGAACGGCGTGGACGGCAAGATGCCGCCGCTCTTCGCTGCCGTCAAGGCGGGCAACTTCGACATCGTCAGCCTGCTGCTGAAGCACGGCGCCGACCGGGCCGCGACGTACAAGGGCAAGACGGCTGCGCAGACAGTCAAGAAGGGCAGCAACCCGCAGTATCTCCCTGATCCAGGACCAGACGCCCGAGCCGCTCGTGCAGCCCGACCTCAACGCGGACATCACGAAGCCGGCGGGCAGCATCGCGTTCAGCCAGGCCGACCGCATCGGCGAGGGCGGCATGGCGGCCGTCTTCCGCGGCACGTATGGCGGCACCGACTGCGCCGTCAAGGTTTGCCGCGCGGGCCGACCTGAACGCGGTGCAGGCCGACCGACTCCAGAGCGAGATCTTCATCCACAAGCAGCTGCGCCACAGCAACGTCGTCGCGCTCTACGCGCTCGAGCAGGACGACCGGGAGATCCGGCTCGCGCTCGAGCTCGCGTCGGGTCGCTCTCGGCGCTGCTGCTCGAAGGCCGACCTGCCCTGGGACGCGCGGTTGAAGTTCGCGCGCGACATCGCGGCGGCCATGGCGTTCATCGCGGGCGAGGGCTACGAGCACAGGGACCTCAAGTCGCTCAACATCCTCGTCGCGAACAAGAAGGCCAAGATCAGCGACTTTGGGCTGACCGCGCGGCTCGACCAGCGCGTGGCGGACGTCGAGGGCTCGTGGCCGTGGATGGCGCCCGAGCGCTTCGACGGCGTGGGCGGCGAGAAGGCCGACGTCTTCGCCTTCGGCATCACGCGCTCTGGGAGATCGCCGCGCGCGACATCCCGTACCGCCAGGAGCGCCTCGGGCTCGACACCATCCCGCGCGCACGTGCGGGCTGGCTACCGGCCGATGACCCCCGCGGGCACGCCGGCGGCCGTGGGCGAGCTGATCCGCCGCTGCGTGGCGCCCGACCCGCGCGACCGCCCCACCTTCGCGGAAGTCGTCGCCGCGCTGCCCGACAGCGTCGCGACCGAGATGTACACGGAGAGCGCCGTGCGCAACCACGAGGTCGACACCTTCGCGAACGCCAGCGCGCCCTGGATGACGCTGTCCGAAGACGAGAGACAGCCGCGCTCGCCGCGATGGGCACGGTCACCGCGACATACCGCACGAACGCGCCCAGCGCCCCGGCCTGCGCACGCTGAACGACATGTATAGGTAAAGAGATTGGCTCAGCATTTACACCCGCCCCGACCCATCGCCAGGCCTCCTCCGTCACTCATAAGCTTTTGGAACACGTTGAAGCGCTTCTGAGCCATCAACTCGAAGGCCACAGCAAATGTGCGCCTGTCAACCGGGACTCGCCACCCAAGCACACCACCACATGGTCGCATTGAGTCATCGCTTCCATCGGCTGTCAACAGGTACGATCGGTGTCATGACAACACAGTACACTGTTTTGGACCATCATTCAGGAGCCGAGGTGGAGATGTCGGGCCGGCACTCAGAGATAGCGCCCTCGCTGCGTCGGCGCTGCATGCCACCGTTGCTGACTCGGCCGAGTTGACACGAAGAACGGGCGCGTCGACGATGGACGAGGCACCACGGCAGAACGCTGTGGTTAACGATGAGGTGAATAGCAATACAGAGACATCAATCGCACTGGGCGTGCTGGAACGGGCGATCTTGCCCGCGCAGAAGCTATCGATGCAGGCGAAAGAATGCTCGAAGGATTCAGCGCAAATGACGCTTCCCTAGCACGCGCAGCCCAGCAAGGCCACGCAGCAGTAGTGGACTTCCTGCTCTCCGACCCAGCTGGCGCCCTGCACATTGAGGAGAAAGAAGCCAACGCCCTCACCCCTCCACCTGGCCATCCAGGGCGACTACCCGGTCACCGCCGGCCTCTTGGTCACTAGAGGCGCAGACATCAACTCAGGGACGCCCAGGGCCGCACCCCGCTCCACTGGGCGTGCGAGCAGGGGTCGCCCCATCTTTGTGCGGCTCCTGGCAACACACGGCGCCGACCCTAGAGGCCACTGACGCTAGGAGCGGACCCCTCTCCACGCAGCGGTCATGGGCGGGAACTACGAGAACGTGGTCTTCCTCGTGGGCCGGGGCGTGGCGCTCGAACCATAGACCTGGACGGTGCCACGCCCGCAAGACTTGCTGAGGCAAAAGCAGCTCCAGGGCCTGTGTGTACGGTATTCGAAGAGGGCAGACGGCCTGGTGGCATCGTGTGAGGCGTGCCCCGGTCGGCTTGCTGGTGTACTTCGCTGGCCTTGTCGCGGCGATCGTCACGACGTTCCTTTTCGGGGTTATACCCTCACCCCACCCCATTTACGTGTTTATATTCGCGGTTTTGCCCCACCGTAGCAGCCCTCGTTCTTCTTAGTAATCACCAATCGAGCGAACCCCGGCGTTATCACCAACGACGACCCACACTCAAAGATCGACTACACGAAGGAGCAGCCGATCTGGCGAGTCCCTGCCACGTCAGAAAGCCCCTCCGCAGCAAAAGCACCGCCGTTCGTGCGACGTGTGTATCAGGCGGCACGACCACCACTGCGTCTGGACAAACTGCTGCATCGGTGCGGGTAATATCCGGCAGTTTTATGGCAATGCTACTTGCCACCATGGTCGCGCTTGCGGTCACGACTGTTCTTCCCTTGACTATGGTTGTCTGCCACGTCGGCGGACTCGAAACGCAGTCTGTGGGCAAAGCTGTGGAGGATTGCGGTGCTCAGATCAGGGACGGTGGTCATGGCTGCCATCGCTGGGGCCACGTTGCCTTTCGTTTATCGTTTGTTCCATCAGCAGGTCAAGAATATTTTGACAAATCTGACGACTAATGAGGCAATCAATTGGATGCGATATGACTACATCAGATACGAGAATGGCGTCTGGCACAACCAGTTTGACCATGGATGGCGGTCTAATCTGGCCGATTTCTGCAGGTTACCCCAACAGCGGCGCCGCGTCTCAGCCACGGCGCACACAGAGGAGTTGGTGTAGTGTTTATACGTGTGTATATGTGCAAAGAGATGTCAATACCGGCTTGGGGATACGCTCAATCGACTCCCAGTACAAGTCGACTCCGCCCTTAGCATCGCCGTCGACGCCAGCGGCTCCTGTTCAGACAGCAGCGAGTACTACCTGTGACAGGAGTTCACAAGCATCGTTAACACGCTCAGCATGCGCAAGATCCGCCTGGCCACCCGATCCCGCCTCAGAGCCGACAACGACGCCATGTCGTCCCTCAACCCGACCCCCGCAGCGCTTTCCCGCGGTCTATAGGAAGTCCTCCCCTGTCTCCGACGATCACGCCCCGAGCAGCCCTCACTCTTCCACCCATTGATGAGCTCTCCGCGCAGTTTAGCAAGAGTCGGAGCAGAATACCGTCCGGTCCAGGGTCAAGACAGCATGCCAGGCGCCGCTCAGACATCCCTTACGCTGCCACTGTTCAGGCTGAGGGGCGTCGGCGAGATTGATGAGAAGACGACGACACCTCGATTAGTAACTTTGATGGCCACACCGAGAACGGGGCAGCACAGGGATGAGACTCTCCAGAATGCGCGGATGAGATCAAGAATGCAGCCGGGGATCGTGCCAGGTTCATGAGGTCACATCGCGTCGAGGTGAAAGCACGTGCGCACGATGAAGCCGGACTATAGTTCTCAAACACGCGTTATCAGTGGAGCTGAAGGCAGTGGTATCGCCCACACCGCATGTGGTCACATGCGGGTCGGGCAGCAATTTCCTGGTGGACGCAGCAAGCTCGATCGAGGCGTTCAGGTCAGCGAAGGTGCTAGAAATCACTACGGCGCAGATTACGGCCACGCAGCGGACAAAGGAGCGCATGGAAGCCTTTGGAGAGCGCGCACTGCTCCGCCTACCCCCACGTGAAGGGCCGCAGACGCACCGGAATTGTCGGGTACACCAACACGCTCGCCCGGCAGGTCCGCAAGCTCGAGGCCGAGAAGGAGGCAGCGCTGCGTGAGTCCATGGACGCAGCGAAGGCCCACCGCCAGGCCATCGGGTCGCTTTCATACATTGGTGGGCAACGAGACGACCCGCCCAACCTCACTGTGAAACCTCTGCAGGGTCGGGACTTCAGGTCACCTCGCTCTCCCCCAGTGGCCCCAGACTGGACACTGAGGGAGAGTCTCCGGCGCATGGCCACCAGCAAGGGCGACCTGACTCTCGACCTCGACTGTGAGAATGATCCAGCGGCATTTTCGGAGGGCCTGGGTCGAACGGGAAGAGGCGGGCAAAAGGTACGCTATAGCCGTGATGCTCGTGGGCATATGGAGGGACAGGCGGGGCGTCGGGGGCGGCAAGAACAGGACGCCGAGACGCTTTTATACTTTATTCCATCGCATTTATTTTATTATGGGCGAGAGGCTGCCCGACTCACTATGGAAGTACGCCAGTCCACAGCAGCGCCGCTTCATGCTCCAGCTGGAGTCGAGGGGCTTCATCCCTGCAGGTTAAGGAAGCCACTGAGCGCGAGAGGGAGCTCGACAAGAGGCTGAAGGAGTACGAGAACATGGACGCGTTGCTCAGGCGGTCCATTCTCGAGCGCGGCGAGCACCACTGCTGCGGAGGAGACCCCCTGACGAGAAGCTCTCCTCTGGGTTCAGCGGTACCTTGACACACCCCCGGCGGAAGAGCGGGACTCCTCTACGAGGCGTCAGGCCTTTGTGTTCGGCGGAAGCGCTCGAACGCCCTTTCCAAGGCGATGACTGCACGGCTCCGTCATGGGCGCGTGGCGACCGTGCTCGGGCAGCGGGGCGGGTACGAGCAGAGCTTCATGAACACGCCCACAGCCACGCAGATGAGCTTCACTCAGACGTGGGTAAATCCTTTGGCCGCTGCCTCGCTCTCATGGCCTGATCGACGGCACGATAGTCTCCCGGACGTCCACACAGCATGCGGCTGTCCTCGCGTGCTTCCATCTCCCACATGCCATCCATCGGGGTGAGCACCGGCCCCTCCGCCATCAGACAGCCTCCATGGCGACACTGCCGACCCCAGCCTGGTTGTTACTAACAGGCCGGTACTTTTAGCTCTACGACCCTCGCGCCGATACCTGGGGTGAGGCTGTGAGGGCTTCACCCGACATGCTCTCAACACCTCGATGTCTCGCCGCATGGGGAGATACTCAGCTCGGGTCGGGACTCGACCGTCGAAAGCTGTGGACGCGCAGACTCTCACTCGGCCCCTGACGGTCTTCTCGAACCATAGGTGTCAGCGATCAATGCTGGCTGCCTCGTTCTCGGCCCAAGGCCCATCATCGCCGGCGACGAGCGCACGGTGGGAAGTTGTGTACCACAACAACGGCTCGTCTCAACAGCCACCCCCACAGAGACCACCACATCCTGCCCGACGCAGAGCAGGGCGCCCACGTGCTCACGGCTGTAGGGACGAAGCTCGTGGCTGTGACGGGAGACAGATCGAGGCAACTCGTCGTGTGCGACCTGGGGCTGAGGAAGGAGGCTCATCATTTGATTGGCGGCATCACCCGCAGTGGGCGGCGAGTCACGCCATCTCGACGATGGCTGCCACCAGAGACACCTGGACAAACACGAACTTTTTGGGACGTCACGATGTCGGACTGCTCAAAGTCGCAAACACCATCCAAATTCAGCGGATGAATCAGCGACGATGCAGAAAGTTCGTTCCACGCCTCCCCACCTCTACGCAGCTGGTACGTCCCTATCCCGTTGGTGCAGAGATGCAGCCCGCGGCGAGTTCAAGAGCGTTTACGCAGTAGATCGAGCAATGGTGCGTCCTCCCCTGAGAATATCGCGCAGCAGCGAGTGCAGAGCAGTAGATGACATGATCAGAGACGCCACGACGCGCATCTTCGCCCCAGAGGACATGCTCCACCTCAAAGCCCATCGGATCCACGCCCCTCACTGCTACAGACCTCACCCGCGTCCTCGACCACCTCTCGACATTGGACGGGCTGCCCAGAGAGTCTCAGCATGAGGCTGACTGGAGCCCGACCTCACTGTCACGGCTGAGGTATGAGCTGACCGCCGACAAGCCCGACAGCGCGCCGACGATCTGCGCTGCCTGGCATGCGAGGATGGCTGAGTGCATCCAGACGATGAAGGGTCACACCGATGACGTGTTCAGCGTCGCCTCTCCTCACCTGACGCGCACCAGTCACCGGGTCATCAGATGGGACGACCAAGCTGTGGGACAAGCGCGGCGTGTGCAAGATGACGATGGAGCATGGCGGGGCTGTTCGGTGCATCGCCGTCTCCCCCGGACGGGTCGACCATCGCCTCAGGCGGGACTGACCGCAAGATCGAGCTGTGGAGGCGCGGCAGACTCGTCAAGACGCTCGAGGGACACACCGATATTGTGAACAGCCTCGCCTTCTCCCGAGAGACGGCGAAGACGCTGGTGTCCGGATCCGATGACAAGACAGTCAGGGTCGTGGGACGTCGCCACCGGCGTGTGCAGGACGATGGAAGGGCACTCAGATTGGGTTCTCTCCGTCGCATCTCCCCGACGGCGAGCAGGACCATCGTCTCTGGATCAAGGACAAGACATCAAGGTGTGGATCGCTGGAGTCAGGGCGAGACTCGAGCAGACTCTGGAGGGCCACACGAATTCTGCCTGCCGCCGTCGCCATCTCCCCGGACGGCGCTCTGCTGGCCTCTGGGTCTGGCGACAAGACCATCGAACTCTGGGACACCAGGACCTGGGAGTGCGTCGCCGTCCTCAGGGGCACGCGAGCTTTGTCTTCAGCGTCGCCTTCTCGCCCGACGGCAGGACCCTCGCCTCTGGGTCTTGGGACAACACCACCCCAAGCTCTGGAGCATCGACAGCGGCGAGTGCTTCGAGACGCTCTGGGGTCATGACAGAGATGTGAACAGCGTCGCCTTCTCCCCAGACGGGTCGACCCTGCTCTCTGGATCTGACGACAAAACCGCCAAGCAGTGGTCCCTTGAGTCGCTCTCCCGAGCTCACCGCCCTCGACCAGACCCTCGCCCAGCCTGTCCCGGCCGCGGCCATCGTCCGCCTCGAGGGCACCGTCGCCGACCTCACCCGCGTCCTCGACCACCTCTCGACACGGCCCAGAGAGTTCAGCATGAGGGCTGACTGGGCCCGACCTCACTGTCACGATGAGGTATGGCAAGCTGGCCGCCGACAAGCCCGACAGCGCCGTCGACGATCTGCTCGCTGCCTGGCATGCGAGGATGGCTGAGTGCATCCAGACGATGAAGGGTCACACCGCTGAGGTGCTCAGCGTCGCCTTCCTCCCTGACGGCACCATGGTCACTGGGTCATGGGATGGGACGACCAAGCTGTGGGACAAGCGCGGCGTGTGCACGACGATGGAGCATGGCGGGAAGGTTCGGTGCATCGCCGTCTCCCCGGACGGGTCGACCATCGCCTCGGGCGGTGATGACCACAAGATCGAGCTGTGGGACCAGACCGGCAGACTCGTCAAGACGCTCGAGGGGCACACCAATAATGTGTGGAGCCTCGCCTTCTCCCGAGACGGCAAGACGCTGGTGTCCGGATCCTGGGACAAGACAGTCAGGTCGTGGGACGTCGCCACCGGCGCGTGCAGGACGATGGAAGGGCACTCAGAGTTGGTGTTCTCCGTCGCCATCTCCCCCGACAGCAAGACCATCGTCTCTGGATCAAGGGATAAGACGATCAAGGTGTGGATCGCTGAGTCGGGCAGACTCTGGAGGGAGCCACACGAATTCTGTCTTCTCCGTCGCCATCTCTCCCGGACGGCGCTCTGCTGGCCTCTGGGTCTGGCGACAAGACCATCGAGACTCTGGGACACCAGGACCTGGGAGTGCGTCGCCGTCCTCAGGGGGCACACAGACTATGTCAACAGCGTCGCCTTCTCGCCCGACGGCAGGACCCTCGCCTCTGGGTCTGATGACAACACCATCAAGCTCTGGAGCATCGACAGCGGCGAGTGCTTCGAGACGCTCAGGGATCATGCCGATAAGGTGTGGAGCGTCGCCTTCTCCCCGGACGGGTCGACCCTGCTCTCTGGATCTGACGACAAAACCGCCAAGCAGTGGTCGCGGTCGCTCTCCCGAGCTCATCGCCCTCGCCCAGACCCTCGCCCAGCCTGTCCCGGCCGCGGCCATCGTCCGCCTCGGGGGCACCGTCGCCGACCTCACCCGCGTCCTCGACCACCTCTCGACGCGGCCCCGAGAGTTCAGCATGAGGGCTGACTGAGCCCGACCTCACTGTCACGATGAGGTATGGCAAGCTGGCCGCCGACAAGCCCGACAGCGCCGTCGACGATCTGCTCGCTGCCTGGCATGCGAGGATGGCTGAAGTGCATCCAGACGATGAAGGGTCACACCGCTGAGGTGCTCAGCGTCGCCTTCCTCCCTGACGGCACCATGGTCACTGGGTCATGGGATGGGACGACCAAGCTGTGGGACAAGCGCGGCGCCTGCAAGATGACGATGGAGCATGGTGGGAAGGTTCGGTGCATCGCCGTCTCCCCGGACGGGTCGACCATCGCCTCGGGCGGTGATGACCACAAAGATCAAGCTGTGGGACCAGTCCGGCAGACTCGTCAAGACGCTCGAGGGACACACAAAATAATGTGTGGAGCCTCGCCTTCTCCCCAGACGGCAAGACGCTGGTGTCCGGATCCGATGACAAGACAGTCAGGTCGTGGGACGTCGCCACCGGCGTGTGCAGGACGATGGAAGGGCACTCAGATTTGGTGCTCTCCGTCGCCATCTCCCCTGACGGCAAGACCATCGTCTCTGGATCAAAGGACAAGACAATCCAAGGTGTGGGTCGCTGGAGTCGGGCAGACTCGAGCAGACTCTGGAGGGCCACACGAATTCTGTCTTCTCCCGTCGCCATCTCCCCGGACGGCGCTCTGCTGGCCTCTGGGTCGTGGGACAGCACCATCAGACTCTGGGACACCCAGGACCTGGGAGTGCGTCGCCGTCCTCAGGGGGCACACGCACTTGTCTTCAGCGTCGCCTTCTCGCCCGACGGCAGGGACCCTCGCCTCTGGGTCTGGTGACAACACCAAGCTCTGGAGCATCGCTAGCGGCAGAGTGCTTCGCTACGCTCAGGGGTCATGCCGATAAGGTGTGGAGCGTCGCCTTCTCCCCAGACAGGGTCGACCCTGCTCTCTGGATCTGACGACAAAACCGCCAAGCAGTGGTCCCTTGGTCGCTCTCCCGAGCTCACCGCCCTCGACCAGACCCTCGCCGAGGCCTGTCCCGGCCGCGGCCATCGTCCGCCTCGAGGGGCACCGTCGCCGACCTCACCCGCGTCCTCGACCACCTCTCGGCGCGGCCCAGAGGAGTTCAGCATGAGGCTGACTGAGGCCCGACCTCACTGTCACGATGAGGGTATGGCAAGCTGGCCGCCGACAAGCCCGGCAGCGCCATCGACGATCTGCTCGCTGCCTGGAATGCGAGGATGGCTGAGTGCATCCACACGATGAAGGGTCACACCAACTGGGTGTTCAGCGTCGCCTTCCTCCCTGACGGCGCCATGGTCACTGGGTCATGGGATGGGACGACCAAGCTGTGGGACAAGCGCGGCGTGTGCCAAGATGACGATGGAGCATGGCGGGTCTGTTCGGTGCATCGCCGTCTCCCCGGACGGGTCGACCATCGCCTCGGGCGGTGATGACCACAAGATCAAGCTGTGGGACCAGACCGGCAGACTCGTCAAGACGCTCGAGGGGCACACCAATGATGTGAGAAGCGTCGCTTTCTCCCGAGACGGCAAGACGCTGGTGTCCGGATCCGATGACAAGACAGTCAGGACGTGGGACGTCGCCACCGGCGAAGTGCAGGACGATGGAAGGGGCACTCCCATTTGGTGCTCTCCGTCGCCATCTCCCCTGACAGCAAGACCATCGTCTCTGGATCAAAGGACAAGACAATCAAGGTGTGGGTCGCTGAGTCGGGCAGACTCGAGGCAGACTCTGGAGGGCCACACGAATTCTGTCTTCTCCGTCGCCATCTCCCCGGACGGCGCTCTGCTGGCCTCTGGGTCTGGCGACAACACCATCAGACTCTGGGACACCCAGGACCTGGGAGTGCGTCGCCGTCCTCAGGGGGCACGCGAGTTCTAGCAGTGTCGCCTTCTCGCCCGACGGCAGGACCCTCGCCTCTGGGTCTGGTGACAACACGCAAGCTCTGGAGCATCGCTAGCGGCGGAGTGCTTCGAGACGCTCAGGGGGCCATGACGATTGGGTCCCGCTGCGTCGCCTTCTCCCCGGACGGGTCGACCCTGCTCTCTGGATCTGACGACAAAACCGCCAAGTAGTGGTCCCTTGGTCGCTCTCCCCGAGCTCACCGCCCTCGACCAGACCCTCGCCGAGCCTGTCCCGGCCGCGGCCATCGTCCGCCTCGAGGGGCACCGTCGCCGACCTCACCCGCGTCCTCGACCACCTCTCGGCGCGGCCCCGAGAGTTCAGCATGAGGGCTGACTGAGCCCGACCTCACTGTCACGATGAGGTATGGCAAGCTGGCCGCCGACAAGCCCGACAGCGCCGTCGACGCCATGCTCGCTGCCTGGCATGCGAGGATGGCTGAGTGCATCCACACGATGAAGGGTCACACCGATGACGTGACCAGCGTAGCCTTCCTCCCCTGACGGCGCCATGGTCGCTGGGTCATGGGATGGGACGACCAAGCTGTGGGACAAGCGCGGCGTGTGCACGACGATGGAGCATGGCGGGTCTGTTCGGTGCATCGCCGTCTCCCCGGACGGGTCGACCATCGCCTCGGGCGGTGATGACCACAAGATCAAGCTGTGGAGGCGCGGCAGACTCGTCAAGACGCTCGAGGGGCACACCAGGGATGTGAAGCGTCGCCTTCTCCCCAGACGGCAAGACGCTGGTGTCCGGATCCGATGACAAGACAGTCAGGTCGTGGGACGTCGCCACCGGCGTGTGCAGGACGATGGAAGGGGCACTCAGATTTGGTGCTCTCCGTCGCCATCTCCCCTGACGGCAAGACCATCGTCTCTGGATCAAGGACAAGACAATCAAGGTGTGGGACGCTGGAGTCGGGCAGACTCGAGCAGACTCTGGAGGGCCACACGAGTTATCTCGCCACAGTCGCCATCTCCCCGGACGGCGCTCTGCTGGCCTCTGGGTCGTGGGACAGCACCATCAGACTCTGGGACACCAGGACCTGGGAGTGCGTCGCCGTCCTCAGGGGGCACACGCACTTTGTCTTCAGCGTCGCCTTCTCGCCCGACGGCAGGACCCTCGCCTCTGGGTCTGGTGACAACACCATCAAGTTCTGGAGCATCGACAGCGGCGAGTGCTTCAAAAGCAGCTCAGAGGTCACACAGATTGGGCGAACAGTGTCGTCTTCTCTCCCAGACGGGTCGACCCTGCTCTCTGGGTCAAGGACAACACCGCCAAGCAGTGGCCCTCCATCAAGTCGCCAGAGATCGGGGAGGTCTGCGCCCAGCCCACACTCGGCGCCGACATCCGCCTGCCGTCCGACGACTCGCCCCTCTACCTCGCCGACCTGGCGCGGGTCGTCATCCACATCCTCGCCACGGGCCTGCCCCGCTCCTTCAAGATGAGGCTGGCCTTCCCTCCCGCGACAATCACGTTGGACAAGAACAGGTATTTCCAAGACGAGGCGCCGATAATTCTGAGGCTGACAGAGCTGATCAAATCTTTCAACACCCACATATCTCAGCGTATGGCCGAGAAGATCCTCCGCGAGCTTTCAGCTGTCGTGAATACGATCACCGCCGACTCGGCTCCGGAGTCCCTGCGCGCCTTAGTGCGTCGTCTCGACCAATACAAAGAGCACCGCGAGATGCAGCTGGGGATGGGCCCCGTTCGTCTGCCGTGCGTGACCCTGTTCTGCGGAGGCACCTCGCCGTGGCCGCGTTTGCCCAAGACTTCCTTGACCTCGTCGACGGGGGCATGAGCCCAAAGATCGCTGTCACCGCTCTGAAAACACTCCGACGGTGCCACACCCGCCGACTATCACGACGCTTCGGAGCTCGTGCAGACCGCCATCGACGCGTTCATCGCCCAGCCGACGTCCCAGCACGCCGAGCGTATTCCCACGAGCTACACCCACGCCGGCCTGATTCGCGCGCTGGCGTACACGAAGGAGTACATGGAGGACGCCGAGGAGGAGCTCGCCGAGTACCTGGCGGCCGTCCCCGAGCCTGACCCCCTCGCCATCCTCGTCGAGGCCCGGATCCGCGGGTCAGCCCCCCTCACGCGGTTCTTCTGCGAGACATTCCCGCAGCTGGCAGAGATTCGCGACGGCCGATGAGCGGTCAACCGACGACAACGAAGCCGAGCCTCAGCCGCAGCCGGAGTCAGAGGACGACCGCATCCAGCAGGCCTGGGAGCAGTACGGCATGGCCAGCGCCGCGATGGACGAGCTGCTAGCGATGAGCGGCATGCGCGCGCTGAAGAGGGAGTGCATCGACATCGCTCAGCAGATCCGCGTCCGCAACGACCCGCGCACTGCGCAGCTCTACGCCGCCACGCCGATGCAGCTCAACTTCATCCTCAGCGGCAACCCTGGCACGGGCAAGAGCACGTGCGCTAAAGCTGATCCACCGCTTCCTGGCGGACATCGGCGCTCGCGATGACACGTTCACCGAGCGCAACGGCGGCACCCTCGCCGACACGTCGCCGCTGGACATCACGAAGGAGTTGGACAGCCTCTTCCCGGCCGGCTTCAGGGGCACCGTCTTCATCGACGAGGCCTACCAGCTGAACCCCGCCCAGAAGAAGTCGGGCAAGTCAGTCATGGACCGCATCCTGGACGTGGCCGAGACGCGCCGCGGCGACGTCACGATCATCCTGGCAGGCTACAAGGACGACATGAAGGACCTGCTGGCGACGAGACCCGGGTCTGAACAGCCGCTTCTCGCGCCAGTTCGTGCTCGAGGACTTCGACAAGGACACGCTGCAGGAGATGTTCACCCAGCTGGCGACCAAGCAGGGCTGGTCCCTCGCCCCGGCAGTTGCCGAGATCGCTGGCCGTCGCCTCGAGGCGCTTCAAGTCGCGCGACACCTTCGCCAACGGCCGCACCGTCCGCAACATGTTCAGCCAGGCCATCGAGGCTGCGGCCAAGCGCCTCATCTTGGGCGGCGAGCACATGCTGCTGCCCGAGGACATCCTCGGACCAGCGCCATCGGCCGACTCGAACCCCGAGCTGCGCCGTCTCCTGGCCGAGCTGGACGGCTTGACCGGGCTTGGCGAGGTGAAGGAGGCTGTCCGGGGTCTGCTTCAGACGGCGAAGGTCAACTACGACAACGAGCTCCACCTCCGCCCGCTGCACGCCTTCGCACTCAACCGCCTCTTCTTCCGGAAACCCTGGGACGGGCAAGACGACCGTCGCACGCCTGTACGGCCAGATCTTGAAGCACACGGGCCTGCTCAGCAGCGGCGAGGTCATCGAGAAGCGGCCCAGCGACCTGGTCGGCGACGCCGTGGGGGCAGAGCCGGTCGAGAACGAAAGGCCGCGATCGAGGAGCGCGCGGCAAAGGTGCTGCTCATCGACGAGTGCTACTCCCTCGACGACGGCGTGTACGGCAAGGAGGCGCTTGACACGATCGTTGAGCGCGTGCACAACAAGCCCGGCGACGACATCGCGGTGCTCATGCTCGGCTACGAGGAGCCCATCCGCCGCATGCTGCGCAACCAGAACGCGGGGCTGGCGAGCCGCTTCGACCCCGAGCGCGTTCATCTTTGCCGACTTCGACGACACCGCGCTCGAGGGCCATCCTGAAGCACGCCATCGCCGAAAGCGGCCTCGCGTGCCGCAGAGCTGTCGTTGTCAGCGCGATACAGCTGCTGGCCAAGGAGCGCGTCAAGCCCAACTTTGGCAACGCCCGCGCTGTGGTCAACCTCGTGAACAAGGCGAAGCGCCACATGATCCAGCGCGATCAACCTCGCGAAAGATCGCAGTTGCTGATCTCACGCAGGCTGACGACAGCAAGGACCCGTTCGAGCCGCTCGACGGCCTGTACAAAGTCAACCACATCCGGCAGAGGCTCGAGGGACCTCGTCCGTATCAAGCAGGGCATGGAGCGGAACGGCAAGTCAGCCGCCTCAATGCTGGTCCGCAACTACGTCTTCTCGGGCTCCCCGGGCACAGGCAAGACGACCATCGCGCGGTGCATGGCCAAGATCCTCTACCGCCTGGGTGTGCTGGCAACCGACACGTGCAAGGAGGTCGTCGCACGCGACATGATGGCAAGAGCTACGTGGGGCAGACGCCGGGCCGAGTCAAGGAGCTGATGGACGAGGCGGTCGGCGGCGTCTTCTTCGTGGACGAGGCTTACGGCCTTGGAGAGGGCATGTTCGGCAAGGAGGCGATCGAGACGATGCTCAGCGAGATGACGTCGGACAAGCACAAGGGCAAGACCGTCGTCGTCCTGGCGGGCTACCGCGCCGATCTCGACCGCATGATGGACGTCAACGCCGGCGTCCGCTCGCGCTTCACCGAGCCGATCGACTTCCCCGACTGGTCGGCGGCCGACTGCACCAGCTTCATCGCGGGCAAGCTCGAGGGGAGCACCTCAAGTTCGGCTCAAACAGGCAAGGCCGCTCTGCGCAGCCACATCGAGGCCGTTGTTGGCCGGGCTTCCTGGGCCAACGCACGAGACGCCAACACGATCTTCGAGGACCTGCTACGCCAGCAGGGCGATCCGCGCCGCTTCGGTCGTCGAGGCTGAACCTTCGATCGCGGCCGATGACGTCGACGCCGCCATGGTCCGAGTGCAAGCCCGGAACCACGCCCTGAGAGCGCCAGCCTGCCGCATCTCGTCGAGGAGCAGCCAGTCGCCCTCGCCACCGACAGCGAGGTCCAGCCCAGACGCGAGACGCGGCAGGACGTCAGAGTTGAGCAAGTCGAGGAAGTCGGCAGAGACTGTCGATGTGGTGACTCGCGTTGAAGCGCGACGAGGGCGTAACTCGGCGAGATCTGGGAGGAGCTGGAGCTGGCCAAGCGCGAGGAGCAGCGCCGTCAGGGAGGGAGGAGGAGCGGCGTCTGCGAGAGATCGAGGAACAACTCAAGCGTGAGAAAGAGGAGAAGGCGCGCCGCGAGCTCCGAGGCGCCAGGAAACAGGGAGGCTGAGAGCCAGTGCAGTTTATGTAAACAGATCTACCTGCGCAAGCCAACAATGGCACAATATCGATATTCTGCTTCTACAGAATCACACAGTGGTCTATCCGTGATAGACGTCTCTTCCCTCACAACGGGGTACGAGATCTGGTTACGGGAAGTCGGTAACGTCAAAAGACCCCGTTCTTTCCCCACGCATTCACGGCAAAGACCCTCGAGCTTCTACAAGCCACATGGCGGCCCACCTCCACGTTCCCGACCTTCCGAGTCGTTCTGGGACTCCCTTATCCCTGACGTGGTCTCGCAGGCACATACGCCAAGCAAGAACCTGACAGACACGCCACGTCGTGCCGCGCAAAGATACCGCGCGATCATCGACGCTCTGCAGGACGATCTCTTCTTGCTCTGTGCTGCAGCCGCCAAGCACCTATAAGGACAGCCCGCTTCTCGACCCGGCGATGCGCCGGATGCAGAGCTATTTACGACCGCGCCGAGGCCGAGCTGAACGATAAGCTCGCCAGCCTCTGCACGGCCAGCCACGACCGCCACGAGGGCGGACCCGGATGCGACCCTCACCTTCGCGACGCTAACGAACCCCCTGGACGACAAACCGGCCCGATCGGCCGCGGATGTCGCGAGAATCATCAACTCTCTCCCGTCAGCGGCAGCGGCCGCCCCCTCCGCCCCGTGTCCGTGCGTGACCAGCTTCGCGCCGAGGCCAGGACCATCCTGCCTCACCTGTACCTTACCCTGATGCCAACACTCGACCGCGGTGCACGCCTCAAGGCCATCACAAGCAAGAGCGCACCAGCTGTACGGCCAGAACGCGGCCCACCGCCTTAACACTCTGCGCCTGCAGAAGGCGTGCGACAGGGTACAACCCGTCGTCGAGGCCGATGGCTACCATAAGATCCCCGACAGCGCCCTCCGCGCTGCAGTCCGAACTGTCCGCCCTCCAAAGGGGATACGACGACGACGCGATCCCGCTATACGAGGCGCTGATCGAGGCGGGATTCGGACGGCAGCTGGCGTCCCGCCCGCGACTGCATGAACACCCTCTCGACCCTCGAGACCGACCATCTCGGCCAGATCGTCGTCCCCAATGGCGCGAGTCGGACCTCCGCGCCTGTTCGCCGCGGACGACCGCGTTATCTCCGTGGGCAAGATCGCCACCATGTCCATCACTCCCTGGCATGGATGGCCGAAAACCGTCACGCTCGACTGGGACGTCCACATGATCACAGGGCACCAGCGACAGGATGCTGATCGGCAAGGACCTCCTCCAGGCACATCGGCTGCGTCCTCAGCGACCGCCTACTGATACTCCCGTCCGAGAAGCCGGATGATAAAGGACGATCTAGAAGAGCACAACATGATCGACGCCGACGTCTTCGAAGCGGCGTCAGCCTCGGACTCGAAGCATTCGCTCGCCGTCACGATCCCCGGACGACCACGGCACCGAGTTCGCCAACAAGGTCCGAAGCATCGTCGAGGAGTTCGATGAGGTGTTCGACCCAGCTCTCCCGCCCGAAGGCAGCAAACTACAGCCTCACAAGATCGAACTCACACGCGATTTTTCACCTCAAGTGCCGTCCTCGACAGCTTGTCGGAGAGGCTGGCTCAAACCGCCCTCTCCGAGATCGAGAAGATGAAGAAGCTCGGCATCATACGAGGACAGCCAGTCCGAGCACGCCAGCCGCCTACGATGGCAGCCAAGGAAAAGAACGGCGAACCCGCTTCTGCGTCGCATTCAACGATCTTAACGACGCCACGAAGGACGACGCCTTTCCCTCCCCGATCTGAGGGACCTGCCCCACGAAGCCGGCGGATGCTCTTACTTTGCATCACTCGATCTCCGGTCCGGATACTGGCAGCAGCTGATGGAGCCGGCCAGCATCCCCTTACCTCGTTCGTAGTCCCCGGGCGCAATTCCGAGTTCCTCAGGGTCCGTTTGGACTTAAGAACGCCCCCTCAAGTTTCAACGAGCGATGGAGGCCGTGCTAGATGGCATCCCCGGCCACCGGGTCTACGTGGATGACATGATTCCTCTACGCACGGACCGAAGAAGGATTCCTCAACGCCCTGAGACTCACCCTCCAGAGAGCCAAGGACAACCGCCTGCGCCTCCGTGCGGATGGAAAATGTACCATCGGCGCCGCCGAAGTGGAGGTCTGCGGTTCATCATCAACAGCTCCGGCCGCTCAGGTGAGCCCAGGCCGCGTCGCCGCGCTGGAAGGAGCTGCCCGCCCCACCACCGTCACAGAGCTCAGACGCACGATGGGCCGAGTTTAACCACCTCGCAAACTACGCTCCCACCAGCTCAGCTCCAGCCACAGCCCCCTCAGCGCCCTCCTCAGGGGTCACCCAGAAGCTAGACAAGCTCCCTTGGACTGAGGAACACGACAAGGCATTCGCGGCTCTGAAGGGCTGTGCACCGACAACAAGGCATTGGCACTGCAACCTGACCTGCAAGTGGACACCGCGAGACGGGCGCGTCCACAATCGCAGCCGGCGGAGTGCTGTGGCAGCACGAGGGCGACACGAAGAAACCCTCGCGTGCTTCTCAAGAAGACGTTCACGAGGACCAACGCCGCTGGGCGACGGTCGAGCAAGAGCTCTACGCAGTCATATACTGCATCACCCGGCCAGAGTTTAGCCAGATTCTCAAGCTGGAAGCCATTCACCGTACTCACGAGATCCACAGAACATCGTGTGGATGATTCGCAAGGCTGAGGAAGGGACGCGCAAGCTCACGCGATGGAGACTCATCCTATCCGAGTACCCCTTCGACATCATGCATATCGCAGGGGACAAATAACGTCGTCGCGGACGCCCTCTCTCCCGACCCAGCGGCGCGGCGATCAGCGAAATCGCCAGCAGCACCCACCGCTTCGACATTCAGCAGGCCCACGCTGGAGCCAACGGCCATGCTTCGATCAAACAAACGATCGCCCATCTCAAGGAAGCCGGCAAGACCTGGTCTTCCCATGAACTCAGACGTCGCGGAGCACGTCGCGACTTACCCAGTCTGCCAGAAGCTCAAATCCACCCCCATCGCCAAGGCCCAGTGGCACTACGACCCAGAAGACCCGCCCATTCGAGGCGGTGCAGATGACACGCTCGGCCCGCTTCCGAAAGACGAATGGCCTCGCTCACGTGATCGTGTTCATCGACGTCTTCAGCAGAGTTCACTGTGCTCAAGCCGGTTCGCGTCAACCTCGGCAGAAGAAGCCGCCGACGCGATGCTCCAGGTGTGGTCGCTCTTCGCGCACCCAGCCTGATCCAGACAGACCAGGGAGAGTCAGTTCAGAACTCAACCATCGCCGCTCTCAACAAGAAGATCAGCCTGAACCACAGGTTCTCCACGGCGTACCACCCACAGAGTAACGGCGTTGTCGAGAGTCAATGGGACCCATCATGCGCAGACTGCGCGCCTGCTACTAGGCTCAGAAACGACCGACTGGCCCGCACTTATCCCAATCGTACAGCACATTATCAACGCACTTCCGACACACTCGGCCTACCGGCTTCCGCCGTTCGAGGCTGCTTTCGGACCACGTCCGTCGCGCTCACGGCCCTCCCGGAGTCACGCATCATCAGCGCCGCCAAAGGCGACCTGGTACACCTACCATCCAGGCCATTAACGCATTTCCACACCGACATACAGGCCATGCACGACGCAGCCCGCGCGAAGATCGCCGCATACAGAGCGTCACAAGGCCGCACAAAACCCAACCGGCGGACAGCTTCGACTGGAAACTCCGAACGCCTGAGTGCTCCTGAGATATCCCTCGCCCGAGGCCCCATCCAAGATTCTGCCTCCAGTCCGCGGCCCGCTACAACTCCTCAGGGAAGGGAAGAGCCCCACACATTCGTCCTCCGTGACCTCGTCACCAAAGGGTCGAGCTGCGTCGTCCACCAGGGACCGCCTCGTTCGCTTCGACCCAGGCAGCAGCAGACCTCAAGACACTCGAGCGCATCGCCGCATACGAACAAGACGAACAACAAGTCTCCGCGCATCGTCGGCCACCGCGAGCGCAACCGACGCCTCGAGGCTCCTCGTCCACTGGGAAGGCCTAGAAGACTCCGAGGACTCGTACATTCCGTATAACGCATGTACGACCGCCTCGCCGCCCTGGATGACTGACCTACGCCTCAGCCCCAGGTCTCACGCCCCTCTTCGCACGTTACGAGCGGAAGTTCCGAGGGCAATGGCCGCCGTTAGCTGGCTAGCTTCGCCTTGAGGAGGGAAGTGAGAGCCGAGTGCGGTTTATGTAAACAGGAGTCTACCTGCGCAAGCCAACAATGGCACAAGGCTGAGGAGAGGCGCCGGAAAGAAGAGGAGGCTCGTCGTCTGCGGGGAGATCGAACAACTCAAGCGTGAGAAAGAGGAGAAGCGCGCCGTGAGGCTCGGCGAGCGCCAGCAGCGGAGGCCGAGGAGAGGCGCCGGAAGGAGGCGGCCATTCAGCAGAGACTGAGGCAGATCGGGCGGTGCCCCGTTGGATTCGAGGTGGATCAAGGTCGGCGGCGGGTTACCGGTGGTGCTGGCGGCAGCCGCCGTCGAGAGCGACGCCGAAGTGTTTGTCTGAGTAGTAAAGATTCCAAGCAGGCGATCCCAGACCGCACGCTCGGCTAGATCGGTAAAGTGATTGATGGGCAGACACGCTCTCCCGGGGCCTGTCGCTGGTCTCGTTGACTCGCCTCAATGTCGACCTCATCTCATGAGGTGGCATCATCGCGGATTCCATCGGCTGGGCCAGAGTCGCATCCGAAGATGTCGAGAAAGACTGGCGAGGGTAATGGCCGAATGTCAGACCAGTGGTAGTTGGCTCAGCATTTACACCCGCCCCGACCCATCACCAGTCCTCCTCCGTCACAGGCCCGGGCTGGACTCCCGTCGCCCGCCTGAACGCGGCCGTCTCCCCACATCGCCCTCATCGGGGCGGTGACCATCTCAGGGCCGACGAGCCCGAGCTCCTCGTGCGTGTTGCGGCCCAGGGCGCACCAGCCGAAGGCTGTGGCCAGCTCCAGTGAGCGGTCGTTCGAGTCTGCCCCGGACGGCCGTGACGACCTCAGGGGAAGTCCCACTCGACGTACTCCTCTCGTTGTGGACGAAGATGCCGTAGGACCCGCTGTCCGTCCGCCCGCACGAACACCGCAGGAACTCGCTATCGAAGTCGTAGTGCAGGAAGGCGCGGCGCACCTGCCAGGAAGCGTGACCGGGAACGGCGTGGCGCTCTCCAGAGTGGATGTTAAGGTAGGGGCGAAGCCACGCCTGACCGAGCCAGCGTAGGTGCAGCCCGCGGTCGAGTCGCGGCGAATGCCGTAAACTGCTCGTGGAACCAAAATGCAGTCGACTGGGAAAGGAAGCCAGGCGAACGTGCGTACGGGTGCAGTGTGGCTGAGCCGAGCTGGCCGAAGCCGTTGTACCCGACAGTCAAATGCCGGGTCCCACGGACCAGCGCGGTCTGGCGAAGCTGCTATACAGGGCAGTGGGCATAAAGTCGACGGGCAGAGCGACAGGGGTGAAGTCCTGGATGAACCGGATCAGCGGCCCGACCCCGAGGGAGCCGTGAATGTTGCTGCCGCGAGGCCACCACGCCCCGCAGGGGTGACAATAAAGCGTGTGTAGCGCTTCCCAGGAGAGCTAACGGCGAGGTCGGCCTCGCGCCAGTGAGGCAGCAGGGTCTGCTCGAACTTCGCGATGCGGGGTGCGGTCTCAAACGTCACGCGGGCAGGGGGTGATTCGTGTGTGACCCACGTCCACAAGCCCGCTCGTCGTCTACGGCGTCCCCATTTGAACACCCGTGTGCCGTCTCAGCGACCATGCAGTGGAAGACGTGCAGGGCAATGACAGGGGGGGGCAGGCGTACTCTGGTGAGCGGCTCGGGGTCCAGTGGCTGGGCTCGTTCGTTCTTGGCACAAACCTGCGCGAAGGAGTCGAGCGGCGTAGTGGGTGTATTCAATCGAGAGTCAAGCCGCTTTCAGATTCCTCGGTCACACGACCTGCAGTCTTACAGGCCTCATTCCATGTGAAGAAAAGCTTCTTGCAGAGGAACCAGAGCTCAGGGGCGTTGGGGCCGAGGGCTGGAGCCCATGCCCGCCCCGGCCTGCATTAGTGTGAGACCAGATAGTACCCTGGGGGAGGGGTGTATATGCGGTCGGGGAGCTGCCTCGTTGGGCTTAGGGGGATGTTCATGCTCAAGCGTGGATCATTTTGCAAAATTGACATGATTCGATGGATGATCAGTTGAGCGTTTTCTCGTTATTGAAACGCAAGAGTGAGAGAGCATCGGTGAGATGTTCAATAGTCTCGATTTCTTTGGGAAAAGGCTGTTCTACGCTGATTAGTTCGCCTAAACCAAATGCACGATCCAACAGGCGAGGAATATCTCGGGATATGCGCAGTAATGCGCCATGTGCTTCTTTCAGTATCGTATTCATCTGCCGCAGTATGTGGTATCGTGCGCAGGCGTAGTTTTTTGCATGATGAATGTTGATCAGGCTCGTGGCGGCAACTGTGCCGAGTTCTGATCCAAAAGAAAAAGTGCTCATACTCTTGTATTATCTCTTGATAACTAGCAGGTCAGCTGACAGCGTGTCTCTGTCCTTCCCTTCTCTTCTTCTACTTCTACTTTTTGAAGTCGACCTACCTCGTTTCTGACTGAACAAGAATAGATTCACCCGCAAATGAATGAATCATTCAGATCGCCCAATAAACCTCCAGTATACAAACACATCTTTACTCGGCGTTCCTGGCCTTAAGCTGGGCCGCCAGGGAGCTCTGGAGGGCGGCCATCCGCTGGGTCTGGCTGGCACCCGCCGCATCCCGGAGTTCACCCAGGACGTCCTTGGCCTTGCCGAAGTACACGGACTGCAGGCTGTTCCGCATCTGGTTCTCCATTGTCTCGACCATCTTGCCCATGTTCACCACGTGGTCGTGCCAGCCAGAGCCTGCCTTGAGGTTGTTCTCCTCGCCTCTGGGTGTAGCCGCCGGCGAGGGCTCTTGAGGCCGGTAGCCGCTGGCGTTCATGGAGAAGCACGGTGGTAGCTCAGGGGCGGTAAGGCGAACTTATCGCCCTCGGGGACGACCTCGAAGACGTGGATGGAGTCCCACACACCCTGGTCCAGGCCGCGGTGGCCCCTCGCCGACCTTGTGGATGAATACGCCCATGGCAAAGGCCCCGTCCTCGGTGGCGGGGTCCCAGGCGTAGACGGAGCACACGCCGCTCTCGGCAGTACAGCTTCGTGAAGGTGGCGAAGATGTCGTTGGCCTCAACCTCGAGCTGGCGGAGGTTGTCCGGGGGAAGGACGGCGTCCTCGAGCGGAGGCTCGTACTCGTTGGAGAAGGGCGAACGGTAGCTGTCAGCGTCGCGGTTATAGTCGCAGAGAACGAAATCACGGCCGGTCTTAGCGCACTTCTTCACCTGGAGGGGCTGATCGATGGATGTAAGCCAATCGTCGGTAAGATCCGGGCAAAGGCTGCACAGATGGCCGACCAGCTCCGGGATTTTGGTAGGGAGCGAGACGGCGAACAAAGGTCAAGACCTGCTTCGTACCTGTATAATCGCCATACTGCGAAACAAACTGCATATCTTCAGTCATTGTTCTATGAGGGTCGTTTTTGCTATGATGATCATCTGATTTTCATGAGACAACATAACAAACGTAAATCCGAGGAAAAAGCCAGAATAAGCGCAAATTGGTTTCTCTTGCTACATTTAAAAAGTACTCGGAGCACCCGCTTCCACCCGCTCTCGTTGTGGACGAAGATGCCGTAGGACCCGCCGCCGTCCGCCCGCACGAGCACCCACAGGAACTCACGGTGGGCGAGATTGCGACTAAGATCATTTACAACGCTACCATATATCACAACCTTGCCCTCAGTAGTCGAAACCGGTCCTGGTTTTGGGCCGCCGCACCGTCTTCTTGGGCAGCCCAGGCGCTTCCCGTTTCACCCCGCGTGGTGCCCGTCCCGGCGGTCGCAGTGGCCGGGCGACGGGTCGACACGCTCTTCCGGGGCCTGTCGCTGGTGACCGACGGGGCCCGCTGAGACCTGACGCCGCTCTCCTCAAGCTGCTCCTTGACGAGGTCCCTGATGAGCGTGGCGAGCTCGCTCATGTTGGGGGGGCCGTTACAGGGCCGGCGGAGGCCCTCGCCGGCGATGGCTCGGACTCGGTCGACTCGTCCAGACTCAGTCTCCCGTAGTCAGAGTCGTATCTGACTCCAGACCTCTTGGATCGCCTCATCGTGGTCAGCTCC
This sequence comes from Carpediemonas membranifera, assembly GCA_019828565.1. Taxonomy (NCBI): domain Eukaryota; phylum Fornicata; genus Carpediemonas; species Carpediemonas membranifera. Next base: position 139,051 of record JAHDYR010000004.1, read on the forward strand.
TGCTCAAGTGTGCTGCTCCTGGCTCTGGTGTCATCAGCACGGCCCTGAGCTGGATGACCTCCGTCTCCATGGTCTTAGTCGATGCCTTATGCTGCGCATATTCCACCTTGAGCGCCTCGAGCGCGGCAGAAGCAATCCTTGGCCCTGCTGGCACTCCGTTCCGCCGTCTCATTGGCCCGCTGGACGGTGTCTTCCATCTTCGCCTTCTCCCCGGCCATCTTATCAACCCGCTCAACCGCCTCCTGCAACTTCTTTCTGCAGCTCCAGAACCAGGCTGCCCTGGTCATTCCCTACTCCGCTGTAGCTCCGTCCGGTTCTTATCCGCCTCCGCCCTCGCTGCACTGGAGGCTCTTCTCACACTCGTCGAGCTGAGCACGAAGCTGGTCGAGCACGACGGGGTTGGCTGGGTGGACCTCGGTCTGTCGCCTGAGCCGGTTGTACTCGAGCTCTATGGCCTGCTTGTCGGCCCTCGAGTCGGGCTTTGAGTCTCCCCTCAGTTCAGTGATCGTGTGCTGGGCCATCGAAATAGATTCATCCCTCGCATCTGAGATACGGCGGGGGATCTCGTCGATCACCGCCTGCATCTCATCGATAGTCTCGCGTGCTTCGAAGTACTTCTTCTCGATCCGCTGCCGCTCGCTCTGCTCAGCCTCTAGCCGAGCCGATCCTGATGTTTTGAGTCGCCCCTGACGTCGTCCATCTCAATCCTGGCGTCCCTGAGCGCTGTGGAGAGCTCCTCTATTCTTGCCGAGTACTTGTTCTTGACTTCGTCAATGGCGTGTTCGCTGCTCAGCTCGGCCTTAGAGAACTGAGCTTCCATCTGTCTCACGCGTGTGGCCGCGTCGACCAGGCTCTGGTTCAGCTCCTGGACACGCGCCTCGAGCCCGGGAACCTTGGCTGCCTCGACTTCCAAGCCCTTCTTCTCCACGACGACACGCTTGAGTTCGGCCCTGTATGACTCCTCCGTCTCGGTCAGGCGGCCGTTGGCGTTTTCAAGCCGAGTCTGGGCGTCTGCGCTGCTGTGTTGGAGGGCCGTGCGGAGCTCGTCGATCTCCTTGGTGTGCTCCGTCTCGACCGTCCGAGCGCGCTTCTGGAGCATCTCAATAGTGGTAGTAGCGGCGTGAAGCTCTACCTTCGCTGCATGACAGGCGTTGTGGGCTGCTTCGAGCTCGCCCTTGAGCTTTCCGATACGGGTGGCGGCGTCCTTTTTGGGAGACTTCAAGCGCGCTTTCGAGTGTGGTGATTCGGCGCTGCGTCTCGCGCTGAAGCTCATCACGGGCCTTCGCTAGCCCATCAACTTGCTGCTGCAACTCGTTCACCTTTGAACTCTCGCTGGCCAGCCTGCTCTGAGCAGCGGAAGCCTCGGCGCGGAATTGGGTCGACGACGCCTCTAGGGTTTTCCAGATTCTTCTCATTCTCCTCCCGCTCGCGAGCAAGCTTAGCCTGAACGTCTGCAAAGCTCCTTTTCCTTCTTGGCGAGGCGGTGCTCGAGGGACTCCTGGATCTCGACGTAGAACGTCTGCTGCTGCTGGAGACGTGCCTGTGTCTTCACCAGCTCTTCGCTGAGATACTTGGCCGTGATCGTTCTCTCAATTTTCTCCTCCGAAGAGAGATCCTGGTCCATGGTGGATGAAGCCTCGTTGTCTAAAATGAAGTGATCACTAAATCTCGAGGGTCTGAACCCACGTGGCGCAGGTGAGGTGTCTGCGATGGCGTCGCATGCAGTGTCTCAACTCAGGTCGGAATTCTTGGATCTGTCTGATCAAATTTTCCCAAATCTCACTGCTGAATGGTCAAAGCGGCAAAGAAAGAGGCTAAGGTGCTCCAAACTCCTGTTCTACGAAGCAAAGCTTCGCCGATAAGGAAGAATCCTGGCAGCAAGGGCCCGACAAAGCTTACTCGAAAGAAGATCGCAATACAGCTCCTCAGAGAAGAGAATGAAGGCCATACGGACAAAGCAATCATTGAACACAAGAAAACATTGGTCGATACGTTCACTCCTAAGGTCAGAAAGTCGAAAGTAGGCGCTAACAATCTCGTTCTTCAGAGCGCCACGCCTCTAATTGCCCTTGAGCGAAACGACGAGCCGCCTTCTCCAGTGATGACGCGCACCCCAACACTCTCTGCGCTTGTGGGAAAGGCCAACATGCCCGATATTCAGAAGAACGCGTCCCATATTGATGCCATGCGCAAGGCCATCAAGCGAGCGGGCAAGACCGCCAGCCGGTGAGACCCAGGAGCAGGTTATACTGCCCTCGACAGCGTCTATCTTACCATAAACTACACTCCCTGACAGCCGTGTCCGATGCGTGCCTCCCGCACTCGCGAACATGTGGTATTGACCTGCCGCCGCAAAGGGGGCCATGCAGCATCATGTATCTACCACTCGTCATTTTTCTGCCAGACTCGTGATCTTATCCTTGCGTGAGGGTGGGTGCTTTGGCCTCGTGCGATCTGGCCGAGGAAGGAGGCTCATCATTTGATTGGCGGCATCACCCCGCAGTGGGCGGCGAGTCACGCCATCTCGACGATGGCTGCCACCAGAGACACCTGGACAAACACGAACTTTTGGGACGTCACGATGTCGGACTGCTCAAAGTCGCAAACACCATCCAAATTCAGCGAGATGAATCAGCGACGATGCAGAAAGTTCGTTCCACGCCTCCCACTTACGCAGCTGGTACGTTCCCAATCCCGTTGGTGCAGAGATGCAGCCCGCGGCGAGTTCAAGAGCGCTTACGCAGTAGATCTGAGCAATGGTGCGTCCTCCCCGAGAATCTCACGCAGCAGCGAGTGCAGAGCAGTAGAGGACATGATCAGCGACGCCACGACGCGCATCTTCGCCCCAGATAGCAAGCTCCACCTCAATCCCATCGGATCCTCGCCCCTCACCGCTACAGACCTCACCCGCGTCCTCGACCACCTCTCGACGCGGCCCAGAGAGTTCAGCATGAGGCTGACTGAGCCCGACCTCACTGTCACGATGAGGTATGGCAAGCTGGCCGCCGACAAGCCCGACAGCGCCGTCGACGACCTGCTCGCTGCCTGGAATGCGAGGATGGCTGAGTGCATCCAGACGATGAAGGGTCACACCAACTGGGTGATCAGCGTCGCCTTCCTCCCCGACGGCGCCATGGTCACTGGGTCATGGGATGGGACGACCAAGCTGTGGGACAAGCGCGGCGTGTGCAAGACGACGATGAAGCATAGCGGGGCTGTTCGGTGCATCGCCGTCTCCCCGGACGGGTCAACCATCGCATCGGGCGGGACTGACCGCAAGATCAAGCTGTGGAGGCGCGGCAGACTCGTCAAGACGCTCGAGGGGCACACCAGGGATGTGAGAAGCGTCGGTTTCTCCTCAGACGGCAAGACGCTGGTGTCCGGATCATATGACAACACAGTCAGGACGTGGGACGTCGCCACCGGCGTGTGCAGGACGATGGAAGGGCACTCAGATTTGGTGCTCTCCGTCGCCATCTCCCCTGACGGCAAGACCATCGTCTCTGGATCAAAGGACAAGACAATCAAGGTGTGGGTCGCTGAGTCGGGCAGACTCGAGCAGACTCTGGAGGGCCACACGAATTCTGTCGCCGCCGTCGCCATCTCCCCGAACGGCGCTCTGCTGGCCTCTGGGTCTGGCGACCACACCATCAGACTCTGGGACACCAGGACCTGGGAGTGCGTCGCCGTCCTCAGGGGGCACGCGAGCTTTGTCCGCAGCGTCGCCTTCTCGCCCGACGGCAGGACCCTCGCCTCTGGGTCTTGGGACAACACCATCAAGCTCTGGAGCATCGCTAGCGGCGAGTGCTTCGAGACGCTCAGGGGCCATGACGATTGGGTCCGCTGCGTCGCCTTCTCCCCGGACGGGTCGACCCTGCTCTCTGGATCTGACGACAAAACCGCCAAGTAGTGGTCCCTTGGTCGCTCTCCCGAGCTCACCGCCCTCGACCAGACCCTCGCCGAGCCTGTCCCGGCCGCGGCCATCGTCCGCCTCGAGGGCACCGTCGCCGACCTCACCCGCGTCCTCGACCACCTCTCGGCGCGGCCCCGAGAGTTCAGCATGAGGCTGACTGAGCCCGACCTCACTGTCACGATGAGGTATGGCAAGCTGGCCGCCGACAAGCCCGACAGCGCCGTCGACGATCTGCTCGCTGCCTGGCATGCGAGGATGGCTGAGTGCATCCAGACGATGAAGGGTCACACCGATGACGTGCTCAGAGTCGCCTTCCTCCCCGACGGCGCCATGGTCACTGGGTCATGGGATGGGACGACCAAGCTGTGGGGCAAGCGCGGCGTGTGCACGACGACGATGGAGCATGGCGGGGAAGTTTTGTGCATCGCCGTCTCCCCGGACGGGTCGACCATCGCCTCGGGCGGTGATGACCGCAAGATCAAGCTGTGGGACCAGACCGGCAGACTCGTCAAGACGCTCGAGGGGCACACCGATGTTGTGAACAGCCTCGCCTTCTCCCGAGACGGCAAGACGCTGGTGTCCGGATCCGATGACAAGACAGTCAGGACGTGGGACGTCGCCACCGGCGCGTGCAGGACGATGGAAGGGCACTCAGATTGGGTGCTCTCCGTCGCCATCTCCCCTGACGGCAAGACCATCGTCTCTGGATCGTCTGATGACACGATCAAGGTGTGGGACGCTGAGTCGGGCAGACTCGAGCAGACTCTGGAGGGCCACACGAGTTATCTCACCACCGTCGCCATCTCCCCGGACGGCAAGACCCTCGCCTCTGGGTCTTGGGACAACACCACCAAGCTCTGGAGCATCGACAGCGGCGAGTGCTTCGAGACGCTCAGGGGTCATGCCGATAAGGTGTGGAGCGTCGCATTCTCCCCCAGACGGGTCGACCCTGCTCTCTGGATCTTCCGACAAGACCGTCAAGCAGTGGCATATCAAGCACTCGCCAGAGATCGAGGAGGTCTGCGCCCGACCCACACTCGGCGCCGACATCCGCCTGCCGTCCGACGACTCGCCCCTCTACCTCGCCGACCTGGCGCGGGTCGTCATCCACATCCTCGCCACGGGCCTGCCCCGCTCTTTTGAGATGAGGCTGGCCCACCCCCGAATGCACCGTCTCTCTTGGTCCTACCGGATTCACGTCGAGCCAAGCCGCCGATGTTGAAGCCCTTCTCGAGCTACTCAACCGCCACCTCGTGATGCAGAAACTGTTGACTGAAACACGTGCTCTCGACGCCGTTGACGAAGCGCTGTACGTGGCCGCGGCTCTGAGCGACGCCAAGCGCCTGCTGGCCGCCGCCGGCCCGCACGCGGAGCAGCACGAGGCGCGAGTGCTCGCGCTGAGGACCGACCTCGCCCGCCTCCAGCCCGTGCAGGCGCTCGCCAAGGACCCGATGCCCGCGCTCAGGGGCCGCGTCAAGGAGGCGCTGGAGAGGAGCGACGAGCTCCACGCGCACATCATCAGCGGCGACGTCGCCAAGATGCGCTCGAAGACGCTGCTCCGGAGTGTCAAGTTCGGCCCCGTCGTCCTCAACTGCCTCGACCGCGAGGGTCGGTCGCCGCTGCACAGCGCGTTCGTGCACGACCAGCCGCAGGCCTTCGCGGCGCTGCTCAAGGCCGGCTGCCTGCTCGACGACGCCTTCCCGGACGGCCACCCGCTGCTGGCCGCCGTCGCCAAGCCGCCGATGCTGGCCGCGATGCTGGCCGCGAGGGTTGACATCGACACCGTCAGCCGGAACACGACTGCGCTCGTGGTCGCCATCCAGGGCGGCCACTGGGACTCCGCGACGAAGCTGCTCGCCCGCGGCGCCGACCCCCTCCTCCCGCCGGTCGGCGTCAACGCGCTGCAGGCCGTCAAGGGCGTGGCCGACCCGCTCATGGCCGGCGTGATCCGGGCCGCCATCAACGACGCCCTGACGAAGCAGCTCAGCGACGACATCACGCAGGGCGACACCGCTGCCGTGAAGCGCCTGCTCGTGGCGGGCGTGTCCGCGAACGGCGTGGACGGCAAGATGCCGCCGCTCTTCGCTGCCGTCAAGGCGGGCAACTTCGACATCGTCAGCCTGCTGCTGAAGCACGGCGCCGACCGGGCCGCGACGTACAAGGGCAAGACGGCTGCGCAGACAGTCAAGAAGGGCAGCAACCTGCAGTATCTCCTGATCCAGGACCAGACGCCCGAGCCGCTCGTGCAGCCCGACCTCAACGCGGACATCACGAAGCCGGCGGGCAGCATCGCGTTCAGCCAGGCCGACCGCATCGGCGAGGGCGGCATGGCGGCCGTCTTCCGCGGCACGTACGGCGGCACCGACTGCGCCGTCAAGGTCGTCGCGCGGGCCGACCTGAACGCGGTGCAGGCCGACCGACTCCAGAGCGAGATCTTCATCCACAAGCAGCTGCGCCACAGCAACGTCGTCGCGCTCTACGCGCTCGAGCAGGACGACCGGGAGATCCGGCTCGCGCTCGAGCTCGCGTCGGGGTCGCTCTCGGCGCTGCTGCTCTCGAAGGCCGACCTGCCCTGGGACGCGCGGCTGAAGTTCGCGCGCGACATCGCGGCGGCCATGGCGTTCATCGCGGGCGAGGGCTACGAGCACAGGGACCTCAAGTCGCTCAACATCCTCGTCGCGAACAAGAAGGCCAAGATCAGCGACTTTGGGCTGACCGCGCGGCTCGACCAGCGCGTGGCGGACGTCGAGGGCTCGTGGCCGTGGATGGCGCCCGAGCGCTTCGACGGCGTGGGCGGCGAGAAGGCCGACGTCTTCGCCTTCGGCATCACGCTCTGGGAGATCGCCGCGCGCGACATCCCGTACCGCCAGGAGCGCCTCGGGCTCGACACCATCCGCGCGCACGTGCGGGCTGGCTACCGGCCGATGACCCCCGCGGGCACGCCGGCGGCCGTGGGCGAGCTGATCCGCCGCTGCGTGGCGCCCGACCCGCGCGACCGCCCCACCTTCGCGGAAGTCGTCGCCGCGCTGCCCGACAGCGTCGCGACCGAGATGTACACGGAGAGCGCCGTGCGCAACCACGAGGTCGACACCTTCGCGAACGCCAGCGCGCCCTGGATGACGCTGTCCGAAGACGAGAGAGCAGCCGCGCTCGCCGCGATGGGCACGGTCACCGCGACATACCGCACGAACGCGCCCAGCGCCCCGGGCCTGCGCACGCTGAACGACATGTATAGGTAAAGAGATTGGCTCAGCATTTACACCCGCCCCGACCCATCGCCAGGCCTCCTCCGTCACTCATAAGCTTGGAACACGTTGAAGCGCTTCTGAGCCATCAACTCGAAGGCCACAGCAAATGTGCGCCTGTCAACCGGGACTCGGCCACCCAAGCACACCACCACATGGTCGCATTGAGTCATCGCTTCCATCGGCTGTCAACAGGTACGATCGGTGTCATGACAACACAGTACACTGTTTTGGACCATCATTCAGGAGCCGAGGGTGGAGATGTCGGGCCGGCACTCAAGATAGCGCCCTCGCTGCGTCGGCGCTGCATGCCACCGTTGCTGACTCGGCCGAGTTGACACGAAGAACGGGCGCGTCGACGATGGACGAGGCACCACGGCAGAACGCTGTGGTTAACGATGAGGTGAATAGCAATACAGAGACATCAATGCACTGGGCGTGCTGGAACGGCGATCTTGCCCGCGTGCAGAAGCTTATCGATGCAGGCGAAAGAATGTCGAAGGATTCAGCGCAAATGACGCCCCTAGCACGCGCAGCCCAGCAAGGCCACGCAGCAGTAGTGGACTTCCTGCTCTCCGACCCAGTTGGCGCCCCTGCACATTGAGGGAGAAAGAAGCCAACGCCCTCACCCCCTCCACCTGGCCATCCAGGGCGACTACCCGGTCACCGCCGGCCTCTTGGTCACTAGAGGCGCAGACATCAACTCCAGGGACGCCCAGGGCCGCACCCCGCTCCACTGGGCGTGCGAGCAGGGGTCGCCCCATCTTGTGCGGCTCCTGGCAACACACGGCGCCGACCTAGAGGCCACTGACGCTAGGAAGCGGACCCCTCTCCACGCAGCGGTCATGGGCGGGAACTACGAGAACGTGGTCTTCCTCGTGGGCCGGGGCGTGGCGCTCGAACCACTAGACCTGGACGGTGCCACGCCCGCAAGACTTGCTGAGGCAAAGCAGCTCCAGGGCCTTGTGTACGGTATTCGAAGAGGGCAGACGGCCTGGTGGCATCGTGTGAGGCGTGCCCCGGTCGGCTTGCTGGTGTACTTCGCTGGCCTTGTCGCGGCGATCGTCACGACGTTCCTTTTCGGGGTTATACCCTCACCCCACCCCATTTACGTGTTTATATTCGCGGTTTTGCCCACCGTAGCAGCCCTCGTTCTTCTAGTAATCACCAATCGAGCGAACCCCGGCGTTATCACCAACGACGACCCACACTCAAAGATCGACTACACGAAGGAGCAGCCGATCTGCGAGTCCTGCCACGTCAGAAAGCCCCTCCGCAGCAAGCACTGCCGTTCGTGCGACGTGTGTATCAGGCGGCACGACCACCACTGCGTCTGGACAAACTGCTGCATCGGTGCGGGTAATATCCGGCAGTTTATGGCAATGCTACTTGCCACCATGGTCGCGCTTGCGGTCACGACTGTTCTTCCCTTGACTATGGTTGTCTGCCACGTCGGCGGACTCGAAGGCAGTCTGTGGGCAAAGCTGTGGAGGATTGCGGTGCTCAGATCAGGGACGGTGGTCATGGCTGCCATCGCTGGGGCCACGTTGCCTTTCGTTTATCGTTTGTTCCATCAGCAGGTCAAGAATATTTTGACAAATCTGACGACTAATGAGGCAATCAATTGGATGCGATATGACTACATCAGATACGAGAATGGCGTCTGGCACAACCAGTTTGACCATGGATGGCGGTCTAATCTGGCCGATTTCTTCGCAGGTTACCCCAACAGCGGCGCCGCGTTCCCGGCCACGGCGCACACAGAGGAGTTGGTGTAGTGTTTATACGTGTGTATATGTGCAAGAGATGTCAATACCGGCTTGGGGATACGCTCAATCGACTCCCAGTACAAGTCGACTCCGCCTTAGCATCGCCGTCGACGCCAGCGGCTCCTGTTCAGACAGCAGCGAGTACTACCTGTGACAGGAGTTCACAAGCATCGTTAACACGCTCAGCATGCGCAAGATCCGCCTGGCCACCCGATCCCGCCTCAGAGCCGACAACGACGCCATGTCGTCCCTCAACCCGACCCCCGCAGCGCTTCCCGCGGTCTATAGGGGAAGTCCTCCTCGTCTCCGACGATCACGCCCCGAGCAGCCCTCACTCTTCCACCCATTGATGAGCTCTCCGCGCAGTTTAGCAAGAGTCGGAGCAGAATACCGTCCGGTCCAGGGTCAAGACAGCATGCCAGGCGCCGCTCAGACATCCCTACGCTGCCACTGTTCAGGCTGGGGGGCGTCGGCGAGATTGATGAGAAGACGACGACACCTCGATTAGTAACTTGATGGCCACACCGAGAACGGGGCAGCACAGGGATGAGACTCTCTCAGAATGCGCGGATGAGATCAAGAATGCAGCCGGGGATCGTGCCAGGTTCATGAGGTCACATCGCGTCGAGGTGAAGCACGTGCGCACGATGAAGCGGACTATAGTTCTCAAACACGCGTTATCAGTGGAGCTGAAGGCAGTGGTATCGCCCACACCGTATGTGGTCACATGCGGGTCGGGCAGCAATTTCCTGGTGGACGCAGCAAGCTCGATCGAGGCGTTCAGGTCAGCGAAGGTGCTAGAAATCACTACGGCGCAGATTACGGCCACGCAGCGGACAAAGGAGCGCATGGAAGCCTTGGAGAGCGCGCACTGCTCCGCCTACCCCCACGTGAAGGGCCGCAGACGCACCGGAATTGTCGGGTACACCAACACGCTCGCCCGGCAGGTCCGCAAGCTCGAGGCCGAGAAGGAGGCAGCGCTGCGTGAGTCCATGGACGCAGCGAAGGCCCACCGCCAGGCCATCGGGTCGCTTTCATACATTGGTGGGCAACGAGACGACCCGCCCAACCTCACTGTGAAACCTCTGCAGGGTCGGGACTTCCAGGTCACCTCGCTCTCCCCCAGTGGCCCCAGACTGGACACGAGGGAGAGTCTCCGGCGTATGGCCACCAGCAAGGGCGACCTGACTCTCGACTCGACTGTGAGAATGATCCAGCGGCATTGGAGGGCCTGGGTCGAACGGAAGAGGCGGGCAAGGTACGCTATAGCCGGGGGGATGCTCGTGGGCATATGGAGGGACAGGCGGGGCGTCGGGGGCGGCAAGAACAGGACGCTCGAGACGCTTTTATATTTATTCCATCGCATTTATTTTATTATGGGCGAGAGGCTGCCCGACTCACTATGGAAGTACGCCAGTCCAATACAGCAGCGCCGCTTCATGCTCCAGCTGGAGTCGAGGGGCTTCATCCCTTCGCAGGTTAAGGAAGCCACTGAGCGCGAGAGGGAGCTCGACAAGAGGCTGAAGGAGTACGAGAACAAGGACGCGTTGCTCAGGCGGTCCATTCTCGAGCGTGCGGCGAGCACCACTGCCGCGGAGGAGACCCCCGACGAGAAGCTCTCCTCTGGGTTCAAGCGGTACCTTGGACACACCCCCGGCGGGAAGAGCCGAGACCTCCTCTACGAGGCGTCAGGCCTTGTGTTCGGCGGGAAGCGCTCGAACGCCCTTTCCAAGGCGATGACTGCCGGCTCCGTCATGGGCGTGGCGACCGTGCTCGGGCAGCGGGGCGGGTACGAGCAGAGCTTCATGAACACGCCCACAGCCACGCAGATGAGCTTCACTAGACGGTAAATCCTTTGGCCGCTGCCTCGCCTCTACATGGCCTGATCGACGGCACGATAGTCTCCCCGGGACGTCCACAGCATGCGGCTGTCCTCGCGTGCTTCCATCTCCCACATGCCATCCATCGGGGTGAGCACCGGCCCCTCCGCCATCAGACAGCTCCATGGCGACACCGCCGACCCCAGCCTGGTTGTTACTAACAGGGCCGGGTACTTTAGCCTCTACGACCCTCGCGCCGATACCTGGGGTGAGGCTGTGAGGGCACACCGACATGCTCTCAACACTCTCGATGTCTCGCCGCATGGGGAGATACTCAGCTCGGGTCGGGACTCGACCGTCAAGCTGTGGGACGCGAGACATCTTACTCGGCCCCTGACGGTCTTCTCGAACCATAGGTGTCAGCGATCAATGCTGGCTGCCTCGTTCTCGGCCCAAGGCCACATCATCGCCGGCGACGAGCGCGGTGGGGCAGTTGTGTACCACAACAACGGCTCGTTCAACAGCCACCCCCACAGAGACCACATCCTGCCCGACGCAGAGCAGGGCGCCCACGTGCTCACGGCTGTAGGGACGAAGCTCGTGGCTGTGACGGGAGACAGATCGAGGCAACTCGTCGTGTGCGACCTGGGGCCGAGGAAGGAGGCTCATCATTTGATTGGCGGCATCACCCCGCAGTGGGCGGCGAGTCACGCCATCTCGACGATGGCTGCCACCAGAGACACCTGGACAAACACGAACTTTTGGGACGTCACGATGTCGGACTGCTCAAAGTCGCAAACACCATCCAAATTCAGCGAGATGAATCAGCGACGATGCAGAAAGTTCGTTCCACGCCTCCCACTTACGCAGCTGGTACGTTCCCTATCCCGTTGGTGCAGAGATGCAGCCCGCGGCGAGTTCAAGAGCGTTTACGCAGTAGATCTGAGCAATGGTGCGTCCTCCCCGAGAATATCACGCAGCAGCGAGTGCAGAGCAGTAGATGACATGATCAGAGACGCCACGACGCGCATCTTCGCCCCAGAGGACAAGCTCCACCTCAAGCCCATCGGATCCACGCCCCTCACTGCTACAGACCTCACCCGCGTCCTCGACCACCTCTCGACATTGGACGGGCTGCCCAGAGAGTTCAGCATGAGGCTGACTGAGCCCGACCTCACTGTCACGATGAGGTATGGCAAGCTGGCCGCCGACAAGCCCGACAGCGCCGTCGACGATCTGCTCGCTGCCTGGCATGCGAGGATGGCTGAGTGCATCCAGACGATGAAGGGTCACACCGATGACGTGTTCAGCGTCGCCTTCCTCCCCTGACGGCACCATGGTCACCGGGTCATCAGATGGGACGACCAAGCTGTGGGACAAGCGCGGCGTGTGCAAGATGACGATGGAGCATGGCGGGGCTGTTCGGTGCATCGCCGTCTCCCCGGACGGGTCGACCATCGCCTCGGGCGGGACTGACCGCAAGATCAAGCTGTGGAGGCGCGGCAGACTCGTCAAGACGCTCGAGGGACACACCGATATTGTGAACAGCCTCGCCTTCTCCCGAGACGGCAAGACGCTGGTGTCCGGATCCGATGACAAGACAGTCAGGTCGTGGGACGTCGCCACCGGCGTGTGCAGGACGATGGAAGGGCACTCAGATTGGGTTCTCTCCGTCGCCATCTCCCCCGACGGCAAGACCATCGTCTCTGGATCAAAGGACAAGACAATCAAGGTGTGGATCGCTGAGTCGGGCAGACTCGAGCAGACTCTGGAGGGCCACACGAATTCTGTCGCCGCCGTCGCCATCTCCCCGGACGGCGCTCTGCTGGCCTCTGGGTCTGGCGACAAGACCATCAGACTCTGGGACACCAGGACCTGGGAGTGCGTCGCCGTCCTCAGGGGGCACGCGAGCTTTGTCTTCAGCGTCGCCTTCTCGCCCGACGGCAGGACCCTCGCCTCTGGGTCTTGGGACAACACCACCAAGCTCTGGAGCATCGACAGCGGCGAGTGCTTCGAGACGCTCTGGGGTCATGACAGAGATGTGAACAGCGTCGCCTTCTCCCCAGACGGGTCGACCCTGCTCTCTGGATCTGACGACAAAACCGCCAAGCAGTGGTCCCTTGGTCGCTCTCCCGAGCTCACCGCCCTCGACCAGACCCTCGCCCAGCCTGTCCCGGCCGCGGCCATCGTCCGCCTCGAGGGCACCGTCGCCGACCTCACCCGCGTCCTCGACCACCTCTCGACACGGCCCAGAGAGTTCAGCATGAGGCTGACTGAGCCCGACCTCACTGTCACGATGAGGTATGGCAAGCTGGCCGCCGACAAGCCCGACAGCGCCGTCGACGATCTGCTCGCTGCCTGGCATGCGAGGATGGCTGAGTGCATCCAGACGATGAAGGGTCACACCGCTGAGGTGCTCAGCGTCGCCTTCCTCCCCTGACGGCACCATGGTCACTGGGTCATGGGATGGGACGACCAAGCTGTGGGACAAGCGCGGCGTGTGCACGACGATGGAGCATGGCGGGAAGGTTCGGTGCATCGCCGTCTCCCCGGACGGGTCGACCATCGCCTCGGGCGGTGATGACCACAAGATCAAGCTGTGGGACCAGACCGGCAGACTCGTCAAGACGCTCGAGGGGCACACCAATAATGTGTGGAGCCTCGCCTTCTCCCCGAGACGGCAAGACGCTGGTGTCCGGATCCTGGGACAAGACAGTCAGGTCGTGGGACGTCGCCACCGGCGCGTGCAGGACGATGGAAGGGCACTCAGATTTGGTGCTCTCCGTCGCCATCTCCCCGACGGCAAGACCATCGTCTCTGGATCAAGGGATAAGACGATCAAGGTGTGGATCGCTGAGTCGGGCAGACTCTGGAGGGCCACACGAATTCTGTCTTCTCCGTCGCCATCTCTCCGGACGGCGCTCTGCTGGCCTCTGGGTCTGGCGACAAGACCATCAGACTCTGGGACACCAGGACCTGGGAGTGCGTCGCCGTCCTCAGGGGGCACACGCACTATGTCAACAGCGTCGCCTTCTCGCCCGACGGCAGGACCCTCGCCTCTGGGTCTGATGACAACACCATCAAGCTCTGGAGCATCGACAGCGGCGAGTGCTTCGAGACGCTCAGGGATCATGCCGATAAGGTGTGGAGCGTCGCCTTCTCCCCGGACGGGTCGACCCTGCTCTCTGGATCTGACGACAAAACCGCCAAGCAGTGGTCACTTGGTCGCTCTCCCGAGCTCACCGCCCTCGCCCAGACCCTCGCCCAGCCTGTCCCGGCCGCGGCCATCGTCCGCCTCGAGGGCACCGTCGCCGACCTCACCCGCGTCCTCGACCACCTCTCGACGCGGCCCCGAGAGTTCAGCATGAGGCTGACTGAGCCCGACCTCACTGTCACGATGAGGTATGGCAAGCTGGCCGCCGACAAGCCCGACAGCGCCGTCGACGATCTGCTCGCTGCCTGGCATGCGAGGATGGCTGAGTGCATCCAGACGATGAAGGGTCACACCGCTGAGGTGCTCAGCGTCGCCTTCCTCCCTGACGGCACCATGGTCACTGGGTCATGGGATGGGACGACCAAGCTGTGGGACAAGCGCGGCGCCTGCAAGATGACGATGGAGCATGGTGGGAAGGTTCGGTGCATCGCCGTCTCCCCGGACGGGTCGACCATCGCCTCGGGCGGTGATGACCACAAGATCAAGCTGTGGGACCAGTCCGGCAGACTCGTCAAGACGCTCGAGGGACACACAAATAATGTGTGGAGCCTCGCCTTCTCCCCAGACGGCAAGACGCTGGTGTCCGGATCCGATGACAAGACAGTCAGGTCGTGGGACGTCGCCACCGGCGTGTGCAGGACGATGGAAGGGCACTCAGATTTGGTGCTCTCCGTCGCCATCTCCCCTGACGGCAAGACCATCGTCTCTGGATCAAAGGACAAGACAATCAAGGTGTGGGTCGCTGAGTCGGGCAGACTCGAGCAGACTCTGGAGGGCCACACGAATTCTGTCTTCTCCGTCGCCATCTCCCCGGACGGCGCTCTGCTGGCCTCTGGGTCGTGGGACAGCACCATCAGACTCTGGGACACCAGGACCTGGGAGTGCGTCGCCGTCCTCAGGGGGCACACGCACTTTGTCTTCAGCGTCGCCTTCTCGCCCGACGGCAGGACCCTCGCCTCTGGGTCTGGTGACAACACCAAGCTCTGGAGCATCGCTAGCGGCGAGTGCTTCGCTACGCTCAGGGGTCATGCCGATAAGGTGTGGAGCGTCGCCTTCTCCCCAGACGGGTCGACCCTGCTCTCTGGATCTGACGACAAAACCGCCAAGCAGTGGTCCCTTGGTCGCTCTCCCGAGCTCACCGCCCTCGACCAGACCCTCGCCGAGCCTGTCCCGGCCGCGGCCATCGTCCGCCTCGAGGGCACCGTCGCCGACCTCACCCGCGTCCTCGACCACCTCTCGGCGCGGCCCAGAGAGTTCAGCATGAGGCTGACTGAGCCCGACCTCACTGTCACGATGAGGTATGGCAAGCTGGCCGCCGACAAGCCCGACAGCGCCATCGACGATCTGCTCGCTGCCTGGAATGCGAGGATGGCTGAGTGCATCCACACGATGAAGGGTCACACCAACTGGGTGTTCAGCGTCGCCTTCCTCCCTGACGGCGCCATGGTCACTGGGTCATGGGATGGGACGACCAAGCTGTGGGACAAGCGCGGCGTGTGCAAGACGACGATGGAGCATGGCGGGTCTGTTCGGTGCATCGCCGTCTCCCCGGACGGGTCGACCATCGCCTCGGGCGGTGATGACCACAAGATCAAGCTGTGGGACCAGACCGGCAGACTCGTCAAGACGCTCGAGGGGCACACCAATGATGTGAGAAGCGTCGCTTTCTCCCGAGACGGCAAGACGCTGGTGTCCGGATCCGATGACAAGACAGTCAGGACGTGGGACGTCGCCACCGGCGAGTGCAGGACGATGGAAGGGCACTCCCATTTGGTGCTCTCCGTCGCCATCTCCCCTGACGGCAAGACCATCGTCTCTGGATCAAAGGACAAGACAATCAAGGTGTGGGTCGCTGAGTCGGGCAGACTCGAGCAGACTCTGGAGGGCCACACGAATTCTGTCTTCTCCGTCGCCATCTCCCCGGACGGCGCTCTGCTGGCCTCTGGGTCTGGCGACAACACCATCAGACTCTGGGACACCAGGACCTGGGAGTGCGTCGCCGTCCTCAGGGGGGCACGCGAGTTCTAGCAGTGTCGCCTTCTCGCCCGACGGCAGGACCCTCGCCTCTGGGTCTGGTGACAACACCAAGCTCTGGAGCATCGCTAGCGGCGAGTGCTTCGAGACGCTCAGGGGCCATGACGATTGGGTCCGCTGCGTCGCCTTCTCCCCGGACGGGTCGACCCTGCTCTCTGGATCTGACGACAAAACCGCCAAGTAGTGGTCCCTTGGTCGCTCTCCCGAGCTCACCGCCCTCGACCAGACCCTCGCCGAGCCTGTCCCGGCCGCGGCCATCGTCCGCCTCGAGGGCACCGTCGCCGACCTCACCCGCGTCTCGACCACCTCTCGGCGCGGCCCCGAGAGTTCAGCATGAGGCTGACTGAGCCCGACCTCACTGTCACGATGAGGTATGGCAAGCTGGCCGCCGACAAGCCCGACAGCGCCGTCGACGCCATGCTCGCTGCCTGGCATGCGAGGATGGCTGAGTGCATCCACACGATGAAGGGTCACACCGATGACGTGACCAGCGTAGCCTTCCTCCCTGACGGCGCCATGGTCACTGGGTCATGGGATGGGACGACCAAGCTGTGGGACAAGCGCGGCGTGTGCACGACGATGGAGCATGGCGGGTCTGTTCGGTGCATCGCCGTCTCCCCGGACGGGTCGACCATCGCCTCGGGCGGTGATGACCGCAAGATCAAGCTGTGGAGGCGCGGCAGACTCGTCAAGACGCTCGAGGGGCACACCAGGGATGTGAGAAGCGTCGCCTTCTCCCCAGACGGCAAGACGCTGGTGTCCGGATCCGATGACAAGACAGTCAGGTCGTGGGACGTCGCCACCGGCGTGTGCAGGACGATGGAAGGGCACTCAGATTTGGTGCTCTCCGTCGCCATCTCCCCTGACGGCAAGACCATCGTCTCTGGATCAAAGGACAAGACAATCAAGGTGTGGGACGCTGAGTCGGGCAGACTCGAGCAGACTCTGGAGGGCCACACGAATTCTGTCTTCTCCGTCGCCATCTCCCCGGACGGCGCTCTGCTGGCCTCTGGGTCGTGGGACAGCACCATCAGACTCTGGGACACCAGGACCTGGGAGTGCGTCGCCGTCCTCAGGGGGCACACGCACTTTGTCTTCAGCGTCGCCTTCTCGCCCGACGGCAGGACCCTCGCCTCTGGGTCTGGTGACAACACCATCAAGTTCTGGAGCATCGACAGCGGCGAGTGCTTCAAAACGCTCAGAGGTCACACAGATTGGGCGAACAGTGTCGTCTTCTCTCCAGACGGGTCGACCCTGCTCTCTGGGTCAAAGGACAACACCGCCAAGCAGTGGCCCTCCATCAAGTCGCCAGAGATCGAGGAGGTCTGCGCCCAACCCACACTCGGCGCCGACATCCGCCTGCCGTCCGACGACTCGCCCCTCTACCTCGCCGACCTGGCGCGGGTCGTCATCCACATCCTCGCCACGGGCCTGCCCCGCTCCTTCAAGATGAGGCTGGCCTTCCCTCCCGCGACAATCACGTTGGACAAGAACAGGTATTTCAAGACGAGCGCCGATAATTCTGAGCTGACAGAGCTGATCAAATCTTTCAACACCCACATATCTCAGCGTATGGCCGAGAAGATCCTCCGCGAGCTTTCAGCTGTCGTGAATACGATCACCGCCGACTCGGCTCCGGAGTCCCTGCGCGCCTTAGTGCGTCGTCTCGACCAATACAAGAGCACCGCGAATGCAGCTGGGGATGGGCCCCGTTCGTCTGCCGTGCGTGACCCTGTTCTGCGGAGGCACCTCGCCGTGGCCGCGTTTGCCCAAGACTTCCTTGACCTCGTCGACGGGGGCATGAGCCCAAAGATCGCTGTCACCGCTCTGAAACACTCCGACGGTGCCACACCCGCCGACTATCACGACGCTTCGGAGCTCGTGCAGACCGCCATCGACGCGTTCATCGCCCAGCCGACGTCCCAGCACGCCGAGCGTATTCCCACGAGCTACACCCACGCCGGCCTGATTCGCGCGCTGGCGTACACGAAGGAGTACATGGAGGACGCCGAGGAGGAGCTCGCCGAGTACCTGGCGGCCGTCCCCGAGCCTGACCCCCTCGCCATCCTCGTCGAGGCCCGGATCCGCGGGTCAGCCCCCCTCACGCGGTTCTTCTGCGAGACATTCCCGCAGCTGGCAGAGAGATTCGCGACGGCCGATGAGCGGTCAACCGACGACAACGAAGCCGAGCCTCAGCCGCAGCCGGAGTCAGAGGACGACCGCATCCAGCAGGCCTGGGAGCAGTACGGCATGGCCAGCGCCGCGATGGACGAGCTGCTAGCGATGAGCGGCATGCGCGCGCTGAAGAGGGAGTGCATCGACATCGCTCAGCAGATCCGCGTCCGCAACGACCCGCGCACTGCGCAGCTCTACGCCGCCACGCCGATGCAGCTCAACTTCATCCTCAGCGGCAACCCTGGCACGGGCAAGAGCACGTGCGCTAAGCTGATCCACCGCTTCCTGGCGGACATCGGCGCTCGCGATGACACGTTCACCGAGCGCAACGGCGGCACCCTCGCCGACACGTCGCCGCTGGACATCACGAAGGAGTTGGACAGCCTCTTCCCGGCCGGCTTCAGGGGCACCGTCTTCATCGACGAGGCCTACCAGCTGAACCCCGCCCAGAAGAAGTCGGGCAAGTCAGTCATGGACCGCATCCTGGACGTGGCCGAGACGCGCCGCGGCGACGTCACGATCATCCTGGCAGGCTACAAGGACGACATGAAGGACCTGCTGGCGACGAACCCGGGTCTGAACAGCCGCTTCTCGCGCCAGTTCGTGCTCGAGGACTTCGACAAGGACACGCTGCAGGAGATGTTCACCCAGCTGGCGACCAAGCAGGGCTGGTCCCTCGCCCCGGCAGTTGCCGAGATCGCTGGCCGTCGCCTCGAGCGCTTCAAGTCGCGCGACACCTTCGCCAACGGCCGCACCGTCCGCAACATGTTCAGCCAGGCCATCGAGGCTGCGGCCAAGCGCCTCATCTTGGGCGGCGAGCACATGCTGCTGCCCGAGGACATCCTCGGACCAGCGCCATCGGCCGACTCGAACCCCGAGCTGCGCCGTCTCCTGGCCGAGCTGGACGGCTTGACCGGGCTTGGCGAGGTGAAGGAGGCTGTCCGGGGTCTGCTTCAGACAGCGAAGGTCAACTACGACAACGAGCTCCACCTCCGCCCGCTGCACGCCTTCGCACTCAACCGCCTCTTCTTCGGAAACCCTGGGACGGGCAAGACGACCGTCGCACGCCTGTACGGCCAGATCTTGAAGCACACGGGCCTGCTCAGCAGCGGCGAGGTCATCGAGAAGCGGCCCAGCGACCTGGTCGGCGACGCCGTGGGGCAGAGCCGGTCGAGAACGAAGGCCGCGATCGAGGAGGCGCGCGGCAAGGTGCTGCTCATCGACGAGTGCTACTCCCTCGACGACGGCGTGTACGGCAAGGAGGCGCTTGACACGATCGTTGAGCGCGTGCACAACAAGCCCGGCGACGACATCGCGGTGCTCATGCTCGGCTACGAGGAGCCCATCCGCCGCATGCTGCGCAACCAGAACGCGGGGCTGGCGAGCCGCTTCGACCCCGAGAGCGCGTTCATCTTTGCCGACTTCGACGACACCGCGCTCGAGGCCATCCTGAAGCACGCCATCGCCGAAAGCGGCCTCGCGTGCCGCAGAGCTGTCGTTGTCAACGCGATACAGCTGCTGGCCAAGGAGCGCGTCAAGCCCAACTTTGGCAACGCCCGCGCTGTGGTCAACCTCGTGAACAAGGCGAAGCGCCACATGATCCAGCGCGATCCAACCTCGCGAAAGATCGCAGTTGCTGATCTCACGCAGGCTGACGACGGCAAGGACCCGTTCGAGCCGCTCGACGGCCTGTACAAGGTCAACCACATCCGGCAGAGGCTCGAGGACCTCGTCCGTATCAAGCAGGGCATGGAGCGGAACGGCAAGTCAGCCGCCTCAATGCTGGTCCGCAACTACGTCTTCTCGGGCTCCCCGGGCACAGGCAAGACGACCATCGCGCGGTGCATGGCCAAGATCCTCTACCGCCTGGGTGTGCTGGCAACCGACACGTGCAAGGAGGTCGTCGCACGCGACATGATGGCAGGCTACGTGGGGCAGACGCCGGGCCGAGTCAAGGAGCTGATGGACGAGGCGGTCGGCGGCGTCTTCTTCGTGGACGAGGCTTACGGCCTTGGAGAGGGCATGTTCGGCAAGGAGGCGATCGAGACGATGCTCAGCGAGATGACGTCGGACAAGCACAAGGGCAAGACCGTCGTCGTCCTGGCGGGCTACCGCGCCGATCTCGACCGCATGATGGACGTCAACGCCGGCGTCCGCTCGCGCTTCACCGAGCCGATCGACTTCCCCGACTGGTCGGCGGCCGACTGCACCAGCTTCATCGCGGGCAAGCTCGAGGGGAGCACCTCAAGTTCGGCTCAAACGAGCAGGCCGCTCTGCGCAGCCACATCGAGGCCGTTGTTGGCCGGGCTTCCTGGGCCAACGCACGAGACGCCAACACGATCTTCGAGGACCTGCTACGCCAGCAGGCGATCCGCGCCGCTTCGGTCGTCGAGGCTGAACCTTCGATCGCGGCCGATGACGTCGACGCCGCCATGGTCAAGTGCAAGCGGAACCACCCTGAGAGCGCCAGCCTGCCGCATCTCGTCGAGGAGCAGCCAGTCGCCCTCGCCACCGACAGCGAGGTCCAGCCCAGACGCGAGACGCGGCAGGACGTCAGAGTTGAGCAAGTCGAGGAAGTCGACGAGACTGTCGATGTGGTGACTCGCGTTGAGCGCGACGAGGGCGTAACCGACGAGATCTGGGAGGAGCTGGAGCTGGCCAAGCGCGAGGAGCAGCGCCGTCGGGAGGAGGAGGAGCGGCGTCTGCGAGAGATCGAGGAACAACTCAAGCGTGAGAAAGAGGAGAAGGCGCGCCGCGAGCTCGAGCGCCGGAAACGGGAGGCTGAGAGCCAGTGCAGTTTATGTAAACAGATCTACCTGCGCAAGCCAACAATGGCACAATATCGATATTCTGCTTCTACAGAATCACACAGTGGTCTATCCGTGATAGACGTCTCTTCCCTCACAACGGGGTACGAGATCTGGTTACGGGAAGTCGGTAACGTCAAAAGACCCCGTTCTTTCCCCCACGCATTCACGGCAAAGACCCTCGAGCTTCTACAAGCCACATGGCGGCCCACCTCCACGTTCCCGACCTTCGAGTCGTTCTGGGACTCCCTTATCCCTGACGTGGTCTCGCAGGCACAACACGCCAAGCAAGAACCTGACAGACACGCCACGTCGTGCCGCGCAAGATACCGCGCGATCATCGACGCTCTGCAGGACGATCTCTTCTTGCTCTGTGCTGCAGCCGCCAACACCTATAAGGACAGCCCGCTTCTCGACCCGGCGATGCGCCGGATGCAGGCTGTTTACGACCGCGCCGAGGCCGAGCTGAACGATAAGCTCGCCAGCCTCTGCACGGCCAGCCACGACCGCCACGAGGCGGACCCGGATGCGACCCTCACCTTCGCGACGCTAACGAACCCCCTGGACGACAAACCGGCCCGATCGGCCGCGGATGTCGCGAGAATCGTCAACTCTCTCCCGTCAGCGGCAACGGCCGCCCCTCCGCCCCCGTGTCCGTGCGTGACCAGCTTCGCGCCGAGGCCAGGACCATCCTGCCTCACCTGTACCTTACCCTGATGCCAACACTCGACCGCGGTGCACGCCTCAAGGCCATCACAAGCAAGGGCACCCAACTGTACGGCCAGAACGCGGCCCACCGCCTTAACACTCTGCGCCTGCAGAAGGCGTGCGACGGGTACAACCCCGTCGTCGAGGCCGATGGCTACCATAAGATCCCCGACAGCGCCCTCCGCGCTGCGGTCCGGTCTGTCGCCCTCAAGGGATACGACGACGACGCGATCCCGCTATACGAGGCGCTGATCGAGCGGGATTCGGACGGCAACTGGCGTCCCGCCCGCGACTGCATAGACGCCCTCTCGACCCTCGAGACCGACCATCTCGGCCAGATCGTCGTCCCCAATGGCGCGAGTCGGACCTCCGCCTGTTCGCCGCGGACGACCGCGTTATCTCCGTGGGCAAGATCGCCACCATGTCCATCACACTCCCTGGCATGGATGGCAAAACCGTCACGCTCGACTGGGACGTCCACATGATCACAGGCACCAGCGACAGGATGCTGATCGGCAAGGACCTCCTCAGGCACATCGGCTACGTCCTCAACGACCGCCTACTGATACTCCCGTCCGAGAAGCCGGATGATAAGGACGATCTAGAAGAGCACAACATGATCGACGCCGACGTCTTCGAAGCGGCGTCAACCTCGGACTCGAAGCATTCGCTCGCCGTCACGATCCCGGACGACCACGGCACCGAGTTCGCCAACAAGGTCCGAAGCATCGTCGAGGAGTTCGATGAGGTGTTCGACCCGGCTCTCCCGCCCGAAGGCAGCAAACTACAGCCTCACAAGATCGAACTCACACGCGATTTTTCACCTCAAGTGCCGTCCTCGACAGCTTGTCGGAGAGGCTGGCTCAGCCGCCCTCTCCGAGATCGAGAAGATGAAGAAGCTCGGCATCATACGAGACAGCCAGTCCGAGCACGCCAGCCGCCACACGATGGCAACCAAGAAGAACGGCGAACCCCGCTTCTGCGTCGCATTCAACGATCTTAACGACGCCACGAAGGACGACGCCTTTCCCCTCCCCGATCTGAGGGACCTGCCCCACGAAGCCGGCGGATGCTCTTACTTTGCATCACTCGATCTCCGGTCCGGATACTGGCGGCAGCTGATGGAGCCGGCCAGCATCCACCTTACCTCGTTCGTAGTCCCCGGGCACCAATTCGAGTTCCTCAGGGTCCCGTTTGGACTTAAGAACGCCCCCTCCAAGTTTCAACGAGCGATGGAGGCCGTGCTAGATGGCATCCCCGGCCACCGGGTCTACGTGGATGACATATTCCTCTACGCACGGACCGAAGAAGGATTCCTCAACACCCTGAGACTCACCCTCCAGAGAGCCAAGGACAACCGCCTGCGCCTCCGTGCGGACAAATGTACCATCGGCGCCGCCGAAGTGGAGGTCTGCGGATTCATCATCAACAGCTCCGGCCGCTCGGTGAGCCCAGGCCGCGTCGCCGCGCTGAAGGAGCTGCCCGCCCCCCACCACCGTCACAGAGCTCAGACGCACGATGGGCAAGTTTAACCACCTCGCAAACTACCTCCCGCAACTCAGCTCAGCCACAGCCCCCCTCAACGCCCTCCTCAAGGGGTCACCCAAGAAGCTAGACAAGCTCCCTTGGACTGAGGAACACGACAAGGCATTCGCGGCTCTGGAAGGAGCTGTGCACCGACAACAAGGCATTGGCACTACCCAACCCTGACCTGCAAGTGGACACTTGAGACAGACGCGTCCACAATCGCAGCCGGCGGAGTGCTGTGGCAACACGAGGGCGACACGAAGAAACCCCTCGCGTACTTCTCAAAGACGTTCACAGAGACCCAACGCCGCTGGGCGACGGTCGAGCAAGAGCTCTACGCAGTCATATACTGCATCACCCGGCCAGAGTTTAGCCAGATTCTCAAGCTGAAGCCATTCACCGTACTCACAGATCACAAGAACATCGTGTGGATGATTCGCAAGGCTGAGGAAGGGACGCGCAAGCTCACGCGATGGAGACTCATCCTATCCGAGTACCCCTTCGACATCATGCATATCGCAGGGACAAATAACGTCGTCGCGGACGCCCTCTCCCGCCCCAGCGGCGCGGCGATCAGCGAAATCGCCAGCAGCACCCACCGCTTCGACATTCAGCAGGCCCACGCTGGAGCCAACGGCCATGCTTCGATCAAACAAACGATCGCCCATCTCAAGGAAGCCGGCAAGACCTGGTCTTCCATGAACTCAGACGTCGCGGAGCACGTCGCGACTTACCCAGTCTGCCAGAAGCTCAAATCCCACCCCATCGCCAAGGCCCAGTGGCATACGACCCAGAAGACCCGCCCATTCGAGGCGGTGCAGATAGACACGCTCGGCCCGCTTCCAAAGACGAATGGCCTCGCTCACGTGATCGTGTTCACCGACGTCTTCAGCAAGTTCACTGTGCTCAAGCCGGTTGCGTCAACCTCGGCAGAAGAAGCCGCCGACGCGATGCTCCAGGTGTGGTCGCTCTTCGGCGCACCCAGCCTGATCCAGACAGACCAGGGAAGTCAGTTCAAGAACTCAACCATCGCCGCTCTCAACAAGAAGATCAGCCTGAACCACAGGTTCTCCACGGCGTACCACCCACAGAGTAACGGCGTTGTCGAGAGAGTCAATGGGACCATCATGCGCAGACTGCGCGCCCTGCTACTAGACTCAGAAACGACCGACTGGCCCGCACTTATCCCAATCGTGCAACACATTATCAACACTTCGACACACTCGACTACCGGCTTCACGCCGTTCGAGCTGCTTTTTCGGACACACGTCCGCGCTCACGGCCCTCCCGGAGTCACGCATCATCAGCGCCGCCAAGGCGACGCAAGACACACCTACCATCCAGGCCATTAACGCATTCCACACCGACATACAGGCCATGCACGACGCAGCCCGCGCGAAGATCGCCGCATACGAGCGTCACAAGGCCGCACAAACCCAACCGGCGGACAACTTCGACTGGAAACTCGAACGCCTAGTGCTCCTGAGATATCCTCACAAGGCCCCATCCAAGATTCTGCCTCCAGTCCGCGGCCCGCTACAACTCCTCAGGGAAGGGAAGAGCCCCCAACACATTCGTCCTCCGTGACCTCGTCACCAAGTCCGAGCTGCTCGTCCACCAGGACCGCCTCATTCGCTTCGACCCAGGCACAGCAGACCTCAAGACACTCGAGCGCATCGCCGCATACGAACAAGACGAACAACAAGTCTCCGCCATCGTCGGCCACCGCGAGCGCAACCGACGCCTCGAGCTCCTCGTCCACTGGGAAGGCCTAGAAGACTCCGAGGACTCGTACATTCCGTATAACGCATATTACGACCGCCTCGCCGCCCTGGATGACTACCTACGCCTCAACCCAGGTCTCACGCCCCTCTTCGCACGTTACAAGCGGAAGTTCCGGGGCAATGGCCGCCGTTAGCTGGCTAGCTTCGCCTTGAGGAGGGAAGTGAGAGCCAGTGCAGTTTATGTAAACAGATCTACCTGCGCAAGCCAACAATGGCACAAGGCTGAGGAGAGGCGCCGGAAAGAAGAGGAGGCTCGTCGTCTGCGGGAGATCGAGGAACAACTCAAGCGTGAGAAAGAGGAGAAGTCGCGCCGTGAGCTCGAGCGCCAGCAGCGGGAGGCCGAGGAGAGGCGCCGGAAGGAGGCGGCCATTCAGCAGAGACTGAGGCAGATCGGGCGGTGCCCCGTTGGATTCGAGTGGATCAAGGTCGGCGGCGGGTACCGGTGTGCTGGCGGCAGCCACTTCGCGAGCGACGCCGAAGTGTTTGTCTGAGTAGTAAAGATTCCAAGCAGGCGATCCCCAGACCGCACGCTCGGCATAGATCGGTAAAGTGATTGATGGGCAGACACGCTCTCCCGGGGCCTGTCGCTGGTCTCGTTACTCGCCTCAATGTCGACCTCATCTCATGAGGTGGCATCATCGCGGATTCCATCGACTGGGCCAAGTCGCATCCGAAGATGTCGAGAAAGACTGGCGAGGGTAATGGCCGAATGTCAGACCAGTGGTAGTTGGCTCAGCATTTACACCCGCCCCGACCCATCACCAGTCCTCCTCCGTCACAGGCCCGGGCCGGACCTCCGTCGCCCGCCTGAACGCGGCCGTCTCTCCCACATCGCCCTCATCGGGGCGGTGACCATCTCAGGGCCGACGAGCCCGAGCTCCTCGTGCGTGTTGCGGCCCAGGCCGTACCAGCCGAAGGCTGTGGCCAGCCAGTAGCGGTCGTTCGAGTCTGCCCGGACGGCCGTGACGACCTCGGGGAAGTCCCACTCGACGTACTCGCTCTCGTTGTGGACGAAGATGCCGTAGGACCCGCTGCCGTCCGCCCGCACGAACACCCACAGGAACTCGCTATCGAAGTCGTAGTGCAGGAAGGCGCGGCGCACCTGCCAGGGAAGCGTGACCGGGAACGGCGTGGCGCTCTCCTCCGAGTGGATGTTAAGGTAGGGGCGAAGCCACGCCCTGACCGAGCCAGCGTAGTGCAGCCCGCGGTCAGTCACGGCGAATGCCGTAAACTGCTCGTGGAACCAAATGCAGTCGACTGGGAAAGGAAGCCAGGCGAACGTGCGTACGGGTGCAGTGTGGCTGAGCCCGAGCTGGCCGAAGCCGTTGTACCCACAGACAAATGCCTGGGTCCCACGGACCAGCGCGGTCTGGCCGAAGCTGCTATACAGGGCAGTGGGCATAAAGTCGACGGGCAGAGCGACAGGGGTGAAGTCCTGGATGAACCGATCGGGCAGCCCGACCCCGAGGGAGCCGTGAATGTTGCTGCCGCAGGCCACCACGCCCGCAGGGGTGACAATAAAAGCGTGTGTAGCGCTTCCCAGGAGGCTAACGGCGAGGTCGGCCTCGCGCCAGTGAGGCAGGGTCTGCTCGAACTTCGCGATGCGGGGTGCGGTCTCAAACGTCACGCGGGCAGGGGTGATTCGTGTGTGACCCACGTCCACAAGCCCGCTGTCGTCTACGGCGTCCCATTTGAACACACCGTGTGCCGTCTCAGCGACCATGCAGTGGAAGACGTGCAGGGCAATGACAGGGGGCAGGCGTACTCTGGTGAGCGGCTCGGGGTCCAGTGGCTGGGCTCGTTCGTTCTTGGCACAAACCTGCGCGAAGAGTCGGCCAGCGTAGTGGGTGTATTCAATCGAAGTCAAGCCGCTTTCAGATTCCTCGGTCACACGACCTGCAGTCTTACAGGCCTCATTCCATGTGAAGAAAAGCTTCTTGCAGAGGAACCAGAGCTCAGGGGCGTTGGGGGCCGAGGGCTGGGCCCATGCCCGCCCCGGCCTGCATTAGTGTAGACCAGATAGTACCCTGGAGGAGGGTGTATATGCGGTCGGGGAGCTGCTCGTTGGGCTTTAGGGGGATGTTCATGCTCAAAGGTGGATCATTTTGCAAAATTGACATGATTCGATGGATGATCAGTTGAGCGTTTTCGTTATTGAAACGCAAGAGTGAGAGAGCATCGGTGAGATGTTCAATAGTCTCGATTTCTTTGGGAAAAAGGCTGTTCTACGCTGATTAGTTCGCCTAAACCAAATGCACGATCCAACAGGCGAGGAATATCTCCCGGGATATGCGCAGTAATGCGCTGTGCTTCTTTCAGTATCGTATTCATCTGCCGCAATGTGGTATCGTGCGCAGGCGTAGTTTTTTGCATGAATGTTGATCAGGCTCGTGGCAGCAACTGTGCCCGAGTTCTGATCCAAAGAAAAGTGCTCATACTCTTGTATTATCTCTTGATAACTAGCAGGTCAGCGCTGACAGCGTGTCTCTGTCCCTTCCTTCTCTTCTACTTCTACTTTTTTGAAGTCGACCTACCTCGTTTCTGACTGAACAAGAATAGATTCACCCGCAAAATGAATGAATCATTCAAAAATCGCCCAATAAACCTCCAGTATACAAACACATCTTTACTCGGCGTTCCTGGCCTTAAGCTGGGCCGCCAGGGAGCTCTGGAGGGCGGCCATCCGCTGGGTCTGGCTGGCACCCGCCGCATCCCGGAGTTCACCCAGGACGTCCTTGGCCTTGCCGAAGTACACGGACTGCAGGCTGTTCCGCATCTGGTTCTCCATTGTCTCGACCATCTTGCCCATGTTCACCACGTGGTCGTGCCAGCCAGAGCCTGCCTTGAGGTTGTTCTCCGCCTGCTGGGTGTAGCTGCCGGCGAGGGTCTTGAGGCCGGTGCCGCTGGCGTTCATGGAGAGAAGCACGGTGGTAGTCAGGCGGTAGGCGAACTTATCGCCCTCGGGGACGACCTCGAAGACGTGGATGGAGTCCCACACACCCTGGTCCAGGCCGCGGTGGCCCTCGCCGACCTTGTGGATGAATACGCCCATGGCAAAGGCCCCGTCCTCGGTGGCGGGGTCCCAGGCGTAGACGGAGCACACGCCGCTCTCGTAGTACAGCTTCGTGAAGGTGGCGAAGATGTCGTTGGCCCTCAACCTCGAGCTGGCGGAGGTTGTCCGGGGAAGGACGGCGTCCTCGAGCGGAGGCTCGTACTCGTTGGAGAAGGGCGAACGGTAGCTGTCAGCGTCGCGGTTATAGTCGCAGAGAACGAAATCACGGCCGGTCTTAGCGCACTTCTTCACCTGGAGGGGCTGATCGATGGATGTAAGCCAATCGTCGGTAAGATCCGGGCAAAGGCTGCACAGATGGCCGACCAGCTCCGGGATTTTTGGTAGGAGCGAGACGGCGAACAAGGTCAAGACCTGCTTCGTACCTGTATAATCGCCATACTGCGAAACAAACTGCATATCTTCAGTCATTGTTCTATGAGGGTCGTTTTTTTGCTATGATGATCATCTGATTTTTCATGAGACAACATAACAAACGTAAATCCGAGGAAAAAGCCAGAATAAGCGCAAATTGGTTTCTCTTGCTACATTTAAAAGTACTCGGAGCACCCGCTTCCACCCGCTCTCGTTGTGGACGAAGATGCCGTAGGACCCGCCGCCGTCCGCCCGCACGAGCACCCACAGGAACTCACGGTGGGCGAGATTGCGACTAAGATCATTTACAACGCTACCATATATCACAACCTTGCCCTCAGTAGTCGAAACCGGTCCTGGTTTTGGGCCGCCGCACCGTCTTCTTGGGCAGCCCAGGCGCTTCCCGTTTCACCCGCGTGGTGCCCGTCCCGGCGGTCGCAGTGGCCGGGCGACGGGTCGACACGCTCTTCCGGGGCCTGTCGCTGGTGACCGACGGGGCCCGCTGAGACCCTGACGCCGCTCTCCCTCAAGCTGCTCCCTTGACGAGGTCCCCTGATGAGCGTGGCGAGCTCGCTCATGTTGGGGGCCGTTACAGGGCCGGCGGAGGCCCTCGCCGGCGATGGCTCGGACTCGGTCGACTCGTCCAGACTCAGTCTCCCGTAGTCAGAGTCGTATCTGACTCCAGACCTCTTGGATCGCCTCATCGTGGTCAGCTCCTGCTCAAGTGTGCTGCTCCTGGCTCTGGTGTCATCAAGCACGGCCCCTGAGCTGGATGACCTCCGTCTCCATGGTCTTAGTCGATGCCTTATGCTGCGCATATTCCACCTTGAGCGCCTCGAGCGCGGCAGAAGCGTCCTTGGCCCTGCTGGCACTCCGTTCCGCCGTCTCATTGGCCCGCTGGACGGTGTCTTCCATCTTCGCCTTCTCCCCGGCCATCTTATCAACCCGCTCAACCGCCTCCTGCAACTTCTTCTGCAGCTCCAGAACCAGGCTGCCCTGGTCATTCCTACTCCGCTGTAGCTCCGTCCGGTTCTTATCCGCCTCCGCCCTCGCTGCACTGAGGCTCTTCTCACACTCGTCGAGCTGAGCACGAAGCTGGTCGAGCACGACGGGGTTGGCTGGGTGGACCTCGGTCTGTCGCCTGAGCCGGTTGTACTCGAGCTCTATGGCCTGCTTGTCGGCCTCGAGTCGGGCTTGAGTCTCCCTCAGTTCAGTGATCGTGTGCTGGGCCATCGAAATAGATTCATCCCTCGCATCTGAGATACGGCGGGGGATCTCGTCGATCACCGCCTGCATCTCATCGATAGTCTCGCGTGCTTCGAAGTACTTCTTCTCGATCCGCTGCCGCTCGCTCTGCTCAGCCTCTAGCCGAGCCGATCCTGATGTTTGAGTCGCCCTGACGTCGTCCATCTCAATCCTGGCGTCCCTGAGCGCTGTGGAGAGCTCCTCTATTCTTGCCGAGTACTTGTTCTTGACTTCGTCAATGGCGTGTTCGCTGCTCAGCTCGGCCTTAGAGAACTGAGCTTCCATCTGTCTCACGCGTGTGGCCGCGTCGACCAGGCTCTGGTTCAGCTCCTGGACACGCGCCTCGAGCCCGGGAACCTTGGCTGCCTCGACTTCCAAGCCCTTCTTCTCCACGACGACACGCTTGAGTTCGGCCCTGTATGACTCCTCCGTCTCGGTCAGGCGGCCGTTGGCGTTTTCAAGCCGAGTCTGGGCGTCTGCGCTGCTGTGTTGGAGGGCCGTGCGGAGCTCGTCGATCTCCTTGGTGTGCTCCGTCTCGACCGTCCGAGCGCGCTTCTGGAGCATCTCAATAGTGGTAGTAGCGGCGTGAAGCTCTACCTTCGCTGCATGACAGGCGTTGTGGGCTGCTTCGAGCTCGCCCCTTGAGCTTTCCGATACGGGTGGCGGCGTCCTTTTGGGAGACTTCAAGCGCGCTTTCGAGTGTGGTGATTCGGCGCTGCGTCTCGCGCTGAAGCTCATCACGGGCCTTCGCTAGCCCATCAACTTGCTGCTGCAACTCGTTCACCTTTTGAACTCTCGCTGGCCAGCCTGCTCTGAGCAGCGGAAGCCTCGGCGCGGAATTGGGTCGACGACGCCTCTAGGGTTTCCAGATTCTTCTCATTCTCCTCCCGCTCGCGAGCAAGCTTAGCCTGAACGTCTGCAAGCTCCTTTTTCCTTCTTGGCGAGGCGGTGCTCGAGGGACTCCTGGATCTCGACGTAGAACGTCTGCTGCTGCTGGAGACGTGCCTGTGTCTTCACCAGCTCTTCGCTGAGATACTTGGCCGTGATCGTTCTCTCAATTTTCTCCTCCGAAGAGAGATCCTGGTCCATGGTGGATGAAGCCTCGTTGTCTAAAATGAAGTGATCACTAAATCTCGAGGGTCTGAACCCACGTGGCGCAGGTGAGGTGTCTGCGATGGCGTCGCATGCAGTGTCTCAACTCAGGTCGGAATTCTTGGATCTGTCTGATCAAATTTTTCCCAAATCTCACTGCTGAATGGTCAAAGCGGCAAAGAAAGAGGCTAAGGTGCTCCAAACTCCTGTTCTACGAAGCAAAGCTTCGCCGATAAGGAAGAATCCTGGCAGCAAGGGCCCGACAAAGCTTACTCGAAAGAAGATCGCAATACAGCTCCTCAGAGAAGAGAATGAAGGCCATACGGACAAAGCAATCATTGAACACAAGAAAACATTGGTCGATACGTTCACTCCTAAGGTCAGAAAGTCGAAAGTAGGCGCTAACAATCTCGTTCTTCAGAGCGCCACGCCTCTAATTGCCCTTGAGCGAAACGACGAGCCGCCTTCTCCAGTGATGACGCGCACCCCAACACTCTCTGCGCTTGTGGGAAAGGCCAACATGCCCGATATTCAGAAGAACGCGTCCCATATTGATGCCATGCGCAAGGCCATCAAGCGAGCGGGCAAGACCGCCAGCCGGTGAGACCCAGGAGCAGGTTATACTGCCCTCGACAGCGTCTATCTTACCATAAACTACACTCCCTGACAGCCGTGTCCGATGCGTGCCTCCCGCACTCGCGAACATGTGGTATTGACCTGCCGCCGCAAAGGGGGCCATGCAGCATCATGTATCTACCACTCGTCATTTTCTGCCAGACTCGTGATCTTATCCTTGCGTGAGGTGGGTGCTTGGCCTCGTGCGATCTGGCCGAGGAAGGAGGCTCATCATTTGATTGGCGGCATCACCCCGCAGTGGGCGGCGAGTCACGCCATCTCGACGATGGCTGCCACCAGAGACACCTGGACAAACACGAACTTTTGGGACGTCACGATGTCGGACTGCTCAAAGTCGCAAACACCATCCAAATTCAGCGAGATGAATCAGCGACGATGCAGAAAGTTCGTTCCACGCCTCCCACTTACGCAGCTGGTACGTTCCCAATCCCGTTGGTGCAGAGATGCAGCCCGCGGCGAGTTCAAGAGCGCTTACGCAGTAGATCTGAGCAATGGTGCGTCCTCCCCGAGAATCTCACGCAGCAGCGAGTGCAGAGCAGTAGAGGACATGATCAGCGACGCCACGACGCGCATCTTCGCCCCAGATAGCAAGCTCCACCTCAATCCCATCGGATCCTCGCCCCTCACCGCTACAGACCTCACCCGCGTCCTCGACCACCTCTCGACGCGGCCCAGAGAGTTCAGCATGAGGCTGACTGAGCCCGACCTCACTGTCACGATGAGGTATGGCAAGCTGGCCGCCGACAAGCCCGACAGCGCCGTCGACGACCTGCTCGCTGCCTGGAATGCGAGGATGGCTGAGTGCATCCAGACGATGAAGGGTCACACCAACTGGGTGATCAGCGTCGCCTTCCTCCCCGACGGCGCCATGGTCACTGGGTCATGGGATGGGACGACCAAGCTGTGGGACAAGCGCGGCGTGTGCAAGACGACGATGAAGCATAGCGGGGCTGTTCGGTGCATCGCCGTCTCCCCGGACGGGTCAACCATCGCATCGGGCGGGACTGACCGCAAGATCAAGCTGTGGAGGCGCGGCAGACTCGTCAAGACGCTCGAGGGGCACACCAGGGATGTGAGAAGCGTCGGTTTCTCCTCAGACGGCAAGACGCTGGTGTCCGGATCATATGACAACACAGTCAGGACGTGGGACGTCGCCACCGGCGTGTGCAGGACGATGGAAGGGCACTCAGATTTGGTGCTCTCCGTCGCCATCTCCCCTGACGGCAAGACCATCGTCTCTGGATCAAAGGACAAGACAATCAAGGTGTGGGTCGCTGAGTCGGGCAGACTCGAGCAGACTCTGGAGGGCCACACGAATTCTGTCGCCGCCGTCGCCATCTCCCCGAACGGCGCTCTGCTGGCCTCTGGGTCTGGCGACCACACCATCAGACTCTGGGACACCAGGACCTGGGAGTGCGTCGCCGTCCTCAGGGGGCACGCGAGCTTTGTCCGCAGCGTCGCCTTCTCGCCCGACGGCAGGACCCTCGCCTCTGGGTCTTGGGACAACACCATCAAGCTCTGGAGCATCGCTAGCGGCGAGTGCTTCGAGACGCTCAGGGGCCATGACGATTGGGTCCGCTGCGTCGCCTTCTCCCCGGACGGGTCGACCCTGCTCTCTGGATCTGACGACAAAACCGCCAAGTAGTGGTCCCTTGGTCGCTCTCCCGAGCTCACCGCCCTCGACCAGACCCTCGCCGAGCCTGTCCCGGCCGCGGCCATCGTCCGCCTCGAGGGCACCGTCGCCGACCTCACCCGCGTCCTCGACCACCTCTCGGCGCGGCCCCGAGAGTTCAGCATGAGGCTGACTGAGCCCGACCTCACTGTCACGATGAGGTATGGCAAGCTGGCCGCCGACAAGCCCGACAGCGCCGTCGACGATCTGCTCGCTGCCTGGCATGCGAGGATGGCTGAGTGCATCCAGACGATGAAGGGTCACACCGATGACGTGCTCAGAGTCGCCTTCCTCCCCGACGGCGCCATGGTCACTGGGTCATGGGATGGGACGACCAAGCTGTGGGGCAAGCGCGGCGTGTGCACGACGACGATGGAGCATGGCGGGGAAGTTTTTGTGCATCGCCGTCTCCCCGGACGGGTCGACCATCGCCTCGGGCGGTGATGACCGCAAGATCAAGCTGTGGGACCAGACCGGCAGACTCGTCAAGACGCTCGAGGGGCACACCGATGTTGTGAACAGCCTCGCCTTCTCCCGAGACGGCAAGACGCTGGTGTCCGGATCCGATGACAAGACAGTCAGGACGTGGGACGTCGCCACCGGCGCGTGCAGGACGATGGAAGGGCACTCAGATTGGGTGCTCTCCGTCGCCATCTCCCCTGACGGCAAGACCATCGTCTCTGGATCGTCTGATGACACGATCAAGGTGTGGGACGCTGAGTCGGGCAGACTCGAGCAGACTCTGGAGGGCCACACGAGTTATCTCACCACCGTCGCCATCTCCCCGGACGGCAAGACCCTCGCCTCTGGGTCTTGGGACAACACCACCAAGCTCTGGAGCATCGACAGCGGCGAGTGCTTCGAGACGCTCAGGGGTCATGCCGATAAGGTGTGGAGCGTCGCATTCTCCCCAGACGGGTCGACCCTGCTCTCTGGATCTTCCGACAAGACCGTCAAGCAGTGGCATATCAAGCACTCGCCAGAGATCGAGGAGGTCTGCGCCCGACCCACACTCGGCGCCGACATCCGCCTGCCGTCCGACGACTCGCCCCTCTACCTCGCCGACCTGGCGCGGGTCGTCATCCACATCCTCGCCACGGGCCTGCCCCGCTCTTTTGAGATGAGGCTGGCCCACCCCGAATGCACCGTCTCTCTTGGTCCTACCGGATTCACGTCGAGCCAAGCCGCCGATGTTGAAGCCCTTCTCGAGCTACTCAACCGCCACCTCGTGATGCAGAAACTGTTGACTGAAACACGTGCTCTCGACGCCGTTGACGAAGCGCTGTACGTGGCCGCGGCTCTGAGCGACGCCAAGCGCCTGCTGGCCGCCGCCGGCCCGCACGCGGAGCAGCACGAGGCGCGAGTGCTCGCGCTGAGGACCGACCTCGCCCGCCTCCAGCCCGTGCAGGCGCTCGCCAAGGACCCGATGCCCGCGCTCAGGGGCCGCGTCAAGGAGGCGCTGGAGAGGAGCGACGAGCTCCACGCGCACATCATCAGCGGCGACGTCGCCAAGATGCGCTCGAAGACGCTGCTCCGGAGTGTCAAGTTCGGCCCCGTCGTCCTCAACTGCCTCGACCGCGAGGGTCGGTCGCCGCTGCACAGCGCGTTCGTGCACGACCAGCCGCAGGCCTTCGCGGCGCTGCTCAAGGCCGGCTGCCTGCTCGACGACGCCTTTCCCGGACGGCCACCCGCTGCTGGCCGCCGTCGCCAAGCTGCCGATGCTGGCCGCGATGCTGGCCGCGAGGGTTGACATCGACACCGTCAGCCGGAACACGACTGCGCTCGTGGTCGCCATCCAGGGCGGCCACTGGGACTCCGCGACGAAGCTGCTCGCCCGCGGCGCCGACCCCCTCCTCCCGCCGGTCGGCGTCAACGCGCTGCAGGCCGTCAAGGGCGTGGCCGACCCGCTCATGGCCGGCGTGATCCGGGCCGCCATCAACGACGCCCTGACGAAGCAGCTCAGCGACGACATCACGCAGGGCGACACCGCTGCCGTGAAGCGCCTGCTCGTGGCGGGCGTGTCCGCGAACGGCGTGGACGGCAAGATGCCGCCGCTCTTCGCTGCCGTCAAGGCGGGCAACTTCGACATCGTCAGCCTGCTGCTGAAGCACGGCGCCGACCGGGCCGCGACGTACAAGGGCAAGACGGCTGCGCAGACAGTCAAGAAGGGCAGCAACCTGCAGTATCTCCTGATCCAGGACCAGACGCCCGAGCCGCTCGTGCAGCCCGACCTCAACGCGGACATCACGAAGCCGGCGGGCAGCATCGCGTTCAGCCAGGCCGACCGCATCGGCGAGGGCGGCATGGCGGCCGTCTTCCGCGGCACGTACGGCGGCACCGACTGCGCCGTCAAGGTCGTCGCGCGGGCCGACCTGAACGCGGTGCAGGCCGACCGACTCCAGAGCGAGATCTTCATCCACAAGCAGCTGCGCCACAGCAACGTCGTCGCGCTCTACGCGCTCGAGCAGGACGACCGGGAGATCCGGCTCGCGCTCGAGCTCGCGTCGGGGTCGCTCTCGGCGCTGCTGCTCTCGAAGGCCGACCTGCCCTGGGACGCGCGGCTGAAGTTCGCGCGCGACATCGCGGCGGCCATGGCGTTCATCGCGGGCGAGGGCTACGAGCACAGGGACCTCAAGTCGCTCAACATCCCTCGTCGCGAACAAGAAGGCCAAGATCAGCGACTTTGGGCTGACCGCGCGGCTCGACCAGCGCGTGGCGGACGTCGAGGGCTCGTGGCCGTGGATGGCGCCCGAGCGCTTCGACGGCGTGGGCGGCGAGAAGGCCGACGTCTTCGCCTTCGGCATCACGCTCTGGGAGATCGCCGCGCGCGACATCCCGTACCGCCAGGAGCGCCTCGGGCTCGACACCATCCGCGCGCACGTGCGGGCTGGCTACCGGCCGATGACCCCCGCGGGCACGCCGGCGGCCGTGGGCGAGCTGATCCGCCGCTGCGTGGCGCCCGACCCGCGCGACCGCCCCACCTTCGCGGAAGTCGTCGCCGCGCTGCCCGACAGCGTCGCGACCGAGATGTACACGGAGAGCGCCGTGCGCAACCACGAGGTCGACACCTTCGCGAACGCCAGCGCGCCCTGGATGACGCTGTCCGAAGACGAGAGAGCAGCCGCGCTCGCCGCGATGGGCACGGTCACCGCGACATACCGCACGAACGCGCCCAGCGCCCCGGGCCTGCGCACGCTGAACGACATGTATAGGTAAAGAGATTGGCTCAGCATTTACACCCGCCCCGACCCATCGCCAGGCCTCCTCCGTCACTCATAAGCTTGGAACACGTTGAAGCGCTTCTGAGCCATCAACTCGAAGGCCACAGCAAATGTGCGCCTGTCAACCGGGACTCGGCCACCCAAGCACACCACCACATGGTCGCATTGAGTCATCGCTTCCATCGGCTGTCAACAGGTACGATCGGTGTCATGACAACACAGTACACTGTTTTTGGACCATCATTCAGGAGCCGAGGGTGGAGATGTCGGGCCGGCACTCAAGATAGCGCCCTCGCTGCGTCGGCGCTGCATGCCACCGTTGCTGACTCGGCCGAGTTGACACGAAGAACGGGCGCGTCGACGATGGACGAGGCACCACGGCAGAACGCTGTGGTTAACGATGAGGTGAATAGCAATACAGAGACATCAATGCACTGGGCGTGCTGGAACGGCGATCTTGCCCGCGTGCAGAAGCTTATCGATGCAGGCGAAAGAATGTCGAAGGATTCAGCGCAAATGACGCCCCTAGCACGCGCAGCCCAGCAAGGCCACGCAGCAGTAGTGGACTTCCTGCTCTCCGACCCAGTTGGCGCCCCTGCACATTGAGGAGAAAGAAGCCAACGCCCTCACCCCCTCCACCTGGCCATCCAGGGCGACTACCCGGTCACCGCCGGCCTCTTGGTCACTAGAGGCGCAGACATCAACTCCAGGGACGCCCAGGGCCGCACCCCGCTCCACTGGGCGTGCGAGCAGGGGTCGCCCCATCTTGTGCGGCTCCTGGCAACACACGGCGCCGACCTAGAGGCCACTGACGCTAGGGAAGCGGACCCCTCTCCACGCAGCGGTCATGGGCGGGAACTACGAGAACGTGGTCTTCCTCGTGGGCCGGGGCGTGGCGCTCGAACCACTAGACCTGGACGGTGCCACGCCCGCAAGACTTGCTGAGGCAAAGCAGCTCCAGGGCCTTGTGTACGGTATTCGAAGAGGGCAGACGGCCTGGTGGCATCGTGTGAGGCGTGCCCCGGTCGGCTTGCTGGTGTACTTCGCTGGCCTTGTCGCGGCGATCGTCACGACGTTCCTTTTCGGGGTTATACCCTCACCCCACCCCATTTACGTGTTTATATTCGCGGTTTTTGCCCACCGTAGCAGCCCTCGTTCTTCTAGTAATCACCAATCGAGCGAACCCCGGCGTTATCACCAACGACGACCCACACTCAAAGATCGACTACACGAAGGAGCAGCCGATCTGCGAGTCCTGCCACGTCAGAAAGCCCCTCCGCAGCAAGCACTGCCGTTCGTGCGACGTGTGTATCAGGCGGCACGACCACCACTGCGTCTGGACAAACTGCTGCATCGGTGCGGGTAATATCCGGCAGTTTATGGCAATGCTACTTGCCACCATGGTCGCGCTTGCGGTCACGACTGTTCTTCCCTTGACTATGGTTGTCTGCCACGTCGGCGGACTCGAAGGCAGTCTGTGGGCAAAGCTGTGGAGGATTGCGGTGCTCAGATCAGGGACGGTGGTCATGGCTGCCATCGCTGGGGCCACGTTGCCTTTCGTTTATCGTTTGTTCCATCAGCAGGTCAAGAATATTTTGACAAATCTGACGACTAATGAGGCAATCAATTGGATGCGATATGACTACATCAGATACGAGAATGGCGTCTGGCACAACCAGTTTGACCATGGATGGCGGTCTAATCTGGCCGATTTCTTCGCAGGTTACCCCAACAGCGGCGCCGCGTTCCCGGCCACGGCGCACACAGAGGAGTTGGTGTAGTGTTTATACGTGTGTATATGTGCAAGAGATGTCAATACCGGCTTGGGGATACGCTCAATCGACTCCCAGTACAAGTCGACTCCGCCTTAGCATCGCCGTCGACGCCAGCGGCTCCTGTTCAGACAGCAGCGAGTACTACCTGTGACAGGAGTTCACAAGCATCGTTAACACGCTCAGCATGCGCAAGATCCGCCTGGCCACCCGATCCCGCCTCAGAGCCGACAACGACGCCATGTCGTCCCTCAACCCGACCCCGCAGCGCTTCCCGCGGTCTATAGGGAAGTCCTCCTCGTCTCCGACGATCACGCCCCGAGCAGCCCTCACTCTTCCACCCATTGATGAGCTCTCCGCGCAGTTTAGCAAGAGTCGGAGCAGAATACCGTCCGGTCCAGGGTCAAGACAGCATGCCAGGCGCCGCTCAGACATCCCTACGCTGCCACTGTTCAGGCTGGGGGGCGTCGGCGAGATTGATGAGAAGACGACGACACCTCGATTAGTAACTTGATGGCCACACCGAGAACGGGGCAGCACAGGGATGAGACTCTCTCAGAATGCGCGGATGAGATCAAGAATGCAGCCGGGGATCGTGCCAGGTTCATGAGGTCACATCGCGTCGAGGTGAAGCACGTGCGCACGATGAAGCGGACTATAGTTCTCAAACACGCGTTATCAGTGGAGCTGAAGGCAGTGGTATCGCCCACACCGTATGTGGTCACATGCGGGTCGGGCAGCAATTTCCTGGTGGACGCAGCAAGCTCGATCGAGGCGTTCAGGTCAGCGAAGGTGCTAGAAATCACTACGGCGCAGATTACGGCCACGCAGCGGACAAAGGAGCGCATGGAAGCCTTGGAGAGCGCGCACTGCTCCGCCTACCCCCCACGTGAAGGGCCGCAGACGCACCGGAATTGTCGGGTACACCAACACGCTCGCCCGGCAGGTCCGCAAGCTCGAGGCCGAGAAGGAGGCAGCGCTGCGTGAGTCCATGGACGCAGCGAAGGCCCACCGCCAGGCCATCGGGTCGCTTTCATACATTGGTGGGCAACGAGACGACCCGCCCAACCTCACTGTGAAACCTCTGCAGGGTCGGGACTTCCAGGTCACCTCGCTCTCCCCCAGTGGCCCCAGACTGGACACGAGGGAGAGTCTCCGGCGTATGGCCACCAGCAAGGGCGACCTGACTCTCGACTCGACTGTGAGAATGATCCAGCGGCATTGGAGGGCCTGGGTCGAACGGAAGAGGCGGGCAAGGTACGCTATAGCCGGGGGGATGCTCGTGGGCATATGGAGGGACAGGCGGGGCGTCGGGGGCGGCAAGAACAGGACGCTCGAGACGCTTTTATATTTATTCCATCGCATTTATTTTATTATGGGCGAGAGGCTGCCCGACTCACTATGGAAGTACGCCAGTCCAATACAGCAGCGCC
Source organism: Carpediemonas membranifera (assembly GCA_019828565.1). NCBI lineage: Eukaryota > Fornicata > Carpediemonas > Carpediemonas membranifera. The sequence goes on from JAHDYR010000004.1 coordinate 178,542, forward strand.
GCTTCATGCTCCAGCTGGAGTCGAGGGGCTTCATCCCTTCGCAGGTTAAGGAAGCCACTGAGCGCGAGAGGGAGCTCGACAAGAGGCTGAAGGAGTACGAGAACAAGGACGCGTTGCTCAGGCGGTCCATTCTCGAGCGTGCGGCGAGCACCACTGCCGCGGAGGAGACCCCCGACGAGAAGCTCTCCTCCGGGTTCAAGCGGTACCTTGGACACACCCCCGGCGGGAAGAGCCGAGACCTCCTCTACGAGGCTTCAGGCCTTGTGTTCGGCGGGAAGCGCTCGAACGCCCTTTCCAAGGCGATGACTGCCGGCTCCGTCATGGGCGTGGCGACCGTGCTCGGGCAGCGGGGCGGGTACGAGCAGAGCTTCATGAACACGCCCACAGCCACGCAGATGAGCTTCACTAGACGGTAAATCCTTTGGCCGCTGCCTCGCCTCTACATGGCCTTATCGACGGCACGATAGTCTCCCGGGACGTCCACAGCATGCGACTGTCCTCGCATGCTTCCATCTCCCACATGCCATCCATCGGGGTGAGCATCGGCCCCTCCGCCATCAGACAGCTCCATGGCGACACCGCCGACCCCAGCCTGGTTGTTACTAACAGGGCCGGGTACTTTAGCCTCTACGACCCTCGCGCCGATACCTGGGGTGAGGCTGTGAGGGCACACCGACATGCTCTCAACACTCTCGACGTCTCGCCGCATGGGGAGATACTCAGCTCGGGTCGGGACTCGACCGTCAAGCTGTGGGACGCGAGACATCTTACTCGGCCCCTGACGGTCTTCTCGAACCATAGGTGTCAGCGATCAATGATGGCTGCCTCGTTCTCGGCCCAAGGCCACATCATCGCCGGCGACGAGCGCGGTGGGGCAGTTGTATACCACAACAACGGCTCGTTCAACAGCCACCCCCACAGAGACCACATCCTGCCCGACGCAGAACAGGGCGCCCACGTGCTCACGGCTGTAGGGACGAAGCTCGTGGCTGTGACGGGAGACAGATCGAGGCAACTCGTCGTGTGCGACCTGGGGCCGAGGAAGGAGGCTCATCATTTGATTGGCGGCATCACCCCGCAGTGGGCGGCGAGTCACGCCATCTCGACGATGGCTGCCACCAGAGACACCTGGACAAACACGAACTTTTGGGACGTCACGATGTCGGACTGCTCAAAGTCGCAAACACCATCCAAATTCAGCGAGATGAATCAGCGACGATGCAGAAAGTTCGTTCCACGCCTCCCACTTACGCAGCTGGTACGTTCCCAATCCCGTTGGTGCAGAGATGCAGCCCGCGGCGAGTTCAAGAGCACTAACACAGTGGATCTCAACAATGGTGCGTCCTCCCCGAGAATCTCACGCAGCAGCGAGTGCAGAGCAGTAGATCACATGATCAGAGACGCCACGACGCGCGTCTTCGCCCCAGAGGACAAGCTCCACCTCAATCCCATCGGATCCTCGCCCCTCACCGCTACAGACCTCAGCCGCGTCCTCGACCACCTCTCGACATTGGACGGGCTGCCCAGAGAGTTCAGCATGAGGCTGACTGAGCCCGACCTCACTGTCACGATGAGGTATGGCAAGCTGGCCGCCAACAAGCCCGACAGCGCCATCGACGATCTGCTCGCTGCCTGGAATGCGAGGATGGCTGAGTGCATCCACACGATGAAGGGTCACACCAACTGGGTGTTCAGCGTCGCCTTCCTCCCTGACGGCGCCATGGTCACTGGGTCATGGGATGGGACGACCAAGCTGTGGGACAAGCGCGGCGCCTGCAAGATGACGATGGAGCATGGTGGGACTGTTCGGTGCATCGCCGTCTCCCCGGACGTGTCGACCATCGCCTCGGGCGGGACTGACCGCAAGATCAAGCTGTGGGACCAGACCGGCAGACTCGGCAAGACGCTCGAGGGGCACACCAATAATGTGAGAAGCCTCGCCTTCTCCCGAGACGGCAAGACGCTGGTGCCCGGATCCGATGACAAGACAGTCAGGACGTGGGACGTCGCCACCGGCGAGTGCAGGACGATGGAAGGGCACTCAGATTGGGTGCTCTCCGTCGCCGTCTCCCCCGACGGCAAGACCATCGTCTCTGGATCATGGGATTATACCATCAAGGTGTGGATCGCTGAGTCGGGCAGACTCGAGCAGACTCTGGAGGGCCACAAGAATCCTGTCAACGCCGTCGCCATCTCCCCGGACGGCGCTCTGCTGGCCTCTGGGTCTGGCGACCACACCATCAGACTCTGGGACACCAGGACCTGGGAGTGCGTCGCCATCCTCAGGGGGCACACGCACTATGTCAACAGCGTCGCCTTCTCGCCCGACGGCAGGACCCTCGCCTCTGGGTCTGGTGACAACACCATCAAGTTCTGGAGCATCGACAGCGGCGAGTGCTTCAAAACGCTCAGAGGTCACACAGATTGGGCGAACAGTGTCGTCTTCTCCCCGGACGGGTCGACCCTGCTCTCTGGGTCAAAGGACAAGACCGCCAAGCAGTGGTCCCTTGGTCGCTCTCCCGAGCTCACCGCCCTCGACCAGACCCTCGTCCAGCCTGTCCCGGCCGCGGCCATCGTCCGCCTCGAGGGCACCGTCGCCGACCTCACCCGCGTCCTCGACCACCTCTCGACGCGGCCCAGAGAGTTCAGCATGAGGCTGACTGAGCCCGACCTCACTGTCACGATGAGGTATGGCAAGCTGGCCGCCGACAAGCCCGATAGCGCCATCGACGCCATGCTCGCTGCCTGGCAAGCGAGGATGGCTGAGTGCATCCAGACGATGAAGGGTCACACCGATGGCGTGATCAGCGTCGCCTTCCTCCCCGACGGCGCCATGGTCACTGGGTCATGGGATGGGACGACCAAGCTGTGGGACAAGCGCGGCGTGTGCACGACGACGATGGAGCATGGTGGGAAGGTTCGGTGCATCGCCGTCTCCCCGGACGGGTCAACCATCGCCTCGGGCGGTGATGACCGCAAGATCAAGCTGTGGAGGCGCGGCAGACTCGTCAAGACGCTCGAGGGACACACCAGGGATGTGAGAAGCCTCGCATTCTCCCCAGACGGCAAGACGCTGGTGTCCGGATCATATGACAAGACAGTCAGGTCGTGGGACGTCGCCACCGGCGAGTGCAGGACGATGGAAGGGCACTCAGATTGGGTGCTCTCCGTCGCCATCTCCCCCGACGGCAAGACCATCGTCTCTGGATCATGGGATTATACCATCAAGGTGTGGGTCGCTGAGTCGGGCAGAGTCGAGCAGACTCTGGAGGGCCACACGAATTCTGTCGCCGCCGTCGCCATCTCCCCGGACGGCGCTCTGCTGGCCTCTGGGTCATTGGACAAGACCATCAGACTCTGGGACACCAGGACCTGGGAGTGCGTCGCCGTCCTCAGGGGGCACGCGAGTTCTGTCCGCAGTGTCGCCTTCTCGCCCGACGGCAGGACCCTCGCCTCTGGGTCTTGGGACAACACCATCAAGTTCTGGAGCATCGACAGCGGCGAGTGCTTCGAGACGCTCAGGGGTCATGACAATATTGTGCGCTGCGTCGCCTTCTCCCCAGACGGGTCGACCCTGCTCTCTGGATCTGACGACAAGACCGCCAAGCAGTGGCCCTCCACTAACTCACCAGAGATCGAGGAGGTCTGCGCCCGACCCACACTCGGCGCCGACATCCGCCTGCCGTCCGACGACTCGCCCCTCAACATCCGCGACCTGGCGTGGGTCGTCATCCACATCCTCGCCACGGGCCTGCCCCGCTCCTTCGAGATGAGGCTGGCCCACCCCGAATGCACCGTCTCTCTTGGTCCTACCGGTTTCACGACGAGCCAAGCCGCCGATGTTGAAGCCCTTCTCGAGCTACTCAACCGCCACCCTATGTTACTGACACTGTTGGCTGAAACACGTGCTCTCGACGCCGTTGACGAAGCGCTGTACGTGGCCGCGGATCTGAGCGACGCCAAGCGCCTGCTGGCCGCCGCCGGCCCGCACGCGACGCAGCACGAGGCGCGAGTGCTCGCGCTGAGGACCGGCCTCGCCCGCCTCCAGCCCGTGCAGGCGCTCGCCAAGGACCCGATGCCCGCGCTCAAGGGCCGCGTCAAGGAGGCGCTGGAGAGGAGCGACGAGCTCCACGCGCACATCATCAGCGGCGACGTCGGCAAGATGCGCTCGAAGACGCTGCTCAGAGACAAGCTGTTCGGCCCCGTCGTCCTCAACTGCCTCGACCGCGAGCGCCGGTCGCCGCTGCACAGCGCATTCGTGCACGACCAGCCGCAGGCCTTCGCGGCGCTGCTCAAGGCCGGCTGCCTGCTCGACGACGCCTTCCCGGACGGCCACCCGCTGCTGGCCGCCGTCGCCAAGCCGCCGATGCTGGCCGCGATGCTGGCCGCGAGGGTTGACATCGACACCGTCAGCCGGAACACGACTGCGCTCGTGGTCGCCATCCAGGGCGGCCACTGGGACTCCGCGACGAAGCTGCTCGCCCGCGGCGCCGACCCCCTCCTCCCGCCGGTCGGCGTCAACGCGCTGCAGGTCGTCAAGGGCGTGGCCGACCCGCTCATGGCCGGCGTGATCCGGGCCGCCATCAACGACGCCCTGACGAAGCAGCTCAGCGACGCCATCACGCAGGGCGACACCGCTGCCGTGAAGCGGCTGCTCGCGGCGGGCGTGTCCGCGAACGGCGTGGACGGCAAGATGCCGCCGCTCTTCGCTGCCGTCAAGGCGGGCAACTTCGACATCGTCAGCCTGCTGCTGAAGCACGGCGCCGACCGGGCCGCGACGTACAAGGGCAAGACGGCTGCGCAGACAGTCAAGAAGGGCAGCAACCTGCAGTATCTCCTGATCCAGGACCAGACGCCCGAGCCGCTCGTGCAGCCCGACCTCAACGCGGACATCACGAAGCCGGCGGGCAGCATCGCGTTCAGCCAGGCCGACCGCATCGGCGAGGGCGGCATGGCGGCCGTCTTCCGCGGCACGTACGGCGGCACCGACTGCGCCGTCAAGGTCGTCGCGCGGGCCGACCTGAACGCGGTGCAGGCCGACCGACTCCAGAGCGAGATCTTCATCCACAAGCAGCTGCGCCACAGCAACGTCGTCGCGCTCTACGCGCTCGAGCAGGACGACCGGGAGATCCGGCTCGCGCTCGAGCTCGCGTCGGGGTCGCTCTCGGCGCTGCTGCTCTCGAAGGCCGACCTGCCCTGGGACGCGCGGCTGCAGTTCGCGCGCGACATCGCGGCGGCCATGGCGTTCATCGCGGGCGAGGGCTACGAGCACAGGGACCTCAAGTCGCTCAACATCCTCGTCGCGAACAAGAAGGCCAAGATCAGCGACTTTGGGCTGACCGCGCGGCTCGACCAGCGCGTGGCGGACGTCGAGGGCTCGTGGCCGTGGATGGCGCCCGAGCGCTTCGACGGCGTGGGCGGCGAGAAGGCCGACGTCTTCGCCTTCGGCATCACGCTCTGGGAGATCGCCGCGCGCGACATCCCGTACCGCCAGGAGCGCCTCGGGCTCGACACCATCCGCGCGCACGTGCGGGCTGGCTACCGGCCGATGATCCCCGCGGGCACGCCGGCGGCCGTGGGCAAGCTGATCCGCCGCTGCGTGGCGCCCGACCCGCGCGACCGCCCCACCTTCGCGGAGGTCGTCGCCGCGCTGCCCGACAGCGTCGCGACCGAGATGTACACGGAGAGCGCCGTGCGCAACCACGAGGTCGGCACCTTCGCGAACGCCAGCGCGCCCTGGACGCTGTCCGAAGACGAGAGAGCAGCCGCGCTCGCCGCGATGGGCACGGTCACCGCGACATACCGCACGAACGCGCCCAGCGCCCCGGGCCTGCGCACGCTGAACGACATGTATAGGTAAAGAGATTGGCTCAGCATTTACACCCGCCCCGACCCATCGCCAGTCCTCCTCCGTCACAGGCCCGGGCCGGACCTCCGTCGCTCGCATTTGCAGCCCATTCAAGATTCCCATCACTTTCCCATGAGTACATTGTCATTCCACCGCTGTGAACATCCATATGCAGCTTGCGGTCTGTGACCGAGCAACGGGTTGACGAGAGCATCACGTTGGATCAGATTCCTCTCAGCCAGCATTGAGTTATAGCATGGCGTCCGTTTGGACGAACCAATCTTCTATCATGCGGTAAGGCAGGGGCAATGATGTTGACCAACACATCCAGTGGCGTGAAATCAAAAGACTCGCTGCATACTCGGTACATCTTGCACGCGATACGGTTGTGGTGGCATCTCGTGGTAATTCTTTTGAATTGCCTAATCTTGGACAGCACGGGAGACGACTCCATGACCAATGTGACCATATTTCATGAAAAGCAGGGAAAATGGGTCAACCCAGCTTCATACTTCAGGTTTCTTCATTTGTTTGATTTGATGGCGAATCATTCAGATATCAAATCGCGATGTCAGGCACTCGAGGACCCACTCGGATATCACTGGTCAAAAGAACATCAAATGTCTCTTAACCGCGTCTTCATGTCCCCAGCCCGCTACGTTCAGGGTTTGTACACAGCTTTTATCGCTTTTGTCCTTTAACGGCGATCATTGCCGTTAACGGCATGTGATGAACAGAATCATCATCTAACAAAGGCCCCCACTGTCTAGAGAAGCTCAAGGAGTACACCGACAAGATCGTTGATAAGCTTATCATCGCCATTTCAGCTGGTGGCAAGAAGCGCCTGGAGAAAACACTGATGTCTTCCTTCGACGACAACAAGCCCACTCTCCACGTCTTCAACGGCGAGTGCAGCCAGACTGAGATCAATCGCCTTACCGATCTGATCAGAACTGGCGGCTACAACGTCGTCTGTTCCGTCGGTGGCGGCAAGCTGCACGACCTCGCCAAGGCCGCTGCCTTCCACACCAAGCAGCCCTGCGTCATCGTCCCCACTGCATGCTCGAACGATGCTCCCTGCACTGCCGTCTCCGTGATCTACACCGAGGAGGGCGTCGTCGAGAGCTTCCTCTTCACGGACTCCCCCAGGCTCGTGCTCGTCGATACTGATATCATCGCCAAGGCCCCCGTCCGCACCCTTGTCGCCGGAATGGGCGATGCCCTGGCCACCTACATTGAGGCGCGCGCCTCCAAGCAGAAGGACTGCCAGACTGCAGCCGGCGGGATCGCTGGCGTGACCGGCATTGCCCTCGCTCGGCTCTGCTATGACACTTTGCTCGCCGACTCGGTCAAGGCCAAGCTCTCCAACGAGGCTGGGGTCCCCTCCGTTGCTCTCGAGAACGTTGTGGAGGCTGCCACCCTCCTCTCCGGGCTCGGCTTCGAGTCGGGTGGGCTGGCTGCCGCTCACGCCGTCCACACCGGCCTGACTGTCCTCGAGGAGTCCCACGCCTACCTCCACGGCGAGAAGGTCGCCTTCGGAGTGATGACGCAGCTTTTCATGGAGAACGCCCCCATGGAGGAGATCGAGACTGTGGCCAACTACTGCCTCTCCGTCGGCCTCCCCATTGCTCTCAGTGACATCGGTCTGACTCATGCCTCTGACGAGGCCCTCATGAAGGTCGCCGCTGTCGCCGCTGCACCCCACGACACCGCCGTCAACTTGCCCTTCCACGTCTCTGCAGAGACTGTATTTGCCGCACTCAAGGCCACCGACGCCTACGGCCGCATGAAACACACCCAGCGTTAACCTGGGAGTGTTATAAATCGAGCATTTAAACGTTTCCTGCTTGGTGTCTAGTTGTGGCACTAGACAAGATAAGACTGTCCCAGCGCCTTGGTCATCCCCATTCTCATTGACATTATGAGGACCCAGCAGCCTTAGGCGACCCGCCTCCGTCCGCCGTCGGACTGACCAGACTCATGCGCCGCGACCATGTTACGGAACCGCCTGCTCTGCTGCTGCTCTCGCTGCAGTGCGGAAAACGAATCGGCAGGGTCAGGGTCGAACGAGTCGATCAAGGCGTCCGTCATCCCGGGGGGGAGCCCACCTCGGCCCACAAAGATGAGGTCTAGTATTTCCTCCGCACTAAGCTGGCCGTGGAGAGCAAGGTTCTCGATCTCCTCGGGGGTGAGACGCTGCCGAGGTCCCCGGTTGTTACGGACGTCCTGGCCAGGCAAAGAATGGCCGGCGGGGCGGGGGGCCGGGATCGGCAAGTCTATGAGATTACCAGTGCTACGATCGGATATTTGGAAGCTGATGTCGTCCCCAGCTTGAGAAATGCGAAGACGAGTCACGTGAATGCCATGAGCGCTACGTGGCGGCAAAACATTAGCATCTCCGGCCTGATAGTTATAGATATGCCGTTGAATATCCTTCCGATTCATGTTTGGTGAGACAAGTCCCATTCTTGCTCCGTTTGCTTGTTTCGGAAACGCTGTACAACTTTTACAAAGACCTATCCAACCATCTGCATGCCGCTCGATCCTCACGTTACAGAGCAACTCATCAACCGTTTCAGCTATAGTGGGCTACGCGTCGTCATTGGCTACGGCTCGCAGGTGATTAAGCAAGCTTCCGAGCTGAAATCGTCTCTCATCGATGTTCTCGTCGTTGTCGACGATGCTCACCTTGCCAACTGGCATACGCAGAACATGCAGATGCATGGATCCGATTACTCTCTCCTTTGCCGTGTTCTCCCCCGCAACTGGCTCATTAAGGTACAAAACGCCGCTGGCGGTGTCCTCTTCAACCCCGACGTCGCTCTGACCGAGGGCTCCGAGACGCACATCAAATACGGCGTCATCTCGTGGAAAACACTCCTCTCCGACCTCGGAGGCTGGTCCAAGGGTATGTACCTTGCCGGCCGTCTCCAGAAGCCCGTCGATCTCCTCTACGTCGAGGACTCGGTCAAGGACGAGCTCGACCATGCCATCAGGGTCAACAGACGTGCTGCCGCTTGCACTTCCCTCCTCAAACGGGACTCGCTCCTCACGGACCGGCAGCTGCTCACGGACATCATGGGCCTCAGCTACCTCGGAGATCCCCGTATGAAGTTCGCTGAGAACCCCATGAAGGTGACCAACATTGTCACCGCCCAGATTGAGTATCTCAGACAGATTTACCACCCGATTTTGAAGGAGGATCTCGGCCTCACCGTTTTGGCAGCCGGTGAAGATTTTGAGATCGACCAGAGCAGTGCCTCTGGTACTATGCTGGCCCAACAGTGCCCCCACTTCACCTCCCGTCTTGTGAAGGGCTCGACCGTCACGGTCGGGTCGACCATTGTCAGGGACGGGTCGGCGTTCGGGGACGTGACACAGCGCCAGGCGGTCATTGATGCGGCGATCTCGAACATCGTAGGGCCGGTGGCGGGGCGTCAGACCCTCAAGGGGGGCATAACCTCCCCTATTCTGAGGATGATCCCATATATCTGGGCGAAGATCAAGAAGAGCCGCGAGGGCCGGCGTGAGGCGGGCAGGGTGAAACTGAACTAAATGAATGTACGCTTGGTTCGACGAGAAGTGGTGCTATGGGGTGGGCAACTGAGGGCAAGACCATCGATGGCTTGGAACGATCATCCCCTTCGAAGTGACGTGACGCTGGCTCGTGATGTGCTGGATTATTGTTGTTGACGTCGACCCATGGACCAAGGACGCCGAGTGATGAGACTACTGAAGCTGCTGAGTCGACTCAATTGTGGACCTTTGTGGCGTCGCGCTGACAAGACTTCAGGTACAGTCGGATGACCAGACCATAATTGTTTATAAAAGGGTTATAACACATATTTAAACGGATTGGTAGACGTAAGAGGGTACCTGGGTGTACATCGAGGGCGGGGCAGGCACCTGGGCCTGGGCCTGCGGGACGACGTATGACGGGGCAGGGTACGACTTGGGAATTCCGTCCATCAGACCGTAGTTGTACTGGCCGAGACGGGCCTTGCGGGTGGAGGACGCACTGCCGCAGCAAAGGCGGATGAAGATCACTGCGATTGCAAAGATGCACGTGACCTTTGCGAAAATAACGCAGCAACAGACGCAGGGGCCAAGGAGCATGATAGTGAACCACAGGATGGGGATGAGGAGATTGGCATAGTTGAAATACGTTGGGTCCCCGAGGACGAAAGTGTCGCTCGAGCATCCAAAGAGTTCATCGCTGTCTGGGCCCAACCCGACGCAGAGGTACAGCTTCTCTGTCGTGTAGTTCGGGAGGTCCAGCGTGAGTGAGCCGGCATCTGGGAAGCCCGAGCGGTCAACGAACTTGATACGGGAAGAGATGTCAACAGGCGCGGTATCCCATTCGGGGTCGGTGTGTTTGATGTACAGCCGGATGCTGGTGGTGTACCAGTCGTGAATAACGAACTCGCATGCTCTATTGACGTTGAATGTGACGAGTCTGGTGTCAGTGGACCTGTCGTACGACGATACGGTCCAAGCACCCTCAATTCCGTTTGTTGCGCAGTCAATGGAGAGTGAAAACGAAACAAATACTGATAGTACTACAAGATATACCAGGGAGAAGTGCCGCATCGTTTGTATGACGCTGGATGTGGATCCCGATCTCAAGCCTGAAAAGGCGCAGTTTAGTGATGTACGACCGTGCGTTGGCCATGCCGCACAAACACCCGGCCTGAGACAATCTGGATAACTGGAGACCAGCTTGGCCTCGTTCTAGATGGCTGTTCGCGGTTGGCCAATTGAGTAGGGGCTGAGCCTCCCCAATGGCCAATGGAACAGAGGTGATAGTTGCTTCTCAGAATAGTGCATGCAGCACCCCATACCGGCCAAACGCGCATTTATCGCAGCCAATGTAACATGTAATTCTCTGGAGCACGATGTCTACCACCGAGAACACGTACACAGCAACGGTTATCGCGGAGATAACGTCCTCATATCTCAAATTCAATACATCAGACAAGTTATCGCCACAGCAGATGCACCTTCTGGTTGCTCATCGGCGAGATACAGATGTCGGGCGTGGCCTGGACCTCTCGTGCGCATTCATGCCTGATCAGACAGCCAGCAAGACCCCTGAGATCCTGAAGAACTACACTCCCCTTCTTCTCGAGACCAAAGAAGACTTTGAACTGAAGAACTCTGCCATCAGAACGATTGAGGAGGACACCATGCACCAGGAGTACGATCGGAGCCAGTATACATGGCTCGGACCCGCTGACGATATGTCCGGTATGCCCTCCCGTGTTGTAGGCGACGAGGTTCGGCGGCTAACACCCGACGCGCCGTACAACGTGCACCGCCCCATCGTAGACGGCCGCATGAACCTCACCGACGTCACCACCACCACCACCGCCGCTGGGGACGCGTACATGACTCTGGACGACGCCATGCTCGACCTGCAACTCCTGCTCGAGAGCGCCCTCACGCGCCTCACCATCGGCCCCGCAGATTATGACAAGACCCGGCTTGTCCTCATAGTACCGCCCAGCCTGTCCATGAGAGAGGTCAAGGAGCTCGTCCACATGGCGCTGGTCCCCATGGGCCTCCACAGCGTCCTCGTCCAAGGCGGGATGATGGCCGCCCTGTACGGCGCCGGCCTCGGTACCGGGGTTGTTGTGATGTCCGACGAGACCGCGACACACGTCCAGGTGGTCTATGAGGGCATCCCCGCGCCGCTGTCACTCAGACTCGGATACGGGTCAAACGTCCTCGCCAACGCCTTCCAGACCCTCATCATAGCCCATGGCCCAACTCTTGCCCCCGCCCTGGGTCTGGCGACGGACTTGGAATCGCACAGCCTACTCAGATACTACACACTGGAGACAACCGCGCTCATGTTCTCATCACTGGTCCGGGATGTATCAGTCAAGCGAGAGGTCGTCCCGGTCCCGTCGCTCCCGGAAGAGGGGCCCCGGGCAGGATCAGGGCTGCTGGCCCTCCCCTCGGCAAAGTACGAAGGCATACTCATCGCCTGCCCCCAGGTGAGGCACTCCCTTGGGCTCGCCATGATATGCCCGGATGACACGATCAGGCGGCTGTGCACGGGCGCCGACGTCAACGCGCAGTTTAGGGAGAGGATGAGTCAATGTGCAGTTTTAGCCGGTTTTGCGGAGGACGAAAGCCTCGACTTCCAGCAGTGGGACAGGCTGAAGAGCAAGGACCCGGACAGCAAGAAGCGCAGCCACAAAAAGAAGAAGGAAGCGAAGGAGGAGACCGACGACGGCAAGAAGGAGAAGGAGGAGGAGACCCAGCGTGCCGAGAGCCAGAAGACCCAGACCGAGGGCGACGGCAAGGACGGCGAGGGCGAGAAGAAGAAGAAGCGGACGCCTCGCAAGCCGCTGCGGCACATCCCGGATGTGGTTGAGGACGCCGGCTTCCTAAGCATCCCAGATGCAATCGTGAAGGCGGTTGACTCATCAATCCCGTGGCTCGATGAGATCGGCGAGCGGGCCCAAGACCGCAAGGCCAAGCTGCTGGGGAAGCTCCTGCTGTGTGGCAACGTCTTCCACATGGATGGGCTCTCGCAGACGGTGGCGAAGGCCGTGGGGCGCAGGACGAGCGTGAAGGCCGAGCCCGAGACTGCGACGAACGAGCACATTGCCGGGTGCGACCATGCCTGGCGCGGGGGCCTGGCTGTCAGCGATATACTTTACAGCAAGGACCTGTTCGTGACCAAGGCGGTGTGGCAGAAGGCCGGGAGTCGGGTGCTCAGAGACCAGCCGACGTTCAAGCTGGACTAACGGTAAATAGAGGGCTTGTGGGGCATGCTGTATGGTGCAGCGCTTGGGCTCAAGTCTGTCCTGCATTGTCGGACAGGCCTCATTGACCACCCAAGACAGCCCCAATGACACTGCACCGCGCGTTACCATCAGAGGTTCATGGTTTCATGTCACGATGGCCGACTGCGCTCAAAGTCGCAAACTGCCCTTCCAAAGTGAGATTCATTCAGCGATATGAATGAGCGACGATGCATAAAGTTCGTTCCGCGCCTCCCACTTACGCAGCTGGTACGTTCCCTATCCCGTTGGTGCAGAGATGCAGCCCGCGGCGAGTTCAAGAGCACTAACACAGTGGATCTCAACAATGGTGCGTCCTCCCCGAGAATCTCACGCAGCAGCGAGTGCAGAGCAGTAGATCACATGATCAGAGACGCCACGACGCGCATCTTCGCCCCAGATAGCAAGCTCCACCTCAAGCCCGTCGGATCCTCGCCCCTCACTGCTACAGACCTCAGCCGCGTCCTCGACCACCTCTCGACATTGGCCGTGCTGCCCAGAGAGTTCAGCATGAGGCTGACTGAGCCCGACCTCACTGTCACGATGAGGTATGGCAAGCTGGCCGCCGACAAGCCCGACAGCGCCGTCGACGATCTGCTCGCTGCCTGGAATGCGAGGATGGCTGAGTGCATCCAGACGATGAAGGGTCACACCAACTGGGTGTTCAGCGTCGCCTTCCTCCCTGACGGCACCATGCTCACTGGGTCATGGGATGGGACGACCAAGCTGTGGGACAAGCGCGGCGCCTGCAAAATGTCGATGAAGCATGGTGGAAATGTTTTGTGCATCGCCGTCTCCCCGGACGGGTCAACCATCGCATCGGGCAGGACTGACCGCAAGATCAAGCTGTGGGACCAGTCCGGCAGACTCGTCAAGACACCAATAATGTGAGAAGCCTCGCCTTCTCCCCAGACGGCAAGACGCTGGTGTCCGGATCCGATGACAAGACAGTCAGGTCGTGGGACGTCGCCACCGGCGAGTGCAGGACGTTGGAAGGGCACTCAGATTGGGTGCTCTCCGTCGCCATCTCCCCCGACGGCAAGACCATCGTCTCTGGATCAAAGGACAAGACAATCAAGGTGTGGGTCGCTGAGTCGGGCAGACTCGAGCAGACTCTGGAGGGCCACACTGATTCTGTCTTCTCCGTCGCCATCTCCCCGGACGGCGCTCTGCTGGCCTCTGGGTCATTGGACAAGACCATCAGACTCTGGGACACCAGGACCTGGGAGTGCGTCGCCGTCCTCAGGGGGCACACGCACTTTGTCTTCAGCGTCGCCTTCTCGCCCGACGGCAGGACCCTCGCCTCTGGGTCTGGTGACAACACCATCAAGCTCTGGAGCATCGACAGCGGCGAGTGCTTCGAGACGCTCAGGGATCATGCCGATAAGGTGTGGAGCGTCGCATTCTCCCCAGACGGGTCGACCCTGCTCTCTGGGTCTGATGACAACACCGCCAAGCAGTGGTCACTTGGTCGCTCTCCCGAGCTCACCGCCCTCGACCAGACCCTCGCCGAGCCTGTCCCGGCCGCGGCCATCGTCCGCCTCGAGGGCACCGCTACAGACCTCAGCCGCGTCCTCAACCACCTCTCGACGCGGCCCAGAGAGTTCAGCATGAGGCTGACTGAGCCCGACCTCACTGTCACGATGAGGTATGGCAAGCTGGCCGCCAACAAGCCCGACAGCGCCGTCGACGCCATGCTCGCTGCCTGGCATGCGAGGATGGCTGAGTGCATCCACACGATGAAGGGTCACACCGATGAGGTGTTCAGCGTCGCCTTCCTCCCTGACGGCGCCATGGTCACTGGGTCATGGGATGGGACGACCAAGCTGTGGGACAAGCGCGGCGCCTGCAAGACGACGATGGAGCATGGCGGGTCTGTTCGGTGCATCGCCGTCTCCCCGGACGGGTCAACCATCGCCTCGGGCGGGACTGACCACAAGATCAAGCTGTGGGACCAGACCGGCAGACTCGTCAAGACGCTCGAGGGGCACACCGATGATGTGAACAGCCTCGCCTTCTCCCCAGACGGCAAGACGCTGGTGTCCGGATCCGATGACAAGACAGTCAGGTCGTGGGACGTCGCCACCGGCGAGTGCAGGACGATGGAAGGGCACTCAGATTTGGTGCTCTCCGTCGCCATCTCCCCCGACGGCAAGACCATCGTCTCTGGATCGTCTGATAGGACGATCAAGGTGTGGATCGCTGAGTCGGGCAGACTCGAGCAGACTCTGGAGGGCCACACTGATTCTGCCGTCTCCGTCGCCATCTCCCCGGACGGCGCTCTTCTGGCCTCTGGGTCTTGCGACAACACCATCAGACTCTGGGACACCAGGACCTGGGAGTGCGTCGCCGTCCTCAGGGGGCACGCGAGTTCTGTCCGCAGTGTCGCCTTCTCGCCCGACGGCAGGACCCTCGCCTCTGGGTCTGGTGACAACACCATCAAGCTCTGGAGCATCGACAGCGGCGAGTGCTTCGCGACGCTCAGGGGTCATGACAATATTGTGCGCTGCGTCGTCTTCTCCCCAGACGGGTCGACGCTGCTCTCTGGATCTTCCGACAACACCGCCAAGCAGTGGCCCTCCACTAACTCACCAGAAATCAAGGAGGTCTGCGCCCAACCCACGCTCGGCGCCGACATCCGCCTGCCGTCCGACGACTCGCCCCTCTACCTCGCCGACCTGGCGCGGGTCGTCATCCACATCCTCGCCACGGGCCTGCCCCGCTCCTTCAAGATGAGGCTGGCCCACCCCGAATGCACCGTCTCTCTTGGTCCTACCGGATTCACGTCGAGCCAAGCCGCCGATGTTGAAGCCCTTCTCGAGCTACTCAACCGCCACCCTATGTTACTGACACTGTTGGCTGAAACACGTGCTCTCGACGCCGTTGACGAAGCGCTGTACGTGGCCGCGGATCTGAGCGACGCCAAGCGCCTGCTGGCCGCCGCCGGCCCGCACGCGGAGCAGCACGAGGCGCGAGTGCTCGCGCTGAGGACCGACCTCGCCCGCCTCCAGCCCGTGCAGGCGCTCGCCAAGGACCCGATGCCCGCGCTCAGGGGCCGCGTCAAGGAGGCGCTGGAGAGGAGCGACGAGCTCCACGCGCACATCATCAGCGGCGACGTCGCCAAAATGCGCTCGAAGAAGCTCCGGAGTGTCAAGTTCAGCCCCGTCGTCCTCAACTGCCTCGATCGCGAGCGCCGGTCGCCGCTGCACAGCGCGTTCGTGCACGACCAGCCGCAGGCCTTCGCGGCGCTGCTCAAGGCCGGCTGCCTGCTCGACGACGCCTTCCCGGACGGCCACCCGCTGCTGGCCGCCGTCGCCAAGCCGCCGATGCTGGCCGCGATGCTGGCCGCGAGGGTTGACATCGACACCGTCAGCCGGAACACGACTGCGCTCGTGGTCGCCATCCAGGGCGGCCACTGGGACTCCGCGACGAAGCTGCTCGCCCGCGGCGCCGACCCCCTCCTCCCGCCGGTCGGCGTCAACGCGCTGCAGGTCGTCAAGGGCGTGGCCGACCCGCTCATGGCCGGCGTGATCCGGGCCGCCATCAACGACGCCCTGACGAAGCAGCTCAGCGACGCCATCACGCAGGGCGACACCGCTGCCGTGAAGCGGCTGCTCGCGGCGGGCGTGTCCGCGAACGGCGTGGACGGCAAGATGCCGCCGCTCTTCGCTGCCGTCAAGGCGGGCAACTTCGACATCGTCAGCCTGCTGCTGAAGCACGGCGCCGACCGGGCCGCGACGTACAAGGGCAAGACAGCTGCCCAACGCGTGAAGAAGGGCAGCAACCTGCAGTTCTTGCTGCAGAGCCAAGCAGAACCCGCTCGTGTGAACTATGACCTCAACGCGGACATCACGAAGCCGGCGGGCAGCATCGCGTTCAGCCAGGCCGACCGCATCGGCGAGGGCGGCATGGCGGCCGTCTTCCGCGGCACGTACGGCGGCACCGACTGCGCCGTCAAGGTCGTCGCGCAGGCCGACCTGAACGCGGTGCAGGCCAGTCGGCTGCAGAACGAGATCTTCGTCCACAAGCAGCTGCGCCACAGCAACGTCGTCGCGCTCTACGCGCTCGAGCAGGACGACCGGGAGATCCGGCTCGCGCTCGAGCTCGCGTCGGGGTCGCTCTCTGCGCTGCTGCTCTCGAAGGCCGACCTGCCCTGGGACGCGCGGCTGAAGTTCGCGCGCGACATCGCGGCGGCCATGGCGTTCATCGTGGGCGAGGGCTACGAGCACAGGGACCTCAAGTCGCTCAACGTCCTCATCACTGGCTCCACAGCAAACCTTAGCGACTTCGGGCTGACCGCGAGGCTCGACGATCATGTGAATTTCGTCGAGGGCTCGTGGCCGTGGATGGCGCCCGAGCGCTTCGACGGCGTGGGCGGCGAGAAGGCCGACGTCTACGCCTTCGGCATCACGCTCTGGGAGATCGCCGCGCGCGACATCCCGTACCGCCAGGAGCGCCTCGGGCTCGACGCCATCCGCGCGCACGTGCGGGCTGGCTACCGGCCGACGATCCCCGCGGGCACGCCGGCGGCCGTGGGCGAGCTGATCCGCCGCTGCGTGGCGCCCGACCCGCGCGACCGCCCCACCTTCGCGGAGGTCGTCGCCGCGCTGCCCGACAGCGCCTCGACCGAGATGTACACGGAGAGCGCCGTGCGCAACCACGAGGTCGGCACCTTCGCGAACGCCAGCGCGCCCTGGATGACGCTGTCCGAAGACGAGAGAGCAGCCGCGCTCGCCGCGATGGGCACGGTCACCGCGACATACCGCACGAACGCGCCCAGCGCCCCGGGCCTGCGCACGCTGAACGACATGTATAGGTAAAGAGATTGGCTCAGCATTTTCACCCGCCCCGACCCATCACCAGTCCTCCTCCGTCACAGGCCCGGGCCGGACCTCCGTCGCCCGCCTGAACGCGGCCGTCTCCCACGTCGCCCTCATCGGGGCGGTGACCATCTCGGGGCCGACGAGCCCGAGCTCCTCGTGCGTGTTGCGGCCCAGGCCGTACCAGCCGAAGGCTGTGGCCAGCCAGTAGCGGTCGTTCGAGTCTGCCCGGACGGCCGTGACGACCTCGGGGAAGTCCCACTCGACGTACTCGCTCTCGTTGTGGACGAAGATGCCGTAGGACCCGCCGCCGTCCGCCCGCACGAGCACCCACAGGAACTCACGGTGGGCGAGATTGCGACTAAGATCATTTACAACGCTACCATATATCACAACCTTGCCCTCAGTAGTCGAAACCGGTCCTGGTTTTGGGCCGCCGCACCGTCTTCTTGGGCAGCCCAGGCGCTTCCCGTTTCACCCGCGTGGTGCCCGTCCCGGCGGTCGCAGTGGCCGGGCGACGGGTCGACACGGGCCGGCGGAGGCCCTCGCCGGCGATGGATCGGACTCGGTCGACTCGTCCAGACTCAGTCTCCCGTAGTCAGAGTCGTATCTGACTCTATGGCCCCGTCAGTCGCGTGGCACACGCTACCGCACGCCAATTTATTCCTGAAAGCCAAGGCAAGCACACCTCGCTCATACCTACATCGTTCCAACAGCGCAGGCCGCCGCTACAGCGAGCAGCCCGACTATGGCGAGGTCTATAGCCGACGCGTGCCGCACCACTGTAGCAGCGGGGACACTGATCAGCGCGAGTGCCGGGGCGAAGAATCCGGCGAGAGAGCAGACCGCAGTGAGGGTGGTGAGGTCCCCAATCACGAGCACGGCGGCGGCGAGGTAGGGAATCGAGCAGCATAGCCTGTAGGCCACGGCTGCCGGGACTGACTCCACTCGGGTCATGCTCGCGGGCGGGTACATCAAGAAGGTCAGCCGGGGTCCCAGGCCGAAGGCAGCGAGAAGGTGGGGCAGCGCGGTCATCATAGCGACACCTGTGGCAGCGACAGGCAAGAATTCCACGACAAAGGGGGGCAGGAGGGTGTGCATGGCGACAGAGACCCACATTACCGCAATCAGCGCGAGCATGATGGGTACCGCTGCGAGTATGTCGAGCTTCTTGAGCGACACCAACGAGAGGGCGAGGTTCGGTCCATGGAGCCCCGCAATGAGGAAGAAGAGAGCTGGGATCAGCTGCTTGACAATTCGAATGAGCTGGGCGTGCTGCTCTTGCCACAAAAGGAGCATGATTCGGTATTCGATGATGAAAGCAGGACCGGGAATGACCTCGCCGTCAACAAAGACTGCGGGGGCCTGGTGAAGAAAGGAAGGAAGCTGTACGATATTAAAGCGCTTCACCATTTCAGCACGCTCAGAAACCTCCGCAAGGTCGTGTTTCGCGACTTCGATGCCATGGTGCTCTTTGAGGAAGTTGTTCATCCATTGGTTGAAAGATACGCACTGCATACACCGTTTATCGGAGTATACATCGATCTTTAGCGCCAGGCATGCCGCCACGAGCAAAACAACAAGGACAACACGCATTCCGACTTCACGCACGACTGACGGCAACGACAACCCTCGAACCCCATCACCATCACCCATCACTGCTCTAGAGTTAGTTTACAGCTTATCGTGGTCGACCTCGGTATACTGGTCAAGCCAGTCATCCCCATCATCGATGAGGTCCTCAGGATGCACCTCCCACGCCAAGTTCATGACATAGTCGCCGTTAGGGTTCTTAGTGTCGGCCTGGGATTCTGTGAGAAGGGCTAGGGCCTGGGTAATGTCGTTGGAGCAGAGCAGGAGGTCCGAGGCGACATGAGTGATCCGGATGGACACATCCCCGGGTAGACCGCGGAACGGCCCGACCTGGGTGAACCGGAAGATGGCGGCGTCCTCCTCGGACTCGGCCATGGTTAGATTGTCCGTGAGCCAGCACGCCTTGTCAGTTTCAATGCACTTCAGAGAGAACGCGGTGGAGAATGTCTCGCGTGGGATAAATTGCCAGAGGACACCGAACTCGCTGTCGACGTTTGAGAGGCATGCGGCGTTCTTCGCGCCGTTGAGGCATTGAGGGAAACGGTTGGGGTCAAATGGACAACGCCTCCAGGTTGTAAGAAGATAGGAATGCTTATCGGGGAAAACGGTGGCTGTGTTGATTGTAAGATCGGGCTTTTCCAGCTTCTTCTCAATTTCATCTTCAGTGATTGCTTCCGCGTTTTCTACTTTCTTCGGAAACATGGTTTCTTCATCAACCTCTTTCATAGGAGTGAGAGGATCTTGCAGCTCCTGCGGATCTGCCTCCATTCAGCGCTGCGTTTTTCGCGATGCATTAAACTGCCCGACTGTAATATCGTGGCCCAGAGGCCAGCCGCGAGAGGCATGATGCAAGGCAGGTGCTGGAGTACGTATAAGGGTGAATTATGTCCTTCGAATCCTCCCAATCTCAAAGCAGGCCGACGGTACAAGGGTGCTAGGGGAAGGGGCTGAGGTGAGATTCAGTGGATAGATCCGAAACCATGGGTGACAACCGCATGTTTATCGTAAAATGGCACATATATACATGACATGTATCATACCAGGCAACTCTGACAAGTTCGTTCAAGCCTCATTCACTCAAAGTTCGGCATGTTGACCTGGACATGGCCTTGGAACGGCACAGGGCCCATTATACCACTCTGTTGCCCGCCGTCCCCAGATGCAGCCGCGTCGAGCAGGGCCTCGAGTTCGTGGGTTCTGCCGCTCGAAAGGGCAAGCTGGATGGCATTCCAGCTGTATTGGAATAGCATCTGCTTGCGAACAGCGGTGGCCTTTTCCTGGTCGGTGACGTTGTATATCTCGTCGGACTTAGCAGGCAGGATCTGGCCTGGAAGAACTGGCTCGTCCTTGGGCAGCACTGCTGGGTAAAAAGGTGGATGTTAGCACAAACGGACAGTGGCAGATGAATACGAATGTGAATATGAGCTCATAACAGTACTTGGATGAAGCATTTGGGCAGTTGGTAGCATTATTCCAACCGACGGACGATCAGTGTTGCGCAGTATAAACACATTGTTCGAACCTCCAGACAGGGCCTGAAAGGAACGATCAAAGTGCCAAACTGCACAACATCATCCGTCCGTAGACGAATGTTGGCGGTTAGCCAATTGATGATACTGGAATGATGTTTGAAGACGTGGGATCAATGTGCGACTGAACGGAGAGCCGCTGAGCTCATCTTCCGCGGCAAGAGAACGCCACAGGATGTTCTCTGCAGCACTCTTGTCCCGATGATCAACATTCAGAGCATCAGGAACTGTTGCGCGCCACTGAGCACCACGGCACTGTCGATTTTCGCAGAGCATCACACGATGTGGGTGAAAGTGCTGGTCATCACGCGGACGAACTCGCTTGTAGGGGGCGTGGCAGTGAGGGCAGACGACGGTGGTGCGATCCTCGTTAACCATGTTGATCGACGACAGTGTTATACCCCTTGAGAAGGGGTACTATCTCTCTCGCGAACTTTCGATATGGCGCGCAAGGAATGAACATACCAGCAGGCGTGGTGAATCCCGAGCTCCCGTAGAAGACTTTCAGGCGAATGGGGGTGGCGATGGGATGGTGGCGACCGAACTCCCGAGCCAACTGTTGGCCGCAGCGGGCGAAGTGCTTCTGGCGAAGGATGTGGTTCGCAAAGCGCACTCGGCGGAAAGACTTACGCATTCCAGCCTCGAAAATGTCGTTCGCGTTGTCCAGCACAAACCTAATAGAGTTGTTGATACTCACTAGTCTTGTGCTCTTGAACGACGCGGCCGTCATATCAAAGCCGAAACTTGGCGTCTTAGTGTATCCGCACTTTGGAAGGACGCCGGAGCTGGTGGTGCCATCGGGGTGCCTGATGTAATACCCTCTGATGGACCTTGCGCCCGGGTCGAACCCCATGAGGTGGGCATCAGGATCCGGCGCGGGCGGAGCCTCGGCATTATTGGTCCCGAGTCGGGGGCGCTCTTTCTCCCGCCCTTTCGCTCGCTTTCGAACAGGCATGCTCGCATCATGTTGTGGCCGATAGCGGCCGAATCCTCTCTTAATAGTCACCGCCACACAGACCCCATCGGTGCTCAGGCTGAGCAGACGGCCCATTGACCTGGGGTTGTCCCGGTAGCGTCTTTTCTGCTCTTCCACTCCGTCAGCAATTGCCCAGACGCAAGAGAGAATGCGTGGGGCAGCCTGGGAGACTGGGAGCCCGTCGTTCTCACCCATGTGAGTCGCCCAGAACAGCGAGGGGAGACACGCAAGGATCTCAGGGTTGACCATGTTGAGGATGGCGTGAACGCCGGCCAACTCCTGCTCGAAGAAGGCCGGAGAGCCAACACCTGCGAGAGCTTCTTCGAGTCGGGCGAGGGTGCCCTGTAGCCTGTCACGGTACGTCGTCACCGTGCGGGCGAGCCACAGCTTCACAGAGTTGGCGTATCGGATGAACCACTTCCGGAGACTGGGACTCACTCCATGCGACTCCGCACGACCTTCGAGCTGCGCGACCAGATCCTGCGTGGTAGGCTCCCGCCACATCGGCACAGTGTCGAGTGTCGAGTGTCGAGTGACTGCACGATGGCCGCGTAGGCCTGACCCGGCTGACCGCCGCGTAGATGAGTGAGCAGTCCGTTGTGGAAGTCGGCGTCATGTAGGGGGAGTTGCCGGCGCTGCGCATAGCATTCAACCGCGAGCCGGGCCAGCAGGCATGAGTAGAGATATTTTGCTGCGGCGTAATCCCCCACTCTCCGTTCTTCGGTGTAGTTCTGTCTGAAAGCTTGCTTGATGGAGGCTTTGATCGTATATACCTCCATCTTGTTGCGCACTACAGGTGTGCAGCTGGTCATTGATGAAGATGACATATAAGAGCCGACGATGAACACCATTACCAGCATATACAAGTGTAGAAGTGAATTTAATGTGGAATAGAAGACAATGAGACGACGTGTGAGCGATTGTGATGTTTGCAGCTGTGCTGATGTCCACGAAGAAGACGCTTTGTGGAAGCCCTGGAGAAGACGATCTCCCTACCGACTTAAGACGTGAGTAGGAGGGAGACAGGGCAGTGTTGCGCAGTATAAACACATTGTTGAACCCTTCAATAGCACGATCAGAAAGTGCTTAAACTGCACCGATCATGGTGAGGCAGGGCTGTATCATGCGTGTAGATGACCGGACACGCTAGGCGGGGGATCCTGGCTCATTACCTAGTTCGTCTTATCCTGCAATGCCGTTCCTTTCTCTTGAGCGAAAAGTCGATCAAGAATGGGTGCGAAGAAGCAGGAGAAAAGGCATTCGTCGTACATGACCCGTAACCAGGCGCTTAAGTACTTGCAGCTCTCTCTTTCGGATTTCCGCCGCCTCTGTATCCTCAAGGGCATATTCCCCAGAGATCCGCCTCACATCAAGGAGAAGGTCATCGGGAAGACCTACTATCTTACCACTGACATCCAGTGGCTTGCCAACGAGCCTCTTATGGACAGGTTCCGCTCGATCAAGGCTCATCTCAAGAAGGTCGCCCGCTTTGACGCCCGCAAGGAGACTGAGCACGCTGATCAGCTTGCCGATGCGATGCCTCGCTACACTCTCGACCACCTCATCCGCGAGCGCTACCCGTCCTTCCACGACGCCCTCCGCGACATGTCGGACGCGCTCAACATGGTGCACCTCTTCGCCACTATGTACTCGAGCGACAACGTCCAGAACAAGATGATCATGACCTGCCAGCGCCTTAGCCGCGAGTGGCAGGCGTATGTCGCCTCCACCAAGATCCTGACCAAGTCCTTTGTGTCCATCCGCGGCGTGTACATGCAGGTCGACCTCGACGGGACACCCATCACGTGGGTCATGCCCCACGAGTTCTCCCAGGAGCAGACAGACGAGGTTGACTACCGGGTGATGGAGACGTTCCTCGAGTTCTACACCACCCTCGCGGGCTTCGTGCTCTACAGACTCTTCACCCGCCGCGGCGTGGCCTACCCCCCGGCCGTGGACGCGGAGAAGGACAAGAACGGCGCCTGGCTCGACGCCATCACCCTCGCTGCGCCAACCGACTCGGCCGATGACGACGCCACGGACGCCGAGGCCGACCGCACTAGGACGGTCGAGCTGCTCGGAAGCATGGACCCCGAGGACCCCCAGTACGCCCCGCAGCTGCTGCAGTTGCTCGAGAATGAGGACACGGTCCAGCTGCCCGGCCTGCTCAACGGCATGGAGTTCTTCCTCTCGAGGGGCGTCCCGACCAAGCCTGTTGCACTCGCTATCAGGGCGTGCGGCGGGATTGTTGTCTCAGAGCCTACTGAGCGGTCAACGGTGGTCAGCGAACGCCCAGACACGCCAGAGTCGATCCTCCCCCAGTGGGTCTTTGATTCAATCAATTTCCGCATGAGGATGCCGTTCGACGAGTACAGCAACGGCCAGGCCGCCCCGCCGCACCTCTCGCCGTTCGAGGACTTCACCTCCGGCACGAGCATCACCCACGTTCCTGAGAGGTTCAAGGAGGTCCGCGCCCGGTGGGCCACCGCCTGGGCCGAGCGGCTCAAGGAGGCTCGCTACCGCACCTCGGACGGTGTGGCGCTCGTCGTTCCTGAGGAAGATCTCGAGGCAGACGTCGGGGACATCGACTCCGAAGAGGAGGAGGCGCGTCTCGCGCTGGCGACCAAGCGGGTCCGGAACCGGTACGCACACGTCAAGGCCGCGCACGAGGAGAAGACGGGCCGGGTGAAGAGGCTCCTGATGAAGGCTACGGGGAAGACAGACGAGGCCGACGACGAGGAGGAGGCGTCTGGCCTGGGGCTGCTGGCCAAGCCCAAGGGCAAGGCAAAGACCGGGAAGAGCGAGAAGAAGCACAAGCCGAAGAAGGTCGTGAACAAGACAGTGAAGACCAGCGTGCTCATCAAGAGGAAGTAAACTTGCGGATTAGTGGCGGTGGTGGTGGCTTAAGATATGCTGGTTGACAAAGGCGATCGGCCAGCCTGACTAAGCCCCGATAAGATGATGTACAGCACAGGGACCGTGGTACCAGGTAGATGTCGCTCGTTCTCCCATCCTCGCGTCAGCATTTCAAATGACAGATTTGACACAAGTACTTATTTGGGGCGTTAACTCAGCAGCCGTTGCATTCTATGAACGTTTTCAATCGTAATTCGACGATTGAACGTAAAGGAGGGCGCAGCCATTCAAAACAGCCCTTCGCAACCTCTTTTCGCCGAGCAAATGCGGTATATCGCTCGAACGAGCCCTGCTACAACAATTCATCCACGTTTTCACCAAACTTCCATCCCCGCAGCACCTTCCTCCCTTCCTCGCGGACCATTTCCCGTGTAGTCCCGCTGAACGGCCCCAGTCCCATCGCTTTCCTCACGGAGCCCCCGCCATTCCAGCCATACCAAACAGCCCCCCAACGCCGCAAGCGTCACTCAGTAACACCCAAGACGCCGACAGTGGAGGGCCGCTCGATGTTTCCCAAGGTCCGGCCCGCCAAGCTCCCCCAGCCACAGTCACTGCCATTCCTGCAGACGAAGCCAAAGCGGGGGCACGCCAAGGTGAAGAGGGACAATGGCACTGCGTCCACACCGGCGATCCAGACGATGGACGTTATGGCTGGTCGTAACGGTCCAATGGTCAACATCCGATCAAAGTCCGTTGAGCCCCGGGCTCTGAAGATCGCACGCACCCCGCCAGCAGCTAGGCCAAGGACGAACAGGTCCAAGATGAGACCGGCCGCCCCGCCCAACCCCACAGCACTCCCCAAGCATGTCGGACGGCTGGCCACAGGTCGTGTGGTGCAGAGGGATGCGGTGATGAATGCAGTCATCCAGGCCGGCATGGACGACTTAGAAAGCGTAGTTGTGCTCGTGGATGACCTACCGCCGTCCCGAGTCGGCTATGACCCACCCCGACTCCAGGATACCCCGACCATGCAGCCCATGTGGTGAACTCCACAGTTTGTACAATAGAGCAGCGTTTAAACTACCGTAACTGTACTGGCAGTGAATCGTGCTGAGGACCATGACGCTGGTCAGTGTTACATGGCTGAGGAGTTGTTACCTGTTGGTACCAATGGTGCCCGGAGTCCAGTGCTGCGACGTCGGTGTCGCCAGCGAACTCGGACGCGCTCTTACGCTATTGCGAATTTTCTGGTGATTTTTGTGATATCTTTAGATCTCGATACGAATTGAGCAATGAACCGAGAAATTGGATGCGTATTGACCGAAAAATCTACAGATACGAGAGTTTATCCTACCCTGATATTTACCGGTAGATTTACTGCCCGCTATGCCGCTATCCGCGCGATCATTACCGATCAGTTCCCACTTGACGACTTCATTTTTTTCTCTTGCAATTCGCCTGCGGTGTCTCTTATGAGCTCAGAAGACGTTCCTCAGCAGATTGAGCAGATGGAGATCGCTCAGAACCAGGAAAAAACAAAGATGACTGTTGCTGATGAGGCGCAGGCAACTGTTTCCAACGAAGAGAACGCCGACGCTGCCGTTACGGTCAACCAGACGAATTTCGTGACCCCTGATGACGACCTTCACGATATTCACCCTTATCGTGACCGCCACTTCAACGAGGAGAAGATCCCCAACCTTCTTGTGAACGTTTTGAAGCAGTTGAAGCCCGGTGTCGACCTGACCCGCGTTACCCTCCCCACATTCATCCTGGAGCCCCGCTCCCTGCTTGAGAAGTGGGGCGACTTCGTCGCATTTCCCCTTGACGTTTTCTGTGCGGCCAACGAGCCCGACAAGGACCGTCGTTTCCTCTTTACCTGCGCGTGGTTCATGTCCGGTTTCTCTCTCCTCCCCAAACACGTCCGCAAGCCCTACAACCCCATCCTCGGCGAGATGTTCCGCTTCTATCTTGACCATGAGGCACACCCCTTCCCCCAGGCCCACCCCCATGACGCTGAGTACGACATGAGCCAGATCGCCGGCGTCAAGCACAACCCGACCGTCTACATCGCCGAGCAGGTCTCCCACCACCCTCCGATCAGCGCCTTCTACATTTCCAACCGCAAGGCCGGCTTTGTGGCGGAGGGATGGGTCTACACGCGCTCCAAGTTTACTGGCAACAGCGCAGGGTCGATCATGGAAGGCCGCGCCCGCCTCCACCTCCTGAAGTTCGGCGATGTCTACGAGTGCACTTTCCCAAGCGCTTTTATGAGGAACGTCATTGTCGGCAACTACCACATGGAAATAACTGGAAGCATGGACTGCTGCTGCGTCGAACAGAACCTCAGAGCGCACCTGGAGTTCAAGCCGAAGCCTATCCTCGGCGGCAAGAAGGGCAACCTCAGGGGGTCACTCAAGAGAGACGGCCGCGTGCTCTATAACATCGATGGCAACTACCTCGACAAGACATACGCGTCTAAGCCCTCCGCGCCCAAGGACAAGATCGTACTCTCCGACTCTGCCAACGTCAACGCTTGGACGGCCAAGACTGTCGGCCGTGTAGCGAACCTCGAGCCGAACGAGTCCCGCCGTCTCTGGAGCGGCGTCACCCGCGCCCTCAACGCATGCCCCGCGGACTACGATGCCGCTACTGTTGACAAGACCCGTCTCGAGGATGAGCAACGTGCTGCTGCTGCCGAGAGGCAGAAGACGAACAGCGCATGGGTCCCCAAGCTTTTCTCCGAGGGTGCTTGGGAGTCTTCGAGCGACGGGTTGTCCGCCCCTTGCCGCGCCGACTGGACGTACATCCACCGTGACGTGTCTCCTTACACTGAGGGCGACGACGGCGACGCGGCTCTGGCAACTGCGGCGATCATTGACCGCCAGAGAGTTTAGTTTATTTCAGTCGGCTGCAGTTTGGTGTATAAATGGCTTTAAAAGAACCCCCAATGGCGGGGGCGGCTGTTGTGATGTCCGCGATTATACGGACATCGTGACACCGACTGTCGATGGAGTCACCACCAATTTCTTTCCCACCAAGCTTGCAAGCAAACCTCTTTATCAAAACACCATGAGCACCGCTGGAAACGATCCCGATGAAAGTGTTCAAACTTCTGTCTCCATGAACGGCGATGCCCGAGAACGATTAGGAAGTCGGTCGTTTGAAGGCCAAGAAGCATCGCAAAGCCGCTGTGGGGAGCAGAGTTTTGATTTGGAAGCTATAGACCATCAGAACCCAGATAATTCTCAGTTTGTGAGATCCGAGGACGATTCAGCACTTGATCGCATGATCTCGAAGTATCTCGCGCAGGAAGGCTGCCACCCCGAGTTCTCGCTCAGCATCGCGTCCCAACAAGTGCCCGCGCCCTCCGAGCATGAGCCCGAGCCAACTCGAAACCATACCAACACTGGCACTGAAGGCGTGCCCACTGACGTCCAACCCTTGGAAGCACGACGCCCCTTGAAGTTGGCGATGACGACACCGGCTGACACTCCGCTCCCGAGTAGAAACGAGTCGAAAATCAAGGAGCTTTTGCCCGAGAAGCTGAAGCGTGTCAAGGCCTGCAGCTTCAGAAAGGGCCTGCTCAACGGTCTTCTTGCCATCCAGTCAGCCCTGCGTCACTGTGCCCCCGACATGCCCAAGAAGAGCACCCGAACCACCAACCCCCTGCCCAGAAGACTGAGCGGAGTACCGCCCACCAGGAAGAAGTCTGCCAAATCTAACAAGACTATCAATCTGGGAAAGAATGAGAAGAATCGGGTGGCCAAAAAGAACCGTGACCAGAGGATTGACAAGTTCCGTGGTGAGCTCGGTGCTATCTCTGAGGAGGCCAGTGCAACCTTGGAAGACATTCGCCAGGTCGAAGAGGTTGTGTCAGAGTTCCTCCCTCTCTGTCAGACATGCCAAGTGAAAGAACCCGAGTGGACCACTACTACGTCTGATAGCACCAACAACGACAGTCCCGCCACTCACGACAAGACAATTGTGGTAGAAATCAACTATCACCTTCACATGGAGAACCAGGGTTTGTGGGGTAAGCTCCTCGTCCTCGTCTGGGCACTGTCCCTGCTTGGTTTCGCGGGCCCGGGCGTGCACCGTGACTTTAAGATGGAGTCGTTGGCGCAGACACCTGATTCGGATGCTGAGTCTGGCCATCAGGCGATTAGCAATGAAGCTGCGCGTCAGCGCAAGTGCAGGAAGGAGATGGCCCAACTTGTGGTCGAGAACGCGGGGCTCAGAAAACAGAACAACGTCCTCCAGGCGCTGATAGATCAGATGCTTCAATTTCTTCGTGATCTGCTCAAAAAGAAAAGCACTCATGGCGGCAGTACTGCCAATGGAGACAACAGCGACGACGGCGAGACGCCGGGTGGTGATGATGTCGACGACGGTTGCTCCGGAAGAAGGGATGGAGGACGTGTGCCACAGCATCAGGCTACAGGAGGTAGGAAGGCGAAGCAGGCTCGGGCCATGTCAGACGAGGTCATCGCCCAGGCCATGACCTGGCTCATGGCGATGGAGGTCGTGGTCGACGTGAAGCAGGCACTCGTTGATGCCTATCGCCGCTCTCTGTCAGTGGCGGCTGACGTCCCCGGGGACATCCCCACGCTGCTGAGGCACGTCTACTCGAGGCACGTCGGCGGGGTCATGCCGTCAGTGCAGAAGCCGGAGGTCATCGAGGCCACACCAGCCGATCTCGACGAGCTCAGTGCCATGCTCGATGCCATTCCCGAGCTCAAGCCTGAGGCCCAGACCCTCCTCGACCGCGCCCGCTCGATCCTCACAGACGGCCCCTCGCTGTCCAAGAACGCCGAGCTTGTGGATGGCGAGGACCTCCCAGTCGCCCTGCACACCCTGCTCCAGGGGACACTGTGGAGCATTCTCATGCAGGCTGGTGCTGACCCGGACCTGGCCCGCTCTGCCGAGGATGCCGTCGCTCAACAAGTCGCCTACACAGCAGCAGACAAGCTCCTTTGGTTCCTCTGCCGCAAGTTCTTGTTCACCCACCACGTTGCAGCGAAGGACGGCCTCTTTTCTCAGGAGTCTTCCTGGAACTTCTACGCTGCCCACGTCCTCTACGTCGGCCGTCTCTTCAAGCTCGCCCCCGTCCCCACCCACGGACCTCAGCTCACCCGGAAGCTCAGAAGAGTGGTTATGCCCCCTATTGTCGCACTATACACCAACACGAGCAAGAGCAGCTTCATCGGGGTCACCCCGAGCGGACTCTGGACATGGGGCGCTAACGAGCAGAACCAGCTTGGTATCGCGTCCCACGGCGAGCCAGTCCACCCAGCTCGCGTATCTTTCACTGCATGCAGGGATCTCGCCGAGTACGAAAGCACCCTGCCTGCCTGGAGGAAGGCCAGGCTTGTTGATAAGGTCTGGATGCTGCCCGAGAGGACTTTCATCCTCACACCAGTAGGAATGATCATGGCGGGCTATGACCGTCGCTGGTACATCGGACCCAACCGTCACCACGCGACATTCAAGCCGGTTCCCCTCCCCGCCGGTTTCTCGGTCGCCCATCTTATGGATACGGAAGATATGACTGTCATCACGAGTCAGGATGCTCGGCAAGTGATCTCGGGCTCGAACGGGTCTGGCGAGCTCGGCCTTGGCCACCAGAGAACGATGACGTTGTTCGCCGAGCTTCCGTTCTGGGTAGACAAGATTGTCGTCCGGTCGAGCCAGTTCGCCGTCTTCCTCAGCGACAGTCGGCTGCTGTTCGCTGGAAGAGTTCCGACTCCCATCGCCCAGTCGGGCCTTCTCGACATGAGCGAGGGCACAGTCTGCTCGACGGCTACCCTGCTTCATCTGCCACCCGGTGTGAAGGCCTTCGTATGCACGGCCACGTGTGTCGCGTGGGTGGTTGCTAACAAGACGTTCTGCTGGACACGAAAGCACTGCCTACAGGGCGTTCCTTTCGAGTCGACCTTGGTGGCGCAGGGCCGTTTCTGTGACAAAGACGGTCAGTGGCATCGTGTGTGTGTGTCGGATGACGGGGCCAGTCTTGAGCTGTGTGACGCGGCATCAGTGTCTGTCGAACTCATGCCGTTGTTTTGATAAAAGTGGATTGTGAGAAGTGGTGTTTCTGAAAGGACGTCTGTGAGCTTACCCTAAGTAAAATTCTAGGTCTACTATGATGCGGTGGGCGTCTACTACCATGTGGATGCCCCATCAGTCGTCGTAGAGGTTCCTGACATAAACTGCACACTTCTCCTTCTGGCGATGTCACGCGTTACTCCAGCGCACAACTCTTGAGATGCCGCGAAGTTGTCCAAAGTACGCTAAATCATAGCTCGAGGACGACGAGACGCGCCGCCGCTTCGCCTTCCACATGTTCGGCGGTCAGCTCCCCCAGCCCGGCTCTGTCGGCGTGACCCTCCACAGCCACCACCGCGTGTACGCCGACTGCGCGGGCAGAGCCCGCCACCCTCGTCTGGATGACGCCGGTCAGATGCGCCAGGCGATGCACGACTCATTCTCCACCGCCGGAGACATGGTTATGGACTTTAACCGACCCGAGGGCGTCGCAAGTCAGCGCGAACAAGAGACTGAGGCGAGTGCTGCGAAAAAGCGTTGTTTACTTCGTTCCTTCCAGGTCATATGGCACTACTCTTGCTCGCAGTCAATCATCTTCAGGTCACCCGCGAGGCGCCCTAATCACCATTCAGAAATTGCGGCAGTTTTGTCTGCAGGATGCAGCCAACCATTGGCTGATCAGCAAAGGTTCTGCCCGACCGCACGCGCCCCAGCCCGAGCCCGGGCTGGTATCTCGCCCGTTACTTCGGGCGAATATCAGCCGTACCCATCGAGATGACGCACCCGCACAGCTGACAATTAGTATGCACTGCCGGGCGTGAATTATCCCTGACAGCGGCACCTGATGCAGCGCGTTGTCGACGGAAGGTAAGGTAAGCATCGGTTCTGGCATATTCCTGGCTTGCCGAGGCGATGAGGTCGGCACCTGACCTCGCCATAAATATCCACAGCATAGCTCTACACTTTACTATCTACCGCCCCAGGAGCCGGCCGAACAGACCCATGCATCCCCCGTCACTGGACCTCGCTTGTGTGAGTTCGATATGGTCGTCATCGTCGGAATGAATCAAGCCTCTGTCCTTGTAGAAATGCCACGCATAGGCTACCATCTGGTCGAAGGCGTCGCTCACGCCCTTGTTTAGCCGGGCGGAAGTCTTGAAATGACCAGCAACGCCAAGATCTCTCATCTTGGAAGAGATTTCTTCATCAGTCACATAGGTGCCGTTCTTGACGAGATCAGTCTTGTTAGCAATGCAGAAGATGGGAATGTCCTCCTCGACCTCGTCATCACGTTGAACCCATGTCTGTTGCCGAATGCTGCCAACAAGCTCCTCAAGCTGGTCAAAGGACTCGCGGCCCTCAGGGCTGATGTCGTACATCAGAATGGCGATGTGAGCTCCCTTGAAGAACGTTGGGTATAGCCCCACGAACCGGGACTGGCCCGCAATATCCCACAGGTAGATGGAGACGGGCTCGCCGTCAACAGTGGTGGATACCGCGGTCATATCGGCACCTACAGTGAGCTTGTATTGGTCTGATACTTCTTGGTGCATCATACTGCGAATAAAACTTGTCTTCCCTGCGTTAGAAGAAGGAAAGGGATACAAACCCACAGCCCAGCGGCCGACGAGGATGAACTTCAATGCTACAGAGTTATCCATGGACATATGTGTTGTGTGATGTTCTTTGAGCTCTTTGAGAAACCCCTGAGAGTGGCGATTCTCTCTTCGCGTTGTCAACCCCCAATACATGCTACATAGGCTCACATAAATCCCCCAAACAACACAACACCGTTTAAATAACAACTAACACCACCATCCCCACATATAATCATCATCCCATGATCACTCATCATCCCTCCATCGCAGCAATAAGCGCCGCCGAGTACGGCAAACCAGACCCCCATAGTTCCACTACAAGCTCCCTCAGCGGCCCAAGATGGTATTCCCGGACTGGTCCTACGACAGACCCGCTCGCCAAGCTGGCTATCCCTGCGAGAGCGGCCATGATATTCCTGGGGAAAAGAGGGTTATCTCTATCACCGCCTGACGCAGTCATGGCGGGCAGTTTAGCGCTCAGAAGCCTCATTACTGCGGCAGGGAGCACGGGAGAGGCGTGTCTAGCTGCAAGGGCTGCTGGGACTGGGATAGCCTTCGCACTCCTGACCGCCGACACCCAGGCCGGATGGTGTGTCGCGTCCAGTGTCATCGCCCCATGCCCCTCGGACTGTGACTCCTCGATCTCAATGGACGCGATCCTGTTGTGGAAAGGAATGGCGCATGGCGACTTGACCTCCAGCACCGTCCCGTCGGTCAGCACGACTCGGGCGTCGACTCTGTGGGGCTCGCCGTCGAGTGTGAACGAAAGGTAGGAGGTCTCCACGCACCGGTGGAAGAGGTGGCGCAGGGGCTGTAGCAGGGTGGTCATGTCGTCGGTGGTGATGTGCTCTCCAGGCATGATCGACACCAACAGGGCCGCCTTTCGATGGGCGTCGTCTGCTCTCAGCGTGGCCTTTCCCCCAGCGAGACCGAGGAACCCGAGTGCCATGTTCAGCCGCATGTGGTGGCCGTAGTTGTAGGGTACGATCCTCATCTGGGTCAACCCGCTCTCGACCATCGTCTTGGCCTGGAGAAGGAGGGTGACGGCACCGACATCGCCAGTGCCCGATAGGATTGCGCCAATGGCAAGACCCACGTCCGCAACGAGGCAGGCATACGCACCCACGGGTACGCCGCTGAGAACGAGGCCGGGCAGGATGAGGTTGCCGGACGTGCCGGCTGCCAGCGCCGCAGTCATCGTCGGCTTCAACATGCTGTCCACAAGGTCGGTCTTGTGCGTACCGGCGTGTTCAATGCCCATAGCGAGGGCAAGGCCGGCTAGTGCGTGGATCGTGTGAAGACAGAGGGAGATATAATCGAATCCTGGATATATCGGATCTGGTTCAGATTTGACAAATCTATATAGATTCGGTGAGATACAGTATGATACAAATTCATCCCAGTTCTTCGGGAGATTCTCCGGATCAATCACGCCCCTGCCCAATGTCTTGAACTCAGTGAGGAACGGCAACTGGTCGATGACGTCTTCGGGTGTCTTCGGGTTTCCGAGGAGGCCCTTAAGAACATACTGAGCCGTGTTAGTTGTGTTTCCGCGGTCCATCATGATGAGTGTGAGAGCCGTGATCGCCCCTGGAGCGGTGGACGCAGGTGAGATCTTGGCGCCCTCCCAAGCAGTCGGGGCGACCCTGTAAGACACCGTGTGGCCCTGCTCGACCTGATAGAACCCAGCCCCGGGCTCGACAAAGTGGCCGTTCTTCCGGGCAGCCCGCTCCGGTACTGTGGCGTTGGGGTGGACGTCTCCGTTGATACAGGCGGCGAGCACGGCGAGAATGTCCCCCCCCCTGACGTCAAACACGCCCTCTCCGCCTGACTCGAGGCCGATCAGACCCAGGGCAATGCCACACGACGTGCACCGTGCCTGCTGGGTGAAGAACTCCTGCTGCGTCGCGTCGGCCATGAGCACCGAGTCGGCCCGCACCTTAAACTGCCCGTTACACCACCAGCCGGGCCACAGCGTGATCTCCGTGGCGAGTGCGGCCGAGATGTTCCTGTCGCGGGTCCCTGCGAAGACCATGCCTACTGCTACGATAGCAGTGGCCTGCACCGTCGTGTTGATGGCGGGGTTGAGGTCTGCGGGGTAGCACAGCGACGGGATGTGAAGGGAGAGCAGCTTCTTCGCCTGGACGTCCTCGGAGCCGTAGTATGAGCACCCCAGGGCCAGTAGAAGGCCGGTGGGGAGCTCGGCGCGACCAGCAGTGATCGACAGGTTGAGCAGCTCGACAATGTTTCGCCAGTGGACAACCCGGAGCGCTGCACTGTTGAGGCCTAGGCCGAAGAGGAGCCCGCCCCGCACGGCCTGCATCAGCTTGCTGTCCTCGTCGTCCTCTGGTGGTATCGGCCGCTCTTTGGGCAGGGTCGGGGTGACGCCCGCCCCGCCGTCGAGATCGGCCGCGGTGACCGCAGGAGTGTAAGTGAGCGCCTCCCCAGCCCCAGCCCGGCCCTGGTTCGACCCAGTACGGGATCTGATGACTGCATGTCGCGTGGCGTGATAGACCACCCATTGGGCTGTAACATTGAGATTCCTCAACTCAATCGAGGTCACTCTGGCGACGGCGAGGTGGAAGTAGGGTTGTAGTAGGAATGAGGAGGTGATCCCAGCAGTATCAAGCGCCACGTGTGCGGCTCGACGGGCTCCTAAACCTGCGCGCTTGAACACGCCACTGATGACGACCCGTTCGATGTCTAGCAGGGTAGATGGGGCAAAGTGGCGGTCGGTCTTTGCCATAGCAGCGCCCTGCCCGACGCCCTTGCTCAGGTGAGCCTGGGCGTGCTCGAAGAGGTCGCATTGGCGGACGTCCGCAGCCTGGGGCTCAGGCTCGATTATCTCACACGGCTCGGTAATATCCAGCATCTTTGAGATCAGGGAGTATCTGTTGTCGATGCGGTCATCCCTCGTCTTGCGGCCATCCGACAGCGGGAGGAGGAAGCCCTCCATCGGGCCAGAGAGCAGGGGCGACGGCACCATCTTCTTGGTCCTATGGGTCGGCTGGAGTATCCCGAGCACGCTGACTATGAACTGGACTGGGGCGGGTGCTAGGGGCAGCAGGGCGGGGTCGGGGGCCGGTCTCATGAGAAGCAGGACAGCCGCAACCTCGGGGAAGAGTGTTTTGAACGCCGTGGGAAGTTCTGTGCGGAACAGGCCGTTGTGTATGCGGTTGATTAGGATGTGTGGCAGGCTGAAGGGCACGGGGTCGCGGATGAGGGGGCCGAAGACGTCGCGATTGACGACACGGGGGAGTGCGACGGGTTCACGGGCTGTATCAAGCTCTACACCGGTAATATACGGCTCTAGATACTGTCTATAAAGCTCTCTATTGATGTTTTCATCCTCTTTGATTGTCATCAGCGCCATGTTCGCCGAAATCGCATACCGAAGGACATCTGAGAACCGATCCGTGCGTAGAAGCGCTCTCTCAAGCATAATATTGCTGTATACCAGCCGAAGCAGCTGGTCCTCTGGCATCCGAGCGTCGCACCAATGGAAGGACCTATGCTCCGCAGTTTATGTTTTTCTGTCCGGTACGTCGTAGTACGTCGTTCAAGACCATGCTAGGCGACTCATAGTTGCATCCCAGGCCAATACACGTTTTTTCGACAAAACTTCTTGGCGCGCAGAGTCCGGTGCTTTTCGAGAATGGCTGATTCTTGGGGAGATTTTGGAGATAGCAACACCGCAACTACCGCAGCACCATCCTCGGGGATCGCTGGCGGTGATTCCTGGACCACCGGGCCATCCACCGGTGGCTCCGGTGATTCCTGGAATGGTGGTGCCTCTGGGAACGCTGGCGGCTTCGGCGGCGACGATGGCTGCAACCTTGGTGAAGGTCTCAATGATATAGACTTTGCCAACGAGAGTCTGACGGAGATCCCGAAGAACTT
Organism: Carpediemonas membranifera; assembly: GCA_019828565.1. Taxonomy (NCBI): domain Eukaryota; phylum Fornicata; genus Carpediemonas; species Carpediemonas membranifera. The sequence goes on from JAHDYR010000004.1 coordinate 214,501, forward strand.
CTACCATGAAGATCCCATCGTCTCAGCTCGTCCTGACCACGAGATACAGCGCATCTTGCGGGACTACGACATCACCACAGCGGGTACGGACGTTCCTCGCCCGGTTACTACATTCAAGGAGGCTGGGTTCGTCGGCGACATTCAGGCCATTATTGATGACGCAGGATTCACTAAGCCCACTCCCATCCAGGCCCAGGGCTTCCCTGTCGCTCTCTCTGGCCGCAATGTGGTCGGTATTGCCGCCACTGGCTCTGGCAAGACCCTTGCCTTCCTCCTTCCCGCGACGTCCCACATCCGTGCTCAGCCCCCGTCCGAGGCCGGCCAGGGTCCCATCGCACTCATCCTCACCCCCACGCGCGAGCTTGCCCTTCAGATCCAGAAGGAGTCCGAGCGTTTCGTTGAGACTGGCTTTAAGATCAAGTCTGTCTGCGTCTACGGCGGTGCGCCCAAGAACTACCAGGCCGGCGTCCTCCGCAACGGTATCGACATCGTCATCGCCACCCCCGGCCGCCTCATCGACTTCCTCCAGTCAGGCGTCACCAACCTCAAGCGGGTGACCTACCTTGTTCTCGACGAAGCCGACCGTATGCTCGATATGGGCTTCATGCCCCAGGTCCGCAAGATCGTCGGCCAGGTCCGGCCTGATCGTCAGGTGCTGATGTGGTCTGCTACGTGGCCCAAGGAGGTTGAGACGCTGGCCAAGGACTTCATCGGAGACTATGTCCGCATCAACGTCGGCGACCCCGGCCTCAAGGCATGCCACGATGTCATGCAGGAGTTCATCTTCGACTGCTTCGACATGCGCAGCAAGGTACGCCGCATGAATGACATTCTCCGCGACCTGCGCCAGAGGGACGGCGAGGGCGTGCGGGCCCTCGTCTTCACGCAGACTAAGCGCACTGTCGACGAACTCGTCGAAGACATCTGCCGCATGGGCTTCAAGGCTGGCGGCATCCACGGCGACAAGTCCCAGCGCGACCGTGACGCCGTCCTCCAGGCCTTTAAGCGCGGTTTCTGCGAGGTGCTCGTCGCCACAGATGTTGCCCAGCGCGGTCTCGACATCAAGAACCTTAACTATGTCATCAACTTCGACATGCCGAACAATGCAGAGGACTATGTCCACCGCATCGGCCGTACGGGAAGAGCTGGCCAGAGAGGCACCGCCATCTCGTTCTTCAACGACGCCAGCGCCAGGCTTGCAGGCCCCATCATCAACGTCCTCCGCGAGGCCAACCAGCCTGTTCCTGACCAGCTTTCCCAGATGAAGAGCTCTGGCGGCGGGTTTGGCGGAAACGACCGCCGCACCCAGTACTCTGATAGGTGGCGTGACATGCCAATTGCTGACTCCTGGAAGTCCCGGCCCCCCCGCGACAGAGACGCCGGCCGCGGCGGCTTCGGTGGTGATCGCGGCTCTCGCGGCGGTGATTCTTGGGCCTCTGGTGGCTCTCGCGGCGGCGACAGCGGCTCTCGCGGCGGTGATTCTTGGGCCTCTGGTGGCTCTCGCGGCGGCGACAGCGGCTCTCGCGGCGGTGATTCTTGGGCCTCTGGTGGCGATAGCAAGCCTGCCCCTGCCTCCACTGGCAATTCCGGTGGCGACTCCTGGTTCTAAACGTCCTTCTGTGTGACTCGACAAAGCTTTGCGCAAATCTGGCAAAACCTTGATCCGTATGAGCGGTATTTCTGCACAGGAGATCGCCAACTGGCGTTTTGTGAACGTTTCCTCATATAACAAGAACGTTCCCTGCGACCCAATTGACGGCAACGAGTTTCCGGCGACGTACTCCGAATTCCGTCCGTTTGACAACGCTGATCCTGTTGCAGCGCTGAAGAACATCAAAGAGCTAGGATTCAATGGTATACGTCTGATGCTGTTCTGGGAATGCATCGAGCCTCAGCAGAACACGTATTCCAAGCGCTACCTCGACCAGGTGGCTTCATTCATCGAACTCTGTGAGGCCCATGACGTTCTTGTACTCATAGACTTCCATCAGGACCTCTTCTCCCGCCGTCTGGCTGGTTCTGGGGCGCCAGACTGGGCTCTCCCGCCGATTCTCCGCAATGCCATTGATAAGAAGCTACTCGGCCCCAAGGGGGGTTACGACCATGTCATGCCGTGTGACAAGACCTGGGGCGGCAAGTACGCCACGGACAAGTGCCAGGAGGTCGTCTGGGAGCACTGGTGGTCAACTTCCGAGCTCCGTCGTGCTTACATCAACATGACAAAATCGGTTGTGTCACACGATGGACTCATGAGGGAGAACGTCATCGGTGTCGACATATTCAACGAACCATCGTTCGCTGAGCTGTTCCACGCGCATATCCTTGCCAAACCGTGGCTCTTTAAGAAGGTGAGAACTCAACTCGCAGATTTCTACTCTGACGCTATTCAGTCTCTCAGCGGTGTGGTCCCGTCCCGCGTGCTCTTCTTTATTGAGCCATATGGCTATGACGTGTCCCAGATGGCCTGGATGACAGTGGGAATGGCTCAGCTTTCAGTGCCAGACACTCTTTTGCAGCGCACTGTGTACGCTGCTCATATCTACCAGCCGATCCCAAAGATATGGCGGGCAGCGAATCGTATCTTGCGGTCACACTATATCCAAGCCAACTCCCTCGGAGTCAAGGCAGTTTGGGTTGGGGAGTTTGGTGATCTCACTTTCAACTCGGGAACCCCAGCCGCATTCAAGGTCATCAAGCAGCAGACGACTTTACTAGAGGCCACAGGGACAGGCTGGGCGTACTACAACTACTCACCCTCTACTTTGGTATGGAATGAGGAGGATATGAGCGTTGTCACTCCAGCGTTTGAGCCCAAGCCCTGCCTTGCCGGGCTCTCTCGGGCACTTGACAGCAGGGCTGGGGTGACGATCGCTCAACTCGGGGCGACCAACCCTCTGTGCGAAGTATTCCGGGAGATTCCGGGCGTTAGAGTGGATCCGCTCATGAAGAGCTCTGACACGCTCCTTGTCATCCCGGGCGACGCTGGAGAGGCTCTGGAGACGGCGATGATGGCCATACACACCCAGGGCCCAGCCGAGGAGCTGCATGCGCTGGGGAAGGCAGCGAGGCACCCAGCCTTCCCTTTGAGGCACTGCATCATCGTCCCCACAAGCTTCGTGGATCTCGACATGACAGCGCAGGCGCTGTTCCGTCGTTCGTTCGCGGGTATTCTTCACTGCCACGGCTGCTCCGTTGTCTCATTCCGCAAGCTGGCGGATGCTCATTCATTCGGCTTCAAGTGGGGGGCCAAGAGTGCAAATTTCCGGCCGTTCCCGTATGTAGACCTCAGCTGGGTCGGGAATGAAGGACAGGAGACAGAGGCTAAGAGCAAAACTGATTGACGTTAAAGTGCGAAATGATTGGTGACAAAGCGCTTAGTCAGCCTCACCTGGTGCCGCACAAACGAACTAATGAACGGAATTAGCGGTATCAACCATCTACAAAGCCAATTGAACCAATATGCGTTCAATCCTTCTTCTTCCTCATGCACCAGCGGCCTCTCGCTGCTGTACACGCTCCTCCTGCTCTTCACGTCTGTTGAGGAGACATCTCCTGTGTATTCCAACCTCTGCAACGTTCTCGATCTCAACGATGTTTCTCTAGAAGCTTTCAAGGCACTCCTCTCCAATCTTGACGACGCCGGCGTGCACACTGCTGCTAGCTCATTCGTGCGAGACTTCTCGGGTCTCAATCCAGTGATTGAATCGATCCAACGAACGTACCTCAACTCCAAGTGCCAGCCGCTGACGACAGCCGAGGCCATCAACCAATGGGCATCGGAGCATACCAACGGGACCATTCGGGAGATTATTCCCGAGCTCACCGGGGACATCGAGGCGGTGCTCATAAGCGCCCTGTACTTCAAAGCCAAGTGGCTGCACGAGTTTGACCCTGCCGGCACCCGACCCCAGACTTTTACCACTTTGTCTGGCGAAGAGAAGGAAGTCAGCACCATGCACATGCGGAAGACGCATAGGAGGGTGTGGGACAGCGCCGTGTCGAGCGGGTTCGTCAATGAATACATTGGGTCGGCGAATGGGGTCGAGGCGCTCTTCAGCCTGCCCACAGAGCCTGGCGAGCCCGGGCTAAGGGCAGCCCTTGCAGAGCTCACCACTCAGACGCCGGAGAAAGACGCCAAGATCACTGGCATCAACATCAGCCTGCCCAGGTTCAAGATCGAGACAACCACCCTCGCCGACCCGTTCCTCAAGCAGCTGGGGCTTACCGAGCTGTACAACTCATTCCAGTACGCGGCTGTGGCGTCAAACCCGTACGTCTCGGTCAGCTCCACTGTTCAGAAGACTTTCCTCGCAGTCGACGAGGAGGGAACAGAGGCATCCGCTGTGACTGCCATGTTCATCGCGTCCGGCATATTCATGGACCCTAAGGTGGATAGGGACCTCGAGTTCGACAGGCCGTTCGTGTTTGCCCTGGTGGATAAGGCTAGCGGGTCCAGGCTGCTGACCGCTGTAGTCATCGATCCGAGCTCATAAAGTGGACTAGTGAATGGAGCATGGGGATGCTGTGCAACAGAGTGTGCCTTTGACCCGACAGGGCGTGCAATTGCAAGCTGAGCCCAAGTATATATGCCTGCCGTCATGCGGAGTGGGGCTGGGTCAGGCAACTCCCCCGTGTCATCTTGGGATGCGTCGCTAGCTTATGGGCAACGAGCAGGGGAGGCGATGCGTCTCGCGGGCCTCCGCTCTCGAAGGCCGACCTGCCCTGGGACGCGCGGCTGAAGTTCGCGCGCGACATCGCGGCGGCCATGGCGTTCATCGTGGGCGAGGGCTACGAGCACAGGGACCTCAAGTCGCTCAACGTCCTCATCACTGGCTCCACAGCAAACCTTAGCGACTTCGGGCTGACCGCGCGGCTCGACGATCATGTGAATTTCGTCGAGGGCTCGTGGCCGTGGATGGCGCCCGAGCGCTTCGACGGCGTGGGCGGCGAGAAGGCCGACGTCTTCGCCTTCGGCATCACGCTCTGGGAGATCGCCGCGCGCGACATCCCGTACCGCCAGGAGCGCCTCGGGCTCGACGCCATCCGCGCGCACGTGCGGGCTGGCTACCGGCCGATGACCCCCGCGGGCACGCCGGCGGCCGTGGGCGAGCTGATCCGCCGCTGCGTGGCGCCCGACCCGCGCGACCGCCCCACCTTCGCGGAGGTCGTCGCCGCGCTGCCCGACAGCGCCTCGACCGAGATGTACACGGAGAGCGCCGTGCGCAACCACGAGGTCGGCACCTTCGCGAACGCCAGCGCCCCCGGCATGATGACGCTCGGCGAGGGCCAGCCCGCGATCATCGGAACCGTCGGGCAGACGTTTGGTAACGCCAGCGCGCCCTGGATGACACTGTCCGAAGACGAGAGAGCAGCCGCGCTCGCCGCGATGGGCACGGTCACCGCGACATACCGCACGAACGCGCCCAGCGCCCCGGGTCTGCGCACGCTGAACGGGGCATATTGATAATGAGACCTCGACTTGGCCTTGGACGCTAGAGACTGGCGTACCCAGTAAAATGGCCATTCTTGGCTTTCTATGCTTCTTCCATGATGGCAGTTTCGTCCAAATATGTTGACCATTTTTGACCTTCTCAAAAATGGGCTGAGTGAAGAATAAGAAAGTTTCGAACAATTCATGTTGCCGACCGTGCAGCTCCCGCGTATCCACCCAGCGCCGGCCATGCGAGCCGGCTTACTTATGGAGCAGGGACGGGCTGCAGCAGGTGCGGTCACACTACCAGCTGCCGCCCGTCGCACCGAGAAAGAAGGAGGGCATGCGATACGACTATCCCTCGGACATGACGGTCGACTCGTTCGCATCATCTGATGAGGCGGCTGGAATTCGGATGCGGGCGTCTGCTGCGACGCTTCGGGAGGGTGGTTTGAGTCCGCGGGGCAGGGCTGGCGCGGTGCTAGCGATCGGACGGCACCCGGCCGAGATCCGCGACCGTCGTGGGAAGGAGAAGCTGACACCCGTGTTTGCCCCGGTCGACAACGACGCGACCACTGTGGTGCTCGAGCACAACGTGGAGCAGACCATACCCTCGCTCGGCCCAGCCCCATCGGTGCCGATGACGCCGAACCGGCCGGCCATCATGACGTCTGCAGCCTTCCAGACGGTGCTGAACGCCGCTCCCAGGGTGTTTACGGCGGCACCGGCTAACCTGCTCTATTCAGACCAGACGCACGGGCGGTCACTCGCCACGCTTTACCGCAACCGTGAGGGGTTCGACGCCACTGTCCTGTGCATTGAGACCGAGCTCGGCGGGGTCATCGGCGCCTTCGTCACGAGCGAGTGGAGACCGCACCAGCACCGCACGTACTACGGGACCGGCGAGAGCTTCGTGTTCAGGGCCAAGGGAAAGCAGTGCACGCTCTTCCCATGGTCGGGCGCCAACAACTCGTTCCAACTCTGCTGTAACGACATCCTCGCAGTCGGCGGGGGCAGGCCAGGATTAGGAGCGGCAATTTATTTAACGTCTGATTTGGTGAAGGGGGAGTCAAATCAATGCCCCACATTCGGCTCGCCATGCCTCAGCCACACCGTGATCGACACTGACAGAACCCATGGCGAGTTCGCAGTGGCGTCCATTGAAGTGTGGGGCTTTAGACGCAAGACCGGTCGGCTGCTGGCCGTGTGAGATTTTGTTGAAGCGGTGGATTTGTTTTTAGGGGTATGTATTCATATATTTGTCATAAATAGATTTAATGCCGGCCATCCAACCTCATGAGACACGCTAGTCTCCATCGCTTCACCATGCCATCGCTTCACAAACAGCTGCGAGCGCCGCGAGGCCCATGAAGCCGGGCCGGCCAGCACTGGAACCTGCCACGGCCAGCCTGCCAACCTGCATTTGACAGCGCAGACGATCTGTGGACATAAAACACACACATCTGTGGCGCTGGATGTCGATCTCCCGAAACCGCTTCGACTTCCAAGAAGTCACCACAGAATGTCCGAAACAGCGCGATCAGTGCAGAGACGGTGCACAAAGTACGCTTTTGACGGCAAATTTACACAGCTGGTACGTTCCCCGCCACTTTGGCGCAGAGATGCAGCCCGCGGCGAGTTCAAGAGCACTAACACAGTGGATCTCAACAATGGTGCGTCCTCCCCGAGAATCTCACGCAGCAGCGAGTGCAGAGCAGTAGATGACATGATCAGAGACGCCACTACGCGCGTCTTCGCCCCAGAGGACAAGCTCCACCTCAATCCCATCGGATCCTCGCCCCTCACCGCTACAGACCTCAGCCGCGTCCTCAACCACCTCTCGACGCGGCCCAGAGAGTTCAGCATGAGGCTGACTGAGCCCGACCTCACTGTCACGATGAGGCATGGCAAGCTGGCCGCCAACAAGCCCGACAGCGCCATCGACGATCTGCTCGCTGCCTGGCATGCGAGGATGGCTGAGTGCATCCAGACGATGAAGGGTCACACCAGTGGCGTGATCAGCGTCGCCTTCCTCCCTGACGGCACCATGCTCACTGGGTCATGGGATGGGACGACCAAGCTGTGGGACAAGCGCGGCGCCTGCAAAATGTCGATGAAGCATGGTGGAAATGTTTTGTGCATCGCCGTCTCCCCGAACGGGTCGACTATCGCCTCGGGCGGGAGTGACCGCAAGATCAAGCTGTGGGACCAGACCGGCAGACTCGGCAAGACGCTCGAGGGGCACACCAATAATGTGAGAAGCCTCGCCTTCTCCCGAGACGGCAAGACGCTGGTGTCCGGATCCGATGACAAGACAGTCAGGACGTGGGACGTCGCCACCGGCGTGTGCAGGACGATGGAAGGGCACTCCCATTTGGTGCTCTCCGTCGCCATCTCCCCCGACGGCAAGACCATCGTCTCTGGATCATGGGATTATACCATCAAGGTGTGGATCGCTGAGTCGGGCAGACTCGAGCAGACTCTGGCGCGCTACAAGAATTCTGTCACCACCGTCGCCATCTCCCCGGACGGCGCCCTGCTGGCCTCTGGGTCTTGCAACCACACCATCAGACTCTGGGACACCAGGACCTGGGAGTGCGTCACCGTCCTCAGGGGGCACGCGAGTTCTGTCCGCAGCGTCGCCTTCTCGCCCGACGGCAGGACCCTTGCCTCTGGGTCTTGGGACAACACCACCAAGCTCTGGAGCATCGACAGCGGCGAGTGCTTCAAAACGCTCAGAGGTCACACAGATTGGGCGAACAGTGTCGTCTTCTCGCCAGACGGGTCGACCCTGCTCTCTGGGTCAAAGGACAAGACCGCCAAGCAGTGGTCCCTCAGTCGCTCTCCCGAGCTCACCGCCCTCGACCAGACCCTCGTCCAGCCTGTCCCGGCCGCGGCCATCGTCCGCCTCGAGGGCACCGTCGCCGACCTCACCCGCGTCCTCAACCACCTCTCGACGCGGCCCAGAGAGTTCAGCATGAGGCTGACTGAGCCCGACCTCACTGTCACGATGAGGCATGGCAAGCTGGCCGCCAACAAGCCCGACAGCGCCATCGACGATCTGCTCGCTGCCTGGCATGCGAGGATGGCTGAGTGCATCCAGACGATGAAGGGTCACACCAGTGGCGTGATCAGCGTCGCCTTCCTCCCTGACGGCACCATGCTCACTGGGTCATGGGATGGGACGACCAAGCTGTGGGACAAGCGCGGCGCCTGCAAAATGTCGATGAAGCATGGTGGAAATGTTTTGTGCATCGCCGTCTCCCCGAACGGGTCGACTATCGCCTCGGGCGGGAGTGACCGCAAGATCAAGCTGTGGGACCAGACCGGCAGACTCGGCAAGACGCTCGAGGGGCACACCAATAATGTGAGAAGCCTCGCCTTCTCCCGAGACGGCAAGACGCTGGTGTCCGGATCCGATGACAAGACAGTCAGGACGTGGGACGTCGCCACCGGCGTGTGCAGGACGATGGAAGGGCACTCCCATTTGGTGCTCTCCGTCGCCATCTCCCCCGACGGCAAGACCATCGTCTCTGGATCATGGGATTATACCATCAAGGTGTGGATCGCTGAGTCGGGCAGACTCGAGCAGACTCTGGCGCGCTACAAGAATTCTGTCACCACCGTCGCCATCTCCCCGGACGGCGCCCTGCTGGCCTCTGGGTCTTGCAACCACACCATCAGACTCTGGGACACCAGGACCTGGGAGTGCGTCACCGTCCTCAGGGGGCACGCGAGTTCTGTCCGCAGCGTCGCCTTCTCGCCCGACGGCAGGACCCTTGCCTCTGGGTCTTGGGACAACACCACCAAGCTCTGGAGCATCGACAGCGGCGAGTGCTTCAAAACGCTCAGAGGTCACACAGATTGGGCGAACAGTGTCGTCTTCTCGCCAGACGGGTCGACCCTGCTCTCTGGGTCAAAGGACAAGACCGCCAAGCAGTGGTCCCTCAGTCGCTCTCCCGAGCTCACCGCCCTCGACCAGACCCTCGTCCAGCCTGTCCCGGCCGCGGCCATCGTCCGCCTCGAGGGCACCGTCGCCGACCTCACCCGCGTCCTCGACCACCTCTCGACGCGGCCCAGAGAGTTCAGCATGAGGCTGACTGAGCCCGACCTCACTGTCACGATGAGGTATGGCAAGCTGGCCGCCAACAAGCCCGACAGCGCCATCGACGATCTGCTCGCTGCCTGGCATGCGAGGATGGCTGAGTGCATCCAGACGATGAAGGGTCACACCAGTGGCGTGATCAGCGTCGCCTTCCTCCCTGACGGCGCCATGGTCACTGGGTCATGGGATGGGACGACCAAGCTGTGGGGCAAGCGCGGCGTGTGCAAGATAACGATGAAGCATGGCGGGAAGGTTCGGTGCATCGCCGTCTCCCCGAACGGGTCGACCATCGCCTCGGGCGGGAGTGACCGCAAGATCAAGCTGTGGAGGCGCGGCAGACTCGTCAAGACGCTCAAGGGTCACACCAGGGATGTGAGAAGCGTCGCTTTCTCCTCAGACGGCAAGACGCTGGTGTCCGGATCCGATGACAAGACAGTCAGGTCGTGGGACGTCGCCACCGGCGAGTGCAGGACGATGGAAGGGCACTCCCATTGTGTCAAGTCCGTCGCCGTCTCCCCCGACGGAAAGGCCATCGTCTCTGGGTCTGATGATGAGACGATCAAGGTGTGGATCGCTGAGTCGGGCAGACTCGAGCAGACTCTGGAGGGCCACACTGATTCTGTCAACGCCGTCGCCATCTCCCCGGACGGCGCTCTGCTGGCCTCTGGGTCTTGCGACAACACCATCAGACTCTGGGACACCAGGACCTGGGAGTGCGTCACCGTCCTCAGGGGGCACGCGAGACCTGTCTTCAGCGTCGCCTTCTCGCCCGACGGCAAGACCCTCGCCTCTGGGTCTTGGGACAACACCATCAAGTTCTGGAGCATCGACAGCGGCGAGTGCTTCGCGACGCTCAGGGGTCATGACAATATTGTGCGCTGCGTCGCCTTCTCCCCAGACGGGTCGACCCTGCTCTCTGGATCTGACGACAAGACCGCCAAGCAGTGGCCCTCCACTAACTCACCAGAGATCGAGGAGGTCTGCGCCCAACCCACACTCGGCGCCGACATCCGCCTGCCGTCCGACGACTCGCCCCTCAACATCCGCGACCTGGCGTGGGTCGTCATCCACATCCTCGCCACGGGGCTGCCCCGCTCCTTCGAGATGAGGCTGGCCCACCCCGAATGCACCGTCTCTCTTGGTCCTACCGGTTTCACGACGAGCCAAGCCGCCGATGTTGAAGCCCTTCTCGAGCTACTCAACCGCCACCTCGTGATGCAGAAACTGTTGGCTGAAACACGTGCTCTCAACGCTGTTGACGAAGCGCTTTACGTGGCCGCGGATCTGAGCGACGCCAAGCGCCTGCTGGCCGCCGCCGGCCCGCACGCGACGCAGCACGAGGCGCGAGTGCTCGCGCTGAGGACCGGCCTCGCCCGCCTCCAGCCCGTGCAGGCGCTCGCCAAGGACCCGATGCCCGCGCTCAAGGGCCGCGTCAAGGAGGCGCTGGAGAGGAGCGACGAGCTCCACGCGCACATCATCAGCGGCGACGTCGCCAAGATGCGCTCGAAGAAGCTGCTCAGAGACAAGCTGTTCGGCCCCGTCGTCCTCAACTGCCTCGACCGCGAGCGCCGGTCGCCGCTGCACAGCGCGTTCGTGCACGACCAGCCGCAGGCCTTCGCGGCGCTGCTCAAGGCCGGCTGCCTGCTCGACGACGCCTTCCCGGACGGCCACCCGCTGCTGGCCGCCGTCGCCAAGCCGCCGATGCTGGCCGCGATGCTGGCCGCGAGGGTTGACATCGACACCGTCAGCCGGAACACGACTGCGCTCGTGGTCGCCATCCAGGGCGGCCACTGGGACTCCGCGACGAAGCTGCTCGCCTGCGGCGCCGACCCCCTCCTCCCGCCGGTCGGCGTCAACGCGCTGCAGGCCGTCAAGGGCGTGGCCGACCCGCTCATGGCCGGCGTGATCCGGGCCGCCATCAACGACGCCCTGACGAAGCAGCTCAGCGACGCCATCACGCAGGGCGACACCGCTGCCGTGAAGCGGCTGCTCGCGGCGGGCGTGTCCGCGAACGGCGTGGACGGCAAGATGCCGCCGCTCTTCGCTGCCGTCAAGGCGGGCAACTTCGACATCGTCAGCCTGCTGCTGAAGCACGGCGCCGACCGGGCCGCGACGTACAAGGGCAAGACAGCTGCCCAACACGTGAAGAAGGGCAGCAACCTGCAGTTCTTGCTGCAGAGCCAAGCAGAACCCGCTCGTGTGAACTATGACCTCAACGCGGACATCACGAAGCCGGCGGGCAGCATCGCGTTCAGCCAGGCCGACCGCATCGGCGAGGGCGGCATGGCGGCCGTCTTCCGCGGCACGTACGGCGGCAGCGAGTGCGCCGTCAAGGTCGTCGCGCGGGCTGACCTGAACGCGATGCAGGCCGACCGACTCCAGAGCGAGATCTTCATCCACAAGCAGCTGCGCCACAACAACGTCATCGCGCTCTACGCGCTCGAGCAGGACGACCGGGAGATCCGGCTCGCGCTCGAGCTCGCGTCGGGGTCGCTCTCGGCGCTGCTGCTCTCGAAGGCCGACCTGCCCTGGGACGCGCGGCTGAAGTTCGCGCGCGACATCGCGGCGGCCATGGCGTTCATCGTGGGCGAGGGCTACGAGCACAGGGACCTCAAGTCGCTCAACGTCCTCATCACTGGCTCCACAGCAAACCTTAGCGACTTCGGGCTGACCGCGGGGCTCGACGATCATGTGAATTTCGTCGAGGGCTCGTGGCCGTGGATGGCGCCCGAGCGCTTCGACGGCGTGGGCGGCGAGAAGGCCGACGTCTACGCCTTCGGCATCACGCTCTGGGAGATCGCCGCGCGCGACATCCCGTACCGCCAGGAGCGCCTCGGGCTCGACGCCATCCGCGCGCACGTGCGGGCTGGCTACCGGCCGATGACCCCCGCGGGCACGCCGGCGGCCGTGGGCGAGCTGATCCGCCGCTGCGTGGCGCCCGACCCGCGCGACCGCCCCACCTTCGCGGAGGTCGTCGCCGCGCTGCCCAACAGCGCCGCGACCGAGATGTACACGGAGAGCGCCGTGCACAACCACGAGGTCGGCACCTTCGCGAACGCCAGCGCCCCCGGCATGATGACGCTCGGCGAGGGCCAGCCCGCGATCATCGGAACCGTCGGGCAGACGTTTGGTAACGCCAGCGCGCCCTGGATGACACTGTCCGAAGACGAGAGAGCAGCCGCGCTCGCCGCGATGGGCACGGTCACCGCGACATACCGCACGAACGCGCCCAGCGCCCCGGGCCTGCGCACGCTGAACGGGGCATATTGATAATGAGACCTCGACTTGGCCTTGGACGCTAGAGACTGGCGTACCCAGTAAAATGGCCATTCTTGGCTTTCTATGCTTCTTCCATGATGGCAGTTTCGTCCAAACATGTTGACCATTTTTGACCTTCTCAAAAATGGGCTGAGTGAAGAATAAGAAAGTTTCGAACAATTCATGTTGCCGACCGTGCAGCTCCCGCGTATCCACCCAGCGCCGGCCATGCGAGCCGGCTTACTAATCTCAATCCTGCTCGGTCGTCGCAGCTTCCGCAAACGCACCGGCCTGCTGGCTGAAGTCCTGTATGAGTGCTATACTCAGTGCTACATTGTCCCAAAAGACAGATGAAGTCACCGATCTTCCCTTAAGCATGCTAAATCCCTTCACTCGCCGGTATGTGAAGCACGACATATTCTGGTTCATCAAGGTCCTTCTGATCCCCGTCATATGGCTCATTCACACCGGCTGCTTCTTCACTCTCATGCTATCCTTCGCCCCTTTCTACGTCCTCCTTCTCGGCAAGGACCACACCCGGCCCATGCCCCTGTGGCGCCAACGGGTCAGCCATGCCATCTCACTCCCCGCACTGACCATATTCCTAGCTAGCTTCGGCGTTTTTGTCCGTGAGCGCGGGCTGGAGAACATCCAGGGACGGCCCCGCGTGATTGTGTCGAACCACGTGTCGGCACTCGACATCATGGCCATCTGGCGGCGATTCCAGAACTCATTCGTGAGCAAGGCCGAGGTCCAGGATATCTTCGCGATGGGCACGTACGCCAAGTGCCTCCGCTGCGTCTTTGTGAACAGGGGTAGCGGCAACTCTGGCATCCATGAAGTGATCAAGACGCGGGTAGAAGACCCTCGTCTGTGGCCCCCGATCACATTCTTCCCCGAAGGAACCACCACCAACGGGAGCGCAGTCATCCGCTTCCACGTCGGCGCATTGTCAGTCTCCTAACCCCGACTTACACAGCAAACCCGGCGTCCCAGTCCAACCGGTCGCGATCAAGTACCACTGGCGCCACACAGACCCGTCGGACACCTGCATCGGCACGTGGAAGCACCTCTCTGTCATTTGGTGGTCGATGTTTACTCTCATCGAGGTTACTTACCTTCCCCTCTACACCCCCAGTGAAGAAGAGAAGGCAGACCCCATGCTGTTCGCAGAGAACGTCAGGATGGAGATTGCGAAGACCTTGGACGTGCCACTGAGCAGCGGCACGTTCAAGGCGAAGATGGCCTTCCTCGGGGCGGGCCGGAAAGAGGAGTAGGTTTTCCGGGTCTTGCTATTGAATAAAACTTGCGGTTAGGCGCCCCTTGATGAATCTAACATCAAGTTCCAAGTCCAGGAATCCGTCGCCATCGCTGACAGGATCTGATCGCGACACGTTGCATATCGCAGGTTAAGGTTCCATCATTCCATCATTCGCCACACAACTTTCTATCAACCAACTATCAACTTCATGCACATTAGATTGCTGTTAGCTCTCTTACTGACACTTATCTCATTCTGCTCTTGTGATTTCTGCCGTGATTCAGGAATTTCTGTGACGGTGGAGAAGCAGCCGGACCTTTCGACACAGAAGATCACCTTCACTGTAACTAACGAATGCCAATACCACATTGGCGCTGCAAGTTACGCGAACGTTGAACTTCTCGAGCGGCCAGCCGATAAGACAAACGATGGCCAGACGAGTCTCTCCCCCGACAACATCAAGAGCAAGGCCCTCAGCCTGCCCCATAGCGGATACTACGTCTACGACTTCAGCAACTTTTCCAACGATCAATCGGTCGTCTGCGTGCACATCGACGCCGCTGATCTGTCGGCTTTTGTCGAGGGATGCAGCCAACCGGTCACCCTTGGCGAGGACGACGGCTCCTCCGCCATCGCCAAGTTCCTCACTGATGCCTTCATCTTCATCGTTGTGGCTTTCGTCGTGCTCCTCATCATCATCTGCCTCATTGCAGTGTGCGTCGCCCTTCTTCTTCTGGGCGTGGTGTGGGCGGCCGTCAAGCACTTCTTCCCCGGGCTCGACATGAGCGACATGTTCGACTTCTGGCGTGCCTCTATGGGGCTGGGGGGAGATGGTTACGATCATCTCGACGACGATTACGATGACTACGACGACACCGACTACGGCACCACCTTCCCCGGCCCCATGCTGCCCGGTATGGATGGATTCGGGTACAACAGCTACTGATAAAGTGTTGAGACAAGGCACGGGCGGGTCGGGGTGACAGGGGCAACGTGATTGCGTCGGATGTGATTGGAATTATTGAGATTTAGCTTGGCGTCTGAATATACTACTGTTGATTTGAGTGAGATGCGTTGATGATCGTCTCGATTGATACATTTATGAGCTGACACACGTTAAGGGCGTGGGGGCTTTGTAGTCGACCCACTTCCCAGAAATACCTCCAGCGTCATGCTACAATTTATAAACACCACTTTTCAAGCGAAGAAATCGTTGTTACACAGCTCCTCGACGGCATCCTTCTTTGTCGTCCGCGTCCGCTTCTCCTTCTTCGGCAGGTAGGACCGCGGCATCGGCGGCTTTGTTGTTCGCTTAAACGGCGGCTGCTGAGCCCGTTCGAGAGCTCGCTGGAGTCTCTCCTCCTGTTGGGCCTTCTGGGCCTGAAGCTTGGCCTCACGGACAGCCTGGCGCCTCTCACGTTCCCTCTGGCCCTCTGCCTCCACCAGGATCTTCTCGGGTAGAGTAGTCGCCGTCTTAATGAGCCCCTCGAGCCTGTCCTCGAGCTTGGCCATCAGCTCGACCGCGCCAGAGTTACCGACCTCAATGCCCACACTCCGACACGCCTCAGCGACCACCTCGTGCAGTGCGGAGAGGTCCTGCTCGACTGAGGCCGTCGGGGACCAGTCCTGGGACGCAGACCCTGCTCTGTGGATCATGGCCTCGAGCCCGGCCACCTGCTCTGTCAGGGCCGCCTTCTCCTCTTCGTACTCTCGGCGGGCAACCTCAAGCTGACTGGTGAGGAGCTCGAGACTCTCCTCAGCCTCCTGCGACGTTTGAATGAGGAAGAGGTTGCTCTCCTCGAGGGTGGAGAACGTGTCCAGCAACTGCTGGGGCTGTGTGAAGTATAGCTCGTTCGATCCCTTGTGTTCATCAAGCCACTCAGCTGGTGCGAGGGACTCGAGGAAAGCCTTATACCGGTTGCAGTCGTTGAGCTGGTCCTGCGACTTGCTGATGTCAGATTTCACTGCTAGAACCTGCATGTTCAGGCGTTTGATCTCTGCTTGCTTCTCGAGGCGGCGCTTGGTTTCCATCTCTGCCTTTTTGATGGCTTGGACGGCCTCGAGGTCGTTGGCCTTCAGGAATTCGTCGAAGCGGACAGAATCCTGTTCAAGGAGTGTCTCTGCATCAGCCAGCTCCTTCTCGCGCTTGGCGGCCTTCTCCTCAAGTTGTCTGATCTCCTCCCTCTTGAGGTCAAGGCTCATTTGAACGAGGAACAGCTCACGCTTCTTCACGAGGAGATCACGTGTAGAAAGACGATCCTGGCGCTTGGTCGCACGGAGCTGAGAGAGAGCTTCCGTCAGTTCGGCCTTGGCTATGCCCTCCTTGGCATGAAGCTCCGATGGTTGCTTTAGCCCCTTGTCGAAGGCAGGACGCTTCATCACTGGCTTCTTGGCACGTACTACTTCTCGCGGACCGTGCTCATCCATGTACGCCTCGGCCTTCTCGACGATGTTCATAGAGAGAAGCTTCTGGCGCTTCTCCTGGCGCTGGCGACGCTCCAGCTCACGCAGATGAAATACTTCTTGATCTAACGGCATTTTGAACGGATTCTCATCATCGGTGGTGTGGTTTGATGGCATATTGGATTTTTCGTCGTGAGTGCCGATCAGCCGCGCGAAATGATTAGGCCGCCCTGCATGCCTCAGAGTGCGGAAGAAGGTAGGGAAGGTAGGGTACCACGCGCTGTGTGGTGTATCGACACTGTTCTCCAACCAGGCCAGGGGCTTTGAACAGGCCCGACTAGAGATATAAACTGCCCCTGCCCAGGCAGAAACCCATGCAGTGAGCCTTGGCGCTGCTTAACGCGCCACGGTGCGCTGTTATCGGATGACGATTTCATTTCGTCGAAATCTGAGATGGAAAATTCCGCTCGTATGCGCCCGGGAACGTCCCCTGCGGCATCACAGCGTAATACAACAATGAGACAGAGCACAGCAAGCTCGAATACGCAACCAAAACCAGCTAAGATCAGGAGCTTGCGGAGTTCTGGATATGGGCAGGTCAACAAGACGTATCTAACCAACAGGAACAGGTACCACCACGCCTCTCACTCCATATTCCCGAATGCTCTTCACAAGACCGACCGTTTCCTCCCTCCCGAGCCTGTACACCGCAAGTCACCACCACGGCGCCCGTCATCGAGCGGGCCAGCCCCAAGAATGATCAGCAGGTCAGTAGAGGCCACGCCCACCAGACCGGCACCGCAGAGGCAGTCTCCTTCGCCTCGAGTCGTGTCTGCCCGCAAGGCTGAGTCGCTACAAACCACCAATCAAGCGATGACCCTCAAATATGTTAATGCAGAGGCCCAGGCCGTCCCACAGGTCACTGTAGGCGTGCAGATGTCTCCCCCGCCTGTCTCTGCTGCTACATCCCCCATGACTGTCCCGGACGACGAGCCCCGCTCAGCGGGACAGCCCGTCTCTGTGAGTGATGCCAGCACCGAGGTCGACCAGGTCATGCAGCTGTGGGCATCGCTGTTTGAAACACTGCTGGATGACGCGGCACGTGAGGTTCACGGCAGTCTTGCCAGACGGGGTGAGGCTTCAGTGTCAGTCCTTCAGGCCCTACAGACGTCACTGTCGCCGCAGAAGCGCTCATCAAACGGAATTAAGAGATCCGATTCGCAGGCTATGCGCCGTAGTGACTCCGTTGACTCGCTACTAACCCAACCGACCGGGATACCTCGGGGCAGGGGCATCGAGGCGGCCGGACTCAACGCCAAGTCCACCATTGCCTCGAGGCAGGAGTTCCTCGCAGCCATAGCAGACGCCCAGGCCGAGCTGGCTAACGCCCGGTCAGTCCTCTCCAAACCACCGGCCGGCGACGTCGACACCGTGGCCAAGAGCCTCCCCGAGCCGACCAAGAACACCCCCACTCGCCGGGAGACCCTGCTCGCGGACATGTCAGCCCTAGCGTGGTCATGCCGAGTGAACGCCACGATGTCCCGGCAGTACCAGGATTTCAGGGCTGGGGGAGGGGGCATGGGCCCGGGGAACCTGCTCAACATAGTGACCGGGCGCATGGTAGAGGGGTTCGTGGAGGAGGTGGCTAGGAGTCTGGAGACAATATGGGGGGAGACTGTCATTGACGTTGTTGACGGTGAGATTTCTTGAGAGAGTAGAGGATGAGGAGCGAAGGGCATGGGCCGTGGAGGCCCGTGCCACCATAGTAAAGGTACTTGTAGACTGTTTGTTCAAAGGGGGATGGATGAAATCGGTATCTGGTGGCATCTGGCACAATTGTGCCGAATGGGCATTTTAAGGAGGAGGTCAATCGCGCCAAGTCGTAATCTCGAGAGTTAGAGGAGAACGGCCTGATGCAGTTCGACAATAGAGTTTTATCTGACGATATCAAAGTGTATTTCTACCTTTGGCCTTGGCCTGACAAGAAACAGCATTGTTTGTGGCCCATGCTCCAATTCTCACATAGGCGGACGGATGAAGTCCGAAACAATAGAGCAGCTTGATGTTCTGTGGGCATCTAACTGGTCTCGCCGGAAAGATTCCGAAAAGATCAAGCAGTGCAAACGTTGCGGCTCCTTCTTCGCCCCCGGCACTTCAAACGGTCAACTCATGCGCCATGCACAGCGCTGCAACGACCAAATACTCGAGGACCATCTAGCGTTCAAGGGCCCAATCACCCCACCAGCGCAGGATTCGTTCACGATCTTCGACGCGCCAAGCATCCCTCCACCCATGCTGTCGACCGGAATCACAGCGACATACGCCGAGCTCACCGCCCACATCGAGAGTGAGAGTCCTCTGGCAGAGAGGCAGGGCGAGCTTGAGTCCAGGGAGGCGGTGCTCGACCAGCTGATCCAGTCTCAGGTCGACGACAAGGGCAACGGGCTAGGGAACGGCGAGGTGACGTTCAAACGGCTGCTGGACTTCTACCAGGCGATACAGTACTCGCTGACCGACATTGGCAGCCGTATCAGGCGAACTGAGGCCGAGGAGGCTTTGGCGACGATCGGGACGATGCCTAAGATCCCCAAGTTCGACCAGGACCCCATACCCGGGCCTGGGCATAACCTGCCGCTTCCACCTATCATACAACCGCCCGGAGACAAGCGGCTCTGACAATGGTCACTGTGTAAACCTGCCTCTCTTGACTCTGGTCTTCAGTACTCGGGAAGAAGGAAGCGAGCGGCGAAAAGCGGGGAGCGGAGTGGTTGGGTGGAGGGAAGCGTGTGTGGCGCGTTGTCACCGCTCGACGGTCTTGACTCGACAGAAGTCGCCAAAATTTTAGAACAACAGAATGCAGCAGTCTCGCGAAGGAGCGGATCTTCTTCGTCCCAGGCGGCTTACTACCGCTGAAGAGCTAGAAATTGATGAAAATGAGACTATATTGCAGAGCGTGCGGAAGTACCCGCTCGGCAAATCCTCTGGGACGAACCCCAAGGACAACGAGTTCGTCTACGGCAAGCCTAGCGATGATGTAGACGAGCACGTAGTTCAAGCAGTTCAGTCGAACGTCCTTTTCTCCACACAGTACGAAGACGAGCAGCAACGCCCCATCTCTAGGAACCGCGTCGGTCTGCCCATCAACCAGGCCGCCCTGCCACCTGGAAGAGCGCAGAAGCTCAACTATAAGTGGCCTGGTGGTGTCGACCCCGACTGTACCCGCTTCGGCGACTCTGTGCCCAAATCCGAACTGGATTCGGCCAAGGCTGCCCTAACCTTCGAGTCCGAGGACTTCAAGACTAATGAGCTGATCGCTATGGCTATGGAGCGGCAGATCGGCCGGCCTGTGGTGACACCCAAGGTCACCTCAGCGCCCGTCGGCAGGATTCCCGACGGGCCTGTGGCCGGAATCCCCACTATCGGCGACGGCCAGTCCGTGGGTCAACTCCTCGCACACGACAGCTGGATGCCGCACAAGGAGAAGCCCCGCAGAGACCCCACTGCCGCGCCTGTTGCTGGGGTACCATCTGTTCGAGGAGACCTCGCTGCGCCACAGAGCAGGAAGGTCACTGACGCCACGAACTACGGCACCGAGCTTGGTGTAGCAGGCGCAGTGCGGCCCCCGCCCGGCACTGAGGCGGGAGTCGATGAGGATCTCAGAATCGCCCAGCCCGTGGACAAGATCCTCGAGATCTTGGACAAGAGCGGCTGGAGCGCGGCTGATATCGAGAAGGTCGCGAAGAGCGGGCTCAGGGAGCTCTGTCTGCTCGATGCACTCGCAATGGTGTGATTTATAAATATGCTCGCTTGACTGGGCTGTGTCGTTGGGTCACGGGTGATAACTTTACATATGCTCACATAAAGGATAGGCAGTCCCGCTCTACGCGGCAGGGAGTCTTGTTCATGAGACAGTGCCGCTCGCGCAGAATTGCGCATAAAGTGCGAGCATGCGCGATGTCGAATTCCCAGCACTACGAGGCTATTCTGGGGCTATTCAAGCATGGGCTAATACAGAATAAGCCATTAGAACCCGAATCGGCAGATGAAAAGCCTGAAAAGAGAGTAGATCGACAACATGTGGCCATTCAAGCCACGACTGTGCTTACTATTTCGTCAGGAACGATGACAGACACTGATCCAAGTGTTATTGCTTTATCCCATCTGAAGGCCGAGCTTATAGACCAAAAGAAGTCTCTTAACTCGAAAATTAGTGACCTCGAAGCTCGCCTTGCCGTCGCCACCGCAGACGTCGCCGAGTACCGAAAGAGCAGAGACGCAGACACAAAGTCCCACCAGGACGAGCTTTCCAAGCTCCGTGAGGCGATGAAGTCCCAGAAAGACCGCCACGCCGCCGAGCTCTCGCAGAGGGAGGATAAGCTGAGGCGTGCCATGGCCTCCTTGAAGGACGAGCACGCAGCCAAGATCAAGCGAGTGTCTGGTCTCCTCCGCGACCTGCAGGAGGCCGGAACCCGCTCTCGGAGCCTCCTCGACGAAGCCAGGGAGCAGGCGGCCGAGGTCAGCACAGCAAGGGAGTCACGGCCTCTCAAGGACAGGATAGCCGTGCTCGAGCGGGAGCTGGACGTGGTCCGGGGCGAGTGTCGGCAACAGGAGGCCACCATCGCCCGACTGTCGGAGGAGAGGACTGAGCTCACACTCAAGGCGGGCGAGGCACGGCAGGGGGAGGCTGTGCTCAAGAATACCGCGGCCGACTTGGATGTCATGACCCAAGAGAGAGACGCCCTGGCCTCCAAGGTCAAGCGGCTCGAGATCGAGGCAAGAGACACGCGGCGACAGCTACATGCAGCCAATCAGAGGCTCGAGGAGGCTGAAGCAGAGGCTGCAGAGCTAATGAGTAACGCCGAGGCCCTCAGATACGAGTGCAGCGAGCTCAGGACCCAGGCCCGTGCCCACGGTGACGCCGCAGACATTGCCGAGCACAGGAATAGGAGGATGGTGGCACTCGTCAGCGAGGTCGAGGGAATGCGGCACGCGCTCGAGGACAGGGATGCGGAGGTGCGGCGTCTCAAAGCTGAAGTTGAGGCAGCGGAGAAGAGGTGCAAGGAGACGGTGGAGGCAAAAAATGACGAGTTCAAGGCTAAGTTGAGTAGTTTTGAGACTCTTCTTGCCGGACAACGGGACTGGTCATCTCGTCTGAAGCACACGAAGCAGCAGCTCGAGGAGGAGCAGGCTGCAAGGGAGGAGGTCGAAGACAGGGTCTCAGAGCTTGAGGACGAGATTTATGAGACGAAAGAGGCGCTGACCAAGGCGACCAAGGCCCTCGCAGCGGTGTCTAGTGCGCAGGAGGAGGAGTTCAGGAAGCGGCTGGAGCCGGTGCAGGCCGAGCTCACCGCCCAGTTCCAGCAGGAGCGGCGGGAGCATATGGCAGAGTCCGAGCGGCTCAGGAAGCGGGTGCGAGAGCTCCAAGAGAAGCTTCGGGCAAAAACTGCGGAGCTGCGGCAGAGGGATGAAACCCTGGAGAAAATCCGGGGGATCGGCGGGCTATGAGGAGATGCGTGTACAGTGTATTCTATAAGCACGGTTAACGCTACATTTTTGCGTTACATGACTCACGTAAATGGAATCGACGAACACACCAGTCTAGAATCCCTCATCATATAGAATGCCCGGCGCCAGCAAAGGCGACGCGGAAATAACAAACGATGAACCAAAGAAGAGTGCAGATGGTCAAAAGAGGCACGGGAAGTCCAGAGACAGCAAGGGTCAGCACGGATCAAATAGGCCCGCGAGCAAGCACCCATTGGGAGCAGATAACGTCGATTTGGAGTACAATGCGACCAAACGAGCGTTCCGTTCCAAGCTTGTGGAGCTAGACCTTTCAGAGAAGCAAGTTCACGAGCGTGCCGCCAGGGTTTCAGACCGTTTCGCGGCGACGCTCGAGTCTTTCCGCACGGAGTTCAGGACCCGCACAGACGCCGCCAAGAAGCTCGACATGAACACGGTCAAGCCAGTTGTCGAGCTTGTCGACGGATGTTGCCAGACGCTTCGGCTTAATGACCAAGGGGATGAGTGCTCCGAGTCCGAGGAGGAGTTCGAGGACGGCGACGCTGCTCTGCATAGACTGGCGCCCAATTTCGCCACAATTCGGCGAGGCAGGCCTGTCCGCCAGCTTGGCGACATCGAGGCGTGGCTTTCTCAGCTCGCTGACAGCTCTGTCGACGAGTCGACCCTTTCCATACTCGAGAAGCAACTGACGCTCGAGGGGTACGAGCTGGACGCCCAGAAGGACGATTTACTGAGGCAAGAAAAGGAGGCCCAGTCAACCCGCAAGGCCAAAGCGTCTGATCTATGGAGCAAGATCGAGGAGGTTGTCAACGGCATCCTGGCCGAAGGCGGGTCTCCCGAGCCTGACGAGGAGACTGAGGAAGAATCGAACGCACCACCAACAGCGAACAAGCGGCTTCAGGCCCAACTCGACGCCGTCAGACGGCAACTTGACGTGGCAAACAGGAAAGCCCGGTCAGCAGCCATGGAGTGCAGCACATACAAGATGGACGCGACGAAATCCGGCCAGAGGATCGCCCAGATGGAGATCGAGCTCAACACGGCAGCCGCTCACTCGATGGACCTCGAGAACAGACTCGCCGTCGCTGAAAAAAGACTGGGCGAGAGTCAGGCCGACTCGCAGTCGATGCAGTCGGAGCTGTTGAACGTAAGACGCAGGCTTGAGCAGACGGAGAAGACGAGGGACAGTCTGCAGGCAATGAACGATGAAGCCCAGAGAGCCCTGCAGAAGATGAGACTGGACACGGCGATGGCAAGAGCGCAGACTCCACCGACCCCCAAGGCAAGGACCCCAGTGAGCTCCAGGAGTCGCCCCGGATTCTCAGATCCGCCCCAGGTGGAAACTGTCAGCGAGGGGTGCCAGGCCAACCCCAAGGCGTTCGATACATGGGTCCAGGTCAACCCGACCCAGCCGACGACGGCACGGAGGCCCGCGGATAAGAATGTGCAGGTGGAGCTGCTGGTGAGGCCCGAGACTGTCCAGGGCACGCAGACCCTACACCCACCCCGTCCGGCCACGGTCACGAGCTCAACCTCGACTGAGAACCTTGCAGTCGGCCTACCCCCGAGGCCACTGACTGTCACCATGGCCACGCCCTCCACCGAGTTGAGGTGGACCGGATTCCAGCCGACAGGCGGAGTGAACGACTCCGATGGTGACTCTGACTCTGGGAGTGAGTCGAGAGGCCATGGGATGGAGCACAGCTCAATCGACGCTGGCCGTTGTTCCAGTCAGACTCTCACTCGCCACGCACTCGCCACGTCGGGCGCCATGTCGCAGGATCCATTCACAGCATCGATAAGGTCGCTCGGGTCCAGGAACTCGTCGAGAGCATTGCTACCGCCAGGAATGGAGCGGCCAGTCGAGCGAGAGGAGGATAGAATTAGCGATGAGTCTGATATCCAGTCGGCACGGTCAGAGTCTGATTATGGATATGACTCAACCGGTGAGTCAGCCCACGTGACACCAGCCATTCCCCAGTTGAAGCACATCGCGTCCATGGATTTGCCGGAGACTCCCGTGTCCCAACAGACCCAGGAGTTCGGCAACAGCGACCTGGACGATAGCTCCTTCTCCCAAGACTCTCTGAGCGACGACATTCCCATCAGCCACCGCTCTATTGAGCAGTTTGCTGGCGAGGCTGGGCCCGCGGGTCGACTTGTGGCGCTTCTCCAAGAGGAGCTGCGGGAGGAGCAGCGCAAGGTGGGGGATCTTACCGTCGAGGCCGAGCGACTGTCGATGGTGGAACCTGAGCTGTCCCGGCTCAGAGAGAGGCTGAATCGTGCCACGGCCGAGTTGAAGACAAAGGACATCGTCATCGAGGAGTTGTCCGCCACACTCACAACTATCCAGAAGAAGGCCGGGGGCGAGGCACAGCAGCCTGGTGAGGAGACGGAGGGCACTGCGACCGAGGCGGGCGAGACCACCGGACCCCCTGCCGCGGGTGACTCAAAGCCCAAGTCTGTCCTGGCCGCCATCGCCGACGCCCCTCCCACACCCGCTGGCATCCCGCCCGAGCTCGCCTCCAGTCTCTGGGGCCGAGTCGCCCAGCTCGAGGCCAGCGCCTCACGAGTCGAGTCTCTCCTGTCCAGACCACTGGACCCGGCAGACGTCCAGCAGCGGTCACCCCATAACATGGCAGGGGCAGAAGCCGCAGCAGGACTCGGGGTTGAATCCTCCGGGCCCATGCGGGACGAGTTGGACGACCCGCCCGAGTATGTGCTGGCCCTGGGTTCGAGGGACGGCAGGCGACCGAGCAGGGTTTTATTGGACAACGGCCAGCTGATTCGGGCCGAGCTGAGCAGGATGAGGGCAGTCTCGGCCTCACTCAGATCTGCCCTAGGGCTGGTCGGGTCGACTGACTGGAGTCTCGACTCCTCCAGAGTCAAGGCCGAGCCTGCAGTGGAAGAGTCTGCCGAGCCGGACACCCCCGTCTTCGCCCCCGTCGCGAGGAGGGACCGTGCCTGCTCTCCCATCGTCTTCCCCGCCCAGCGTGTGTCACTGCTCGACCGGGTAAGCTCAGAGGGCACGATCCAATATGTATCGCCCAGAGACAGGCTCAGACGTGAGCGAGATCCGCTCCGCCTCTCGAGTGCGACTCTGCCTGACCTAGCCGACATCACGCCGCTCCACACTAAGGAGACAAGGGAGCGGGAGACACAGACCCCAGACCGCCAGGAAAGACCAGTGCCAACCCACAAGCTTGAGCCCCAGAAGCCCACGGACGAACCTGTGGTGGCCAAACCGCTGGTGCTGCAGGTGTCGGAGGCCGAGCAGACCGAGGCCGAGTCCGAGACCGGGTCGCCCCAACCACCAGCCCCGCCCCGACCGCTGACTCTGCCCAAGTCTCCGGCACTCCGGACAGTCGATGGCTCGACTGAGATTCCGCGAGTCGGTATGTCCTTCGTCTCCGGCCGGACTATAAGCATGGACCCGCTCCCCGCCCCGATCATGGTCGACGAGACTACGTCCACCCCAAGACCTCCACCGCCTTCCACGACTACCACATCGCCGCCCCCGCTGATTAGACCAGCAGTGCAGTTTAAGGCAGTACAAGTTGGGGAGACGTACCAGGCGCCCCCGCCCCCGCCAGTAACCCTGAACAGGGGAACGTCACCCGGGGTGAAGGATACGGCAGGTGGACTGTGGCTGCCACCCATCAAGCGCGTCATCGATCCAGGCACTGGCGAACCCGTCGCTCAGGGTGTTAACGGCGAGAGCAGGAGGACGGGGCCCATCCCGAAGCCCTACCACGGTCTGGCTCACGGGGC
Organism: Carpediemonas membranifera; assembly: GCA_019828565.1. Lineage (NCBI taxonomy): Eukaryota > Fornicata > Carpediemonas > Carpediemonas membranifera. The sequence continues at coordinate 240,253 of JAHDYR010000004.1, forward strand.
AGTCGGCAGGACATCGGTTGTTGAGGATGACGGCACGCCCATTGAGATCAACGGCCGCGGACAGACCATCACCCACCACTCTAAGCCTACCACACGGCAACAGGTCTCGCTTGGCAGGACGGCGCTAATGGCTCCAGCACCAGCCCCGGTCGCTGAGTTTGGTCAGGAGCTCGCCATCGATGTCAGGGGAGTCGGGTCAGACCGCAATAAGTCTGACAAATATAGGCCCAGGCGCCGGAGAACTGTGTCGCGTGTCACCCCGAGGAAATCTGATCATAGATTCGAGAGTCGATTGGATACGATATTGAATGAGTCACTTGAGCGGGCGGGCATCCCAACGCCAGCTAGCCATGCCTCAGAGACCCGTGTTCTCGTGCTAGAGCAGTATCTGAACCGCACACGGAATAAGATGCGTCGTATCCGAGATATGATCGATATGCAGGATATTCGCCGATCGACCAAGTTTGCTCACAGCACGCAGATTAAGACGCAGCTATCGCAGCAGCTCAGGCAGCTAGAGAGCAAGCAACGGCTGGTGCAAGGCTATTTGGAGAGGGCAGTTAGTCTGAGCTCACGCTGAGTGTAGATATTTATGTTACTCGCTACTGGACATACATTACAACATGGTAAATGCATTACGATGGAGTTTCGACAGGAGTCGCTGCCGTGCTGGCCGTCTGCTTGATAATCGTTGCCAATCCGCGGTCCCCAGAGTGACTTCACCCGAACCTCTGCGTGTGAATAGGGCTTGATGCAGCCATCGGCCTGTGAGGTTGACAGAGCAGCGAGTCGAGGGGGCTGTGGGAAAATTGAATTGTAGGATGTGAACCAATGAGAGGCGTAGTTGGCAGCAGGAATGGCGGGAAAGCGCTTCTTAGTACATGAGCAAACCCAGGTTTGACGCAAGATGCCTTCAGAAACGCTCATTCATCCAGAAATCAATGCATCAGTTGTCTCCACGAAAAGACTGGCATTGTTCAGTCTCATCCTCGGTAGCCGAGCTTCTATCCACATTTATCGCCAAAAACGCTCTCGCATGTTTCCACAAGCTTCTTTTGCCGCGAGTTCATACCATCGTGCTCAAAGTTGTGACGCACAGACCGACGACGACTTTTCTGGGGCCGGTGAAGGGGAATGCTCACACCTACTTTGACATAACATGGGCATATTCGGGGCGGGCGTGACGTCATACAGCGCTGTGGGCTTTCTTGTTCTCGAAGACCGGCTTGGGCGCGAAATACCGAAAATAGTCGGAAATGAACTGGGTGTATACGCCTATAAGTTGACTATGCCGATGCCGATTTGAGCTTTATAGCTCTCAGTTTTTCCTGGTCGTCGTTTTCCCTGTTTCACCCATTTGGGGCCCGAAATTCGTCAAAAGCAACTCTGTACGGATCAAGCTATCTGCAGTGAAACGGTCCATTAATCGAACAAGGGTCGACAAAGCCTGGTCCCTGTTGATTCTGTTTGGCGGTCTTTCGATTTCCGACCGCGGTGACTTTGGCGGAGTCTTCGTCACACAGAAGCGCACGAATGCTCGTCGATTCTTTCTCTGTTGCCGGTAAGGCCGATACTACTGATTATAAGACATCTAAGTATGTTGTTTGCCACGTTCAGGCTCCCAATTCTCTTACTCTAGGTTTGTCTACAACAATACCGAGGTTGAGATGAAGGACGGCCACGCTGTTGTCACTCCTACTCACAAGGAGCTCGAGATCCGCATCAGCCAGCACGCCCCCAAGACCGGCCTCATGCTTGTCGGCTTCGGTGGCTCCAACGGCTCCACTCTTCTCGGCGGCCTTCTTGCCAACCAGCACAACATCACCTGGGAGCGCAAGGACGGCGTCTGCAACCCCAACTTCTTCGGCTCCATGATCGAGAGCTCCACTGTCCGTCTCGGCACCACCCACGCCGGCGAGGACGTCTATGCTCCCTTCCGCAGCCTCGTCCCCTTCGTTGACCCCAAGAACCCCGACCAGTTCATGCTCGGTGGCTGGGACATCAACAACGACAACATGTACGCCGCTATGCAGAAGGCCGCCGTCCTCGACGTGACCCTGCAGCACAAGCTCCGCCCCTACATGGAGAACATCACCCCCATGCCCTCCGTCTTCGACATCAACTTCGTCGCCGCCAACCAGGAGGACCGCGCCAACAACGTCATCACGGCTGAGTACGCCAAGGAGATGCTCGGCGAGGAGGTCGACACCACCGGCCGCCGCTGGTACGTCGAGGTCATCAAGGCCCAGATGCGCAAGTTCAAGGAGGAGAACAACCTCGAGAAGATCGTCGTCCTCTGGACCGCCAACACCGAGTGCTTCGCCCCCCATCATCGAGGGCGTCAACACCACCGAGGCCGAGCTCCTCGCCTCCCTCAAGGACGCCGAGAAGAGCAAGCACATCGCCCCCTCCAGCCTCTTCGCCATCGCCGCCATCGAGGAGAAGGTCACCTTCATCAACGGCTCCCCCCAGAACACCCTCGTCCCCGGCGTCATCGAGTACGCCGTCCGCAACCGCTCCATGATCGGCGGCGACGACTTCAAGTCTGGCCAGACCAAGATGAAGTCTGTCCTCACCGACTTCCTCGTCTCCTCGGGCATCAAGCCCACCTGCATCGCCTCCTACAACCACCTAGGCAACAACGACGGCCTCAACCTCTCCTCCCCCGCCCAGTTCCGCAGCAAGGAGATCACCAAGGCCAACGTCGTGACATCGTCGCCTCCAACGACATCCTTTACAAGCGCCCCGGCGAGATTGAGAAGCCCGACCACTGCATCGTCATCAAGTACCTCAAGTACGTCGGCGACTCCAAGCGCGCCATGGACGAGTACACCTCCGAGATCTTCATGCGCGGCAAGAACACCATCGTCCTCCACAACACGTGCGAGGACTCCCTCCTGGCGGCCCCCATCATCATGGACATGGCCCTCTGCGGCGAGATGCTCGGCCGTCTCCAGATCCGCGAGCCCAACGGCGAGTGGGAGAACTTCCACCCCGTCATGAACACCATCTCCTTCTTCTGCAAGGCCCCCCGCGTCCCCGACCAGACACCCATCATCAACGCCCTCCCCGCCCAGCGTGCCTGCCTCGAGAACATCCTCCGCTGCGTCGCCGGCCTCCCCATCGAGACCAACATGCGTCTTGAGAACCGCGTCATGCCCATGATGCGCGAGCGCGGCTCCCTCAAGGAGTAGACGACATAGTTTGCATAAAGTTTTGTGTTTTCGGTTCTTGAAGCGGATTGTCTGGGTCACTTGGCCGATGGCGAGGTCGCCTGGTCAAGCCTGCATTGCCATCGGGCAGTCCTCTCACCCCGCCCAGCACATGCCCCCAGCTCTACAACATCACTGTGGCGCTGGAGCCCTTGAGCGATGGCCCTGGACCCACACGAGTGAGGCGGGATGATGGGATCATTTCTCGGCGTGCAAATGACTACTAACGGCACGAGTACGGCAGCGAGCACCGCCCGCAAGCCAGTAACGCCTCGAAAGCGAGTTTGCGGCACGAGAACCGGGAAGACGCTTCCTCGACGCAAGGCCCCGCTGCCGATGCACAAGCAGCTCACGAAACCCCGCATTGCACTGAAGCTGTTGAATGATAACAGTATTAGTGGCATGCCCGCACGTCCTAGAAGCCCTGGTATGGATAATACTCTCGAGAAACAGACGTTCAGCACTTCAGGTCTAGAGAAGGAGGGTCTTCCTCCGAAAACACACGCATCGCCCGATATCATGGACATAGGTCTCGACCTAGGCATCGCACCGAGCGCTACAGTCCACATCCACGGTGAGGAGGCCGTCGCCCTCTTCCGTGAATCACTGGCTGTCTCACCTTCCCAGCTGGGGCCCTTCGCCCACACTCTCGAGCCGCCCGAGCGGTCAGCCATCGGCATAGCGTCTGCCCTACGCTTCTCCACCTCAGTGTACGCCTTCCCCGTCTCCCGGCGCCTCCCCTCCGGCGTGTTGCCCGCCTACCTTCCAGGCATCGCCCGTGGAGTCCTCGCCCCAGACGGGGCCTCTGACGTGTTCAAGCAGACAGTCTACCTGCCGTTCATTGATGCCCTGCAGCAGACAGTTGCGGATGCCCGCCACGCCAAGACATCCAGGGTCAAGCAGGTTAGGGGCGTTGGGTCCTGGCCAGAGATGCCGGTGACATACGTGAGGTCTGGCCTCGGCGTCCTGGTGATACATGGCCTGACCATCCCCGCGGACGGATACGACCAAGACGTCGCTGTTCTCGAGGTCAACCCGAAGCACGCCGAGGAAGTTATGGCATACTTCAGAGAAACCACCCATAACACACAAATGAGCGGGACAGCAGTAACAGGCCGAGACCTAGCCCGGGAGCATGCGGAGTACGTGCGGTGGCGGACCCGTAGTGACCAGTACGCCGGCCTCACGGAGTACACCACGGCTGGATCGTCCGAGACCGCCGCACGCAGGGCAGGGGACAACCACAGGGGGGCGAGGATGTGGACGGAGCTGTACGGAATGACTCAGGTGAACACGCTGCTGCCCGTTGTTAATAACGCGCTGGTCGAGGCCGTGGCAGGAGTGGGCGACCCTCTAGTCACCGGATGGGACTTGGCGCTGAGTCACCTTAATAGGATTGACCCGGGGCTGAATTTAGTGGTTATTAGTCTGGCACAGGTTGTTAATTTATTCCTTGACCCACCCGAAGTTTTAATTCCGATTATTTTTGAAAACATGCCCCAGATATTGTCAACCATGCCGTTCAGTCCATGTGTTACCCACATAGCAGAGGATGCCATTGTCCCAGATCACAAGGGTCGGCTTGACGAGCTCGAGGTCGAGGTGCAAGTGGGTCTTGTACCCAACAGACGGTTCGTCCTCCTTGAGACGCTCAGGGTTTTATGCGGGGACACAGGAAAGTTCAGCGTCACCTTCCCCGCGCCATGCGGCGTCTACTTCAATGCGCGGACCTGCTTTAACCAATGGAAGAGCATCCTCGCCACCCGTGCCCGGCTGTACGAGGAGGAGACCTCTGTTCGACGCGACGTGGCCTCCAGCCAGGCCATCGCGAGGGTGACTGGCGATGACTCACACGCTGGGTCGACTCACTCCATGGCGGCCCTGGATGTGGCGGGGCAGCTGAGGCATCGGCTGAGTCGTGCGGAGGATTTGGCGGTGAGGCCGAGCGGGGTCGCGGGAACGGCGTTGGAGAGTTACTACTGGTCGTTGGAGCAGCGCAGGCTGTTTCCGCAGAAGGAGGTAGGCTGGGAGGCCGGCGAGTGGTGGTGCGAGAGCCGGGTGGATTAAAGTGCACCGGGAGCGGGGATATGAGCATGGCTGGGGGTGTAGCATTGGTGTCGTGTCTTCAGTATAGTCTATGCTGCTCTATGATCACTGTGCTATGGCCTCGGTGAGAGAGTGCAGTTTATGTTTCGCCATCGCAGCGACGGAACAAGAATGGAAGTGGTGGACAAAAGCGACATTGCTTACTCGATTTTCAACGCAAACCTTGATGTTCTGGCTGTGATCGTCGACAAAAAGGACACTGCCAAGGCCAAGAAGGCTCTCCTCAGCAACAAGACGCTCAAACTCATTCACAGAGTGAACGTTCCACCAATTAGACCAGATGAAAAGGATATCACTAAGAATCAGATCCTCATGTCGAAGGAGAGCACCGAGGAAGCCATCAACGCCGCGATGGAACCCATGGGCATCACCTTCACCGTCTCCAAGCGAACAGTAGCGCTGGACTACTCAAAGCACGACTACAAGCAAGCCCTTAAGAAGCTTCTCCCCGCCGGGCTCGAGCTCCCCCTGTCGTTCGAGACTGTTGGCCATCTCGCCCACGTGAACCTCCTGGATGCCCACGGGCCGCACCGCTTCAACATAGCCAAGGTGTTTCTCGACAAGCACCCTAAGATCACAACAGTGGTGAACAAGACATCGGAGATCAGCAACGAGTTCCGGGTTTTCCCCATGGAAGTCATCGGAGGTCGGCCCGACTTCGGGGTCGCAGTCAAGGAGGGCGGGTGCACGTTCCAGCTGGACTTCAGCAAGGTCTACTGGAACTCCCGACTGGGCACCGAGCACCAGCGGCTGGCTGGGGAGATCACGGCCAGGTCCCCCGGCAAGGCGGTGGTAGCCGACCTGTTCTGCGGAGTCGGCCCATTCGTGGTCCCGCTGCTCAAGGCTGGGCACGAGGTCTACGGCAACGATCTCAACCCGGACAGTGTCAGCTACATGGAGATCAACGCCAAGAAGAATGCCCCGGAGGCCTTGGGCCGGCTCCACCCTCACCTGGGTGACGCCAGGGCTTACATGAAGGAGCTGATCGCCCAGAGAGTCCCAGTGACCGACGTCATCATGAACTTGCCTGCACTGTCGCACAAGTTCGTGGACGTCCATGTCGGGGCATACCAGAGGGGCGACCCCCTGCCTGTCATCCATGCTTACGTCTTCGCCAACATTGAGGCCGATGACCCACACACTGACGAGAATTTCCAGAGAGTGGCCATCGATCTTGTCACGGCAGAGTTGGTCGGGTCAGATTCGACTGAATCTGTAGATATGACTGCCCGAGTCATCAGGGATGTTGCTCCCAACAAAAGGATGGTTCTCGTTGAGTTTATGGTGCCTTGCGGTGTCGGGTATTCCAACAAGAGAGCTGAATGATGCAATGGAGGCGTATTAAAGTCAACGAAGTGAGGGACGAACGAACGAAGAAGAGTACAGTGGGGATGGCCTTGGAATTGGAATATTACCACATTATCATCAATCAAGCATGCTAGATAGTGAAGCTACGTTCAAATACATTGTCCTCGGTGAATACAACAGTGGAAAGACGGCAATGGTCGACGCCCTCCAAGACAAGCCTGTTTCCAGGCGATATACATTCACAATCGGTGCCAACATGGCCGTATTACAACGCACCGTCAGTAACCACGCCATTGGCATCCGTCTGTGGGACATTGCCGGAACCCTGAACGACCTCTTCCTCCGATACCACCCAGCATACTTCAGGAACTCACACGCAGCCATCGTTGCCGTATCACTCGCCCCCGACGAGCAACAGGACCTGGACGAGGTGGCCCGGCTGGTCGACATCATTCGCGAAAGAACCAGACTCGATGGCAAGGGCGGCGCCATACCGGTGTTCGTGGTGGGAACGAAGGCAGACCTGGCTGAAGGGTCGGCACGGAGCGAGGCGTACGATGTGGCGCTCAGAGAGAGACTGGCCGACCTTCACGTCTCGGGATACTTTACAACCACAGCCTTTGAGAGAGAGACAGTCGACAAGGCGCTTGGTGTGATCAATGAAATTGTCTACAACCACTATGCCCTGCTGGGCCAGGTGTCTTGCGAGCCAATCAGACGACCCCGCCGGCCCATTATCAAGGAGGTGCAGCCGGCCAGACGGGAGAGCGTGTGCCTGCGGAAGGGGCGCCGGACTAAACCGGTTAAGCGAAGAGAGATGCCGGGGAGGATAGCTCGGAGCTGGTATTGACTTGAATTACGTATTTCTCCAATGTAAATACATGGAAAAAGCACAGGCCACACCCTGACAGACTGCTGTCCTTTACACAACTTTCGTCTTGACCAGGAACTTCTTCAGGTCCTTCATCTGCCACAGCCCGACGCCGATGAAGAACGCGATTTGGAACACGGCGAAGAAGACGATACGAGACCCAATACCTGCGTACTTGGTGCTGAACTTCTCATCGCGAGACTTGCTGTTGCCTTGCTCCATCTGTGTTAGTATTCTCTGTGAGGACGAACCTTGATGATGTTGACCTTGTCCCTCAGCCTCGAGACCTCGCGAGTGAGGAGTGCGATCTGCGCCTTGTCCGCCACAGTTTCCTCGGTCTTCTCGGGCTCGCTGCCGACGTCAGCGCCCACGGAAACGTCCATCGTCACGCGGGCCCGCATCTTGTTTCTTGCAAAGACGTGCGCGTTAGTCTGGGTGAAAATCACACGATACATGCCATCATGCTGTGAAGTAAAGCCGAAGTGCCCGCCGTTCTCCTTGGCTGCTGCCCTGTAGACCACCGCGTCCGTGGGGTCTCGGACTTCGATGTGAATGTTGTGGCTATCACTGGTCATGGGGATCACTTTGTTGCTGTTAAGCCCTTGTGTGACGGTGACAGTTCTATATGAGTATTCCACTAGCACAATCTCGTCCTGGAAGGCATCAACGTAGAATTCTTTTGATGATGCACCCTCCATGTACCAATAGAGGCAGTTCGCCTGAATAGCCATCAGTAGCAGGCAGAGTAGACCTGTGCGTACGACAAATGCTGGCCTAATAGTCGCCATTACGCTGTTTGATCCCTTCCGACGTGTTTTGCCAGATTTGACACACGATGATGTCACCACAAAGTACAGCTGCAACAAGCCCACCTATGGCCTCCAATGCACACAATTCACAAAGAAAAAGCTATTTATACAGCTGCGACTATATTATAAACCAGAGTCTGATCCCGAGTCAGAGAAGTCTCTCGTGCCCGTGTCAGTGTACGAGTCATCGCTTGAGTCAGTCATTGAGTTGCTGAACTGAGCAAGCTCCTCGACCTGAGAGTCTGTCTGGTCCGAGTTGGCGCTCAGCACCGTGGGTACGTCGAGCTCCTCGTCGGGCGAGTGGTCGACGTTGTACCCAGTGAGCTCCGAGGCAGACACCGTCGTGGTTACATCGACTGTGCTGGAGAAGCGTACCATGGGAGGCTGGCCGGTGTTCTTGAGCTCCTCTCTGATGTGCTGGGGGACCATCTCTGTCCCCACAATGCTCATGACCCCATCAAACATGAAGCCCGGGTCCTGGTCGACAGATGCGATGTTACTGACCATAGTAGAGGCCGACGAGGAGGTAAACTTGAGCGTGGGCACGGTGCTGTCCGACGTCCCCCGGGGTGTGTCTCCAGACCATGTAAACGGCTCCACCACCGACCCACGTCTGTCCACACCGCCGTAGGGGGGCCGGCCAGCGTCGTCACTGACGGGGACGGGCTCGGCGTGGGACGAGGTGATGTCCATGGGCCAGGGGTGCGCGGGGATGACGCCAGGTTGGGTCTGGGGCTTCGATCCCCTGCGGTGGCGGTGGTGCTCGCCGTGGCTGTGGCTGTGGCGGCGCCCCTTCTCCTTCTCCTTGTCCTTCTCCTTCTTCTCGGACATCCGCCGGATGTTCTCCAGCTCGGTCTTCTCGAACTCGAGCATCTCATCAAAGTGACCGGCGTAGAAGAGATCAACCGCCTTCTTTGCCATCTCTTCCTTCGTAGCCCGCGCCTTGGCCTTGATGCGGTCGCGCCGCTCGATCTCATTCCTCTTGTCGGCGGCCTGGTGCCAACGCTTCTTGCTCCACTCGTCGTACTTGTCTTTCCATTCGTATAATTGGACCACTACCCAATCGCGCGCGTCCTCGAGGGTGATGATGATCTTTCGACCCCAAGCATAGTGTGTCATGCGCCGCTGAAGCATAGCCACCGCCCCCCTGATCAAGCTTGTTGGGAACAAGACAGTCAGGTCGACCAGCATGATCGGGAAGATGACAACGGCGAGGAATGCAAGGAGGGCAATAAACAGGGCGGTGAGGTGCGACGATGTGATCGTCTCGTTCGTGTGCGTGAACGCCAGCCAGAGGAGCACGCTGAACGCCATGTGGGACGTGGCCGAGCATAGGACGTGGTACCTCCGTCTGTACGCCCGTGTGGTGACGATCACGGCGAGATAGCCGACGGTAAAGACGGATATGAAGATCAGCTTCGTGATGACCGAATCTGACAGCACGACCACGATGACGAGTGTCATGGTGCGTAGCTGAATGAGGCTGAACGTGAAGTACATTGACGTCTTGAACGGCAGGATTGCGGGCCATATCGCGTGTTTGAAGTAACCGCCGCTCTTGTCCGTGATAAACTTACTCATCCCCATCCTCGCGGTGATGGATGACGAGCCTGCCGAGGAAGCGGGGCCCGAGCTAAAGAACGAGGCCATCGACATGTTGCTGTTAATGCTGCTGCGGCTCGACTGGTTCGTCATCATGGTGCTGCTGGCGGCATAGCTTGCAGTAAAGGACCCCCGCGCACTGCTTCCGCGCCTGTTCATCCGAGACTCGCGGCGGGATGACCTTCGCTGAGCCCTGAGTGTCTTCCTCTGAAGCTTGGCCAGCCGTACATTACGTCTAATAGATCGTATCCTGGTCGATGCGATGAGGAACAGCGCCAGGGGGATCATACCGAGTGTCAGAGTGACTATAGTGATCACTACCCGCCATAGGTTCCACTCTAGTCCGCTGCACATGATGTGGGGCGACCTACTGTTGTACGTGACTCCATTCTGGGTCGAACAGATAAAAGGTGACACTAGTTGCAGCAGGATGCCGGGAAACATCATATTGAGGAAACGGACAAAGGATGCCATGAGGGTTGTGTAGAGATAGGACGGCGAGCTCACAATGGACCGGAAGAGGTCGTACGAGGACATCTCGTTGGCCGAGATGAGCCGGGATGGGCGGCCAATTAAGAACCCGAGGCATATGAAGAACACGAAGACGTGGACGCAGAGGATGGCGTAGGCAACAGGGACTGCGAGCCAGACAATGGCCCTGGCGTAAATGTCAGTGAACAGCGGCCTTAGGAAAGAGACGCACGAGGGAGCAACAGAGTCGATGTTGAGGTTGAACAGACCTGCCAGGGAGAAGAGCGCGAGGAACTTGCCGGGCCAGGTGATGTCTACGAGTGATAGGATCGTGGTGAGCTTGAAGAAGTCGAGGAGGACGTCTAGGAGCGGCATCGTGACCTGGAGCAGGGTAGAGCAGACGCTGATGCAAAATGCGGCGATGAATATCACGATGAGCAGGCCGACGCCTCGAGAGAAGTCCATGACGAAGGACCCGCTGCACTGCTGGCACATGGAGTCGGCCCGGAAGAACTGAGTATCACACTCGCCGCACAGGAAGCCGCCGTAGCCGTCAGAACAGACGTTGGCAGCGTCCTCGTCGGCTGTGACGTCGTCGCCGTACTGGGCGACGGAGCCAAGGCAGGCGTCGGCCGGAATGCAGGCGAGGAAGGTGTCGCGGTCGTACTTGTAGTACCCGGGCTGGGGCAGGGGGTCAACCACACCGTACAGGCAGGAGGCGTCGGCACAGCACGTCGCCCCGTCAGGACAGGCGGTGCATGCCTCGATGGACGCGTTGCCGAAGTACCCGCCCAAGCACATGCAGTCGGCCAGTGTCGTGGCGCCACCAGAGACTGTGACCATAGAGCTGTCAGGGCACGCGACACACGAGGTCGCCCCACTCTCGCTGCTGTACGAGAACGAGTCACACGTGATACACTGACCGCTGCCTGACCGGTCCTGGTAAGAACCTGGGTCACAGAGGTCACAGACAGTGGATGCGAGGTCAGCGGCGAATGATCCGGCCGGGCAGGCGTCACACGAGGTGCCGCTGACGCTGTATGTGCCCGTGATGCAAGCCGAGCACTGTGTAGCAACGTAGACCGAGTCGACGTGCGTCGGCTCGTACCCAGCGGTGCACGTGGCGGGCAGCAGACCCTCAGCGATGGTACATGTGTCAAATGTAAACCAGTCCGCGCCATCAGGCCAAGATACAGTCTGGTAATCCTTGGGGAGGGAGTCGCCGCTCCGCATGCTGAGCATCTGCACCTGTCGCATGCCCTGGTTGCACGAGGATGTGAAACTACCGACGACGAGTGAGTCAGCGAGAGTGAACGAGCCTGCCACAGCCTCGAGGAAGGCGGGGCCAGTAACATCTGACGCAGCAACCGCACCCATTCGTACGAGGATCTGGATGAGGAGACTGCCAACAAGGTAGCCCTCGACGGCGGCGAACTGTGAGGCGTCGGACGTCATGATGGAGTGGAGGGCAGTGTCCGAGAAGTCCACAGAGAAATCCAGGGGAGAAGGCACGACGCTTGACGCGTAGATGTTCTTATAGTTGCCGTCGTATACATGCTGCCCGATGAATCCCGAGTACGTCTCGAGCCCGACAAAGGAGAGCGAGTAAAACGATCCTAAGTTCATCTGGGTCTGCGAGAGCTTGAAGTCTACAGCTTCCACGAAGGCGGCCAGAGCGTTTGCTGTCCCAATCATGATCACAGCGTATTCCCGGGTGATGTCGAGCTCCGAGTCGTCAAAGATTGCAGTAACAGCGTCAGAGACGTCTGTAGTGCCCCACTCGTATGTCCCCTGCGCCACGATGGTCTTGTTGATGAATTCAAGGCTGAGAGTCAACCCGTCGAGTCCTGCTTGGCCAAAGGAGTCGTTTTGCATGAATATTACGAACTGGGTGTCTCCTGCGTGTGCTACCATGGCAGCAACCTCAGCGTCGTAGCTCGCTCTGTAGTTGACGACCGCTGCTTCCTCTCTCAAGGCCCGCAGCCCAGTAAACGGGCCGACCAGCGGTACCGGGGTGCCTGTGGCGTTCAACAGGGGGAGGAGCGACTTTGTCGTGGGGGTCCCGACCGTTCCCGCGATAAGAGCGACGCCCTCGTCGATCAGGGTGGTGAAACAGCTCGGGGTCCGGCTCGCGTCATACCCGTCGTTGAACGTGCGGAGTATGAGTGGGAAGGAGAAGAGCACGGCGTCGTTAGCCTCCTTGAAGGCCGCGGCAATGCCGGCCCGCATGCCCTTGCCGATGCTCGCCGCACTTCCACTCATGTCAGCGATTTGGCCGATCACGAGGGGCTTGACGGCCTCCTCGGCGACCATAGCACCGCAGTAGCTGAAGTAGTCCCTCTCTAACAGCGCGTACGTGCCGTTAGGCTCGATCGTGGAGAGGTAGACGAAGTGCTGGCCTTGGTTGCACGAGCAGCCTGAGTACGCTTGGTCGCCGCTGCACTCGTAGCCGTATGGCCCCAGTCGCACGTCCTCGACGTAGAACAGGCCGGTGTTGTAAACGGTGTCCATAAACAGGTCGACTGTCAACCCGCCGCTAGTGTCCACTCTTTCGAGCGCCATGCAGACCATCGTGCCAGCCAGCCAGCCCTCAAGGGTCCCGAAGCCGAGTGTTGCTGCCGGCTGGTGGGCAGCCATCTCAGCCTCGTATCGCGGTAGTATGGAGTAGCCCTGCCCATGGAAAAAGGGCATCACTTGGCTCACGATGATGTTGTCGAAGTTGATGCCCGAATACGTGTGAAGTAGCTCATCAGCAAACACAGTAGACCCCACGAACGACACGGTGTAGAACAGAGTGTCAGGGTAGAGCGGCTGTGCTATACTGACGAACTTGGCCAATGCATACGCCGTTCCGATCATGACGACCAGGTCGGGCGTAGTTCCGTTGAGTGAGGCCTCGAGGGCAGCTAGACCGGGCTCCACCTCGACTGTGTTCCTCTCATAGGTGCCGTTGCCGATGATGGGGAGGTTGTACTTGCCCAGGGCAAGGCCGAGAGCGTTAATACCGGCCGTACCAAAGGCGTCTGCCTGGATAAACGCGGCAACGTTGGTGCGGCCGAACCCGACGGCATAGTCTACTATAGAGTTGACCTCGTCGTCATATGAGGCGCGTACGTTCATCGCCAGGGGCTCAAAGGGGTGGCGTAGGAAACGAGCGCCGGTAAAGGACCCGATGAGCGGCATTTCCGCTGCGAGGACGGTGTCGATCACGGCAGAGACTGTCGGTGTGCCCGTATAGCCGATGAGGGCGAAGACGCCGTCGTCGCCGATCAGTTTGTTGGTGTTGGTTTCCGTATTCGCGGGAGTGTAGCCGTCATCATACGAAATGAGGCTCATGTTATACACGCTCTGTGCAGCATTAAAGGAGGCAAAGGCAGCAAGGATGCCGTCGCGCATATCCGTGCCAAGTGCCGCCGATGGGCCGCTCAGCGCGCAGGACTGGCCAAATGTGACTGTTGTAACGCAGGATGCCAAAACTATTAATAAGAGAAAGGACAACAGGCGCATTTGGTTCTCAAAACAGCTAGAAGCTTGTGTATTCGCTGAAGTTTCGATTGTCGATACGATCTATTTATGTGCCACGTAAATGTGCCAGATTCGGTAAAATTTTCATATGATCGTGGAGGCAGACCCTGTCTGCCCCGCCCTCAAAATTTTTGGAGACATTCTTCCAGTCAGTCGCTTGTTCTTGAAGACTAGAAGATTGTCTGATCTGAGCAATTTTCGCGCAATCTTCCATTGAAATTTGGCAGTCCGAAAAAATTTGGCGGGCATACAAGCACCTATAGTACATTTAGTAGTCGCGATATATCGCGGCTCATTGGTCTCAGTCGCGTTGGGGACCATTGGTCTCGGCAGATCCAGTAGGACCCTGGGAGGTGGGTGCTATTGTTGCAGTCATTGCCTGGTTGTAGATAGAGGTGCCCTCGTCCATTCTAGGAGGCTTGAGAATGCTCAGGGCGGCAGGAACAGTCAGCTTGCAGATCATGAAGAAGCAAACCGCGCCGACAACGACAGGAGCCTCGGGGGTGGTGGGAACGTCGCACAGGAGGGCAGTAAAGTGCTTGATTGATGTGGGGATGGCGGCATTGAGCTTAGAGTCGGGGAATGTGAACACAGACCGGGAAGTAGCGGGCACGGTGGCCAGGACGTGTGAGAGGAAGAGGCCCTGGAGGAGGTTGGCCGCAATGAACGTGATGGCGTTGGTGAGCATGTTGGCCCTGGCTGCCTTCGCTGAAACCACGCTGAACTGATTCTCGAGGGCGGATATGCGACGCTCGATCTCACCCTTCTCGGCAAACGAGTCTGAGGAGGTTGCGAAGCTGTCCTTTGTACGATTAAGGTTCTCTATCGTGTGTCTCGTCGCTACAATCTTGCGTTTCCGCCTGTACACGATATACGTCATGCCGAGCCTCGCGAATTGGATCCAGATGAGTGGAAACAGGATGATGGCGGAGAGGGGAACAGAATGGTCTAGGAGAAATGATATGAGAGAAGCTTCTGCCATTCTGAGCCAAGATTGCTGAGATACTCGATTGGCAAGGATTGTGGCCAAAGCTGACAAATCGTCAGCGACCAGATGAGTGCCATCGATCGCCCCGACTGAGCTGACGCAAGCTATTACAGCCGCCGCTCGTTTTTGATGGTCATGTCATAAACTGCACATTTCAAAACAAAACTTGACCTCGTAATACTCCATCTAGCCATGGGCAACACTGTTAATCCCGCTCTCCTTGCCGGTAAGAAGATTCCAAGCAGCAACACTACCATCACTGGCCGCGGCGACGCTCCCGAGCAGCAGACCAGCGACATTGGTGGCTCCGGTGGGAACTTCTAAGCTGAACGTTAGATAGAAAGATAAATGATGTATCATACAAGACATGCATTGTACACACTGATATAAACGTCTGGAGTGCGAAGGAAATTGTGGTGATTTGAACGCTGCCACACGACAAGAGAGGAGAGCGCTTAACTCCCGCCGCTGCACAGCAAGCGCAGGAACTGGCCATTCCCATGAGCACTCATCATTCTCGGACATTCACCCGACTCAAACTCCAGGGATCTCATCTTCGTATCAATCACGTCGATGAATATCTCATGCTCCATGCTTGATCCAAGTCACGCCATGGTCCACCCTGCGGCTCTCTGCCAGGTACTACTCCGTGCCATCCTCGTTCCCGATATCATCAATGACCGGTGCACTTTAACCTAACGTTGTGTGATATCGACGCGATTCCAGTCATGAGCTTGTCGACGTCCTTGGAATCATTCAGCCCTCAGCATTCAGATGGTGAGGACAAGACTCCAGAGGAAACTAACCTCGGGCCGCCCTTTGGAGATCATTTGGAACGTCCCCGTTCGTTATCACTCCGAAACCTTAAGAAGCCTCGCCAAGAGACCTCTCGCGAAATACAAGTACCTATATACGCAGTTTCATCAGCAGAGAACCTCCTCCGAGCCCTTGAGCATGCCGAGAGCGGCTCTGACCATCATGGCCCCCAGACCGACCGATCCGACTCTGCCCAGCCCGGACAACAGTGGAGACTCATCCTGGGCGACTTTACTGTCATTCCGGCCTTTATAGTGAGCTTCCTCCTTGCCGCCGCCCTGTTTGTCAGCTTGATCGTCGTCCTGCCCGCCCCGGCCTTCGCCGACTGGTTCGACACGTGCAGCGGCTACATCGCCCTCCTCGGTGTGTTCATGAGCATCTACTCCTCCGACACCCCCGACCTGTCAGTTGCGTACCGACCCAACGTCCTCTGGGGCTCATTCCGACTCTTCGTCGCCATTGGGGGCGGGATCCTGTATACACTGTTCCTCAAGGCGCTGCACAGGTTCTTCTTCAACATCTCAGACAGTGATGCGATCTACAGGGGTCTGCTCGGCATGATGCCCATGCACTTTATCATGGCGTCGTTCGATCTTGATTTATTCAACGGATTCTTTTTCAGACAGCTCCACGTGCCCTTCAACTTCATCCCCCCGCTCGCCCTGGCCATCGCTATAGAGGTGTTCATCCACGTCTACATTATATCGCCCGGCCTCGAAGACCCCAACGTGTTTCAACTGAGAGCATCAATTGCCAACACGTTTCACATTATATACCTCCTCGCCATGGTCTTGTGCGGCCCGTTCACCCACAACATAGTCGACTCAGCAATTCGGGGCCACGGTGCAGTGAGGAAAGGGCTCGTCATCCTCGGGGGCATCACTGTCGTCGCTGTTGTGGTCCATCTCATCATGTACCTCATCCTGTGCGAGGTGCTGCCTGACTCGTACGGCTGGGCTGACACGGGCTACGTTCTTCGCATGATCATCACTGGTTTCTTCCCCGCGGTCGTGTTTATGAGCTACTCAGTGAGGGAGGAGACGCGCCTGTCGTCGTCCCTCACCGTCTCGGTAACACTCGCCCTCACTGTCGGCATGGGCGTTCTCCAGCTGGCCCTCTACTATTCCACCGTCAACCCCCTCGTACGCTGGATCAGATCAGACACTGGACCGTGGTACATGAGCGACACCATCACATGGTCCTTCCTGCTGGGCACTGTGTTCCACTGCTGGGCGACGATGTTCAACTATGCCGGGCTGGGCCGGCCTGTGGGGAAGGAGGAGGCGATATGAGAGTCAGTTGTTGCTGTTATAGCAGTAAACACGCGGTTACCGGTGTTGTTGTTGTTGTTGTATTGTCTTCCTTGGTTTGGTGGGTGGAAGTCCGTCTGCCAGGCTCTACGGCGTCACCAGCGACGCCCTTCTCGCCACCACTAACGGCCTCCCCTTGCTGCTCACTGAAACAGAGTTTTTAAAGTCAAACGGACCAAACGCCTCACAACTTGGCCACCGGCATCAGCCGCAGTCGCCCCACCGTTATCGCCTCCCACACCACTGTCAGTACGATAAGCGTCTGCGTCAACAGCAGTGATGGTGAGAACAGAATACTGACAATTCCAGTGGGTATATCGGGCACCCATAGTTGCCATGTAAGCATGTAACAGAGCCCCATCAGGACGAGAAGCACGCCGAGGAAGGCGAGGACGACGCCAACGAAGATAACATCTGTCACTAGATGCAGGGGGAAGCCAGGCGGGCACCGTGCGAGGAGCCCCTTATCCGCTTTCGCCATAGCGAGCAGTTTTAGGTGACGAATATGGGTATGATACGCCTTGTACGCCGAGATGACGGCCAGCATAGCAGTGGTTGGGATGAACATTACCAGGCCCATGACAAGAGGAATCATGTAAAGGAACGTGTCGAACACGACATGGCCCCTCTCGAATATGGCGAATGAGAAGACGAGAGCCCAATCTTGACCATTCATCTTCACGATAAAGTTGGGGAGGAAAGCAAAGGCGAGGGCCAGGGCGAATATGACGGGGTGGCGCTTCCATTCGGCGTGGAGGTAGGCCGTGCCGTCGCCACTCTTGACTGTTGTGAGGCTGAGATGAATGGGCAGCATCGTCACGAGAATAACGGCTACGAGCGACGTGAACAGGATCAGGGCCCAGAAGAGGGGCCAGTGCATGAACATCAGTCCAGTGTTGTTGCCCTCAATGACGATGGAGTCCTTCACAGAGCCCAGGGGAGTCGCTTTGCCGTTCACTGAGAATGCATACGAGCAGGCAGTGTCTGTAGTGCCAGCGGTCACATTGAACTCGACCCAGTGCATCTCATCGTCGTCGTAGAGGCTAGGGTCCCACTCGGCAGTGAGTAGACTGATCGAACCAGTGCCGGGCAAGGCATACTCATACCCGCTGGGCATCAGCGTGCAGGATAAGGCCTTGGGAGAGCCGTCAATGACCACAGTCGCGGTATCGGGGCACGCGCCGCTGTATATGGCCCTGATGTGCGAACTCTGGAGCACGCGATGCACAGGACTGGCGGTCGACAGCATGTGCCCCTGGGGTGGGTTACTGGGCAGCAGCAGGGGGCCAGTGCCGAGCTGGTCGTGGACAGAGGCAAGGCCATGGTCGACGACGACTGCCTGGAACCTTGTGTGTGCAAATGACGTCGTCGAGATCTCTGGAGTGTGATTATCTCCGAATCTACTGTATCCCCGCCTGTGGATATGACCGCAAAGATGGAGGGCGGTGTTGTTCCGAGACACGATTGACTTGAACGAAGTCTTTGTCAGCGTCTGCACCTGGGTCCATCTAGCGCACTGATGGGCCGCAGTTATCACTATAGAATCCGTGGGGAAGGCGTCTTGGATCGCCTCGACCTGCGAGTCAATCAAATTTCCGTAAAAGTTGGCTGGGGCGGTCAGACCCGGGTCCGTCTGGGGCAGGTTCATGAGAAGGAGGGTCAGGTTGTCCAGGGGCATGGGGTAATCGAGCCTGAGGAGGTCACCGCGACGCTCGACCGTCATGGTTACTGTCTGGGCCCCGCGATCGTCAGAAATCTGCGTCACGTCGGAGAAATGGAGCTTTCCTGTGGGCGTACGGGCGAAGAAGAGGCTCATATCAGATCTGGGCGATCCAGAGTTCATGGCGTCGTGGTTACCAATCATATCGATGTATCTGAGTGGATCGTCCCAACCTGTGGCCTCAAGGTCGGTCACGTACATGTCCCACTCGCCCTCGATCTGTCCGCGGACGAAGGGGAAGTCGATCACAGCGTCTGTGGTATCTCCAGTGTTGATGATGAAGGCGGGTCGCCATTCATCCCTTGCTTTGGTCAGAAAGGCGTGGTATTTCTCATGTCGGGAGGGCACGTCGACCTTGTAGTGGATGTCAGTGCTCTGGAGGAACCAGACGATGTTCTCGAAGGAATCATCCATCACAACTCCGTCGCTGGCGTCCGATTTGAAGGTGAGTTCGTTGTTGTCGGTCCATGCATGGTGGATATCCAGATACCGAACAATCCACGGGAGAGGAAGGAGGACACAGATAACAATGACGATTGCAATGATCGATCTGATAGGAATAGCCCGAATGATTGACATCGTCCCGTCCTCGCGCTTAGCGTGCCTCTTCATCCATAGAAAAAGAAGCGCAGCAGTTCCTAGTATAGAGTTATTCATGTGTGTGCTGGTTTCTTGGCTCTTAGTAGCTGGACGGCCAATAATTACAGCGGCCGAGATATTGTGCGGATTAAGCGCCTGTTCTTAATCAAGCTTGGGGGCCATGCGAGCGGGTGAACGGGCCCGCGGTGACTGGTAAAGCCGTGCGGGCATGGGGGGTCACTTTTTGATTTCCCGATGTCGTCTGTATCTAGGTTCTAAAAATACTGCTATGATTCCATCCATGTTGGGGCGACAATGACGGATATATAGGCCCACCGTGCATGCGGCTAATCGCATTGGATGTGTCGTAGGGCCTTCGCGCCTTCGTAGATGTGGGGGCCATGACAAAATGAAAGCATCAATCAACCACACGCAGAGAACACGCACCCTTCCCGCCTCCGCCCATCGTTTACTCCATTCACCCTCACACCCTCGCAGTCTGTGCAATATTGACGAAGGCCTGCTTCCTTTCCGTCGACGCCCTATTGTCCGTCCCGGGCTCGACCACGGCGCCAGGGCCGACGATGCAGTTGACCAGACGGCACCCAGCCCCAACCCGCCCGTTCTCACAGACGATAACTCCGTCCAGAGTGCATCTCGGGCCGACAGACGCCCCGGGCATGATGACGCTAGACTGCACCACAGTGGCGACCGAGTCGTCGAGGTCCATGATCGACGCGGCAGGGTCCTCGGGCGCCCACTCGACAGTAGCGGTACCGTCAACGTATGAACTGCGGACGCAGATGAGTTTCAGGTTCTTAGCGGCCTTGAGGGCCTTATCAATAGCCTTCTCGCGCTTCTTCTTCTCTCTCGGCTTCAAACCCTCAAGATCCTTCATGAGCGCCGCCTTCTCCGGCATCTCGAGCTCTGCCACCTCGAACAGGGGCAGGGCGTTGACGTGTGGGTTGGGGATCCATGATTTGACAGCTTCAACTCGGTCGGGGTACTCAGAGCCCTTGCGGTTGGGCGGCACGTCGAACAAAGCATCTTTGGACGCTCCGTAGTGCTTGATGAGAGCGTTCACAGTCTCAATATAGCTCCATCTCGTCCCGACACGGCCGAGGAACGCAGCGCCGCAGTGGTCGACCAGATGGACCCGGGGCGACGATGCACCGGGCTTGGACTGCTGGTGGGCGAGATAGGGGAGGAGGTCGTGATCAAAGTTGCCTGAACAGTCGTCGTTGGCGATGATATGTTGGAGGGCGGCGACGTTGAGGACAACGGCATGCGGGGGCCGGCGGTAGGCCGTATACGTCACTGTTCCGTGCTTAGAGGCCACGTACTGCGACACATTGATCTTCTCGGCCTGGTTGAACGACTCGTGCGCGCTGAGCCATACGAGAGGCCTTGTCTGAGAGACGACGTCGACCTCAGCAGTGCCAGTAACCCACACGTTGGCGTCTTGGTCCTTGTTGTCTGTCTGGGGCGCAGAGGGGTGTAGCGCGCTCATGCACACCATGATGTGTGCGTCGGCACCGTCCTCGCAGGGGCGGGTCGCAAGGTAGAAGCGACGCATCATCTCGGGAAATGAAAGATCGGTGACCAGGTTCGCGGGGATGATCAGTGTGTCTGTTGTGAGCAGACCGTCCTTGACGAGGCTCGCGATGGCCTCCACGGGCGATTCCTCCTGCTGAGGAGAGCGAACGGTGATCTCCATCTCGTTCTCATCCATGCTTCCGACCTTGTCCTGGATAGTGTCGCTGTATATCTCGGGGCAAAGCACCACAATGCTCTTGAACTGAGATCTGATGAGGGAATCGAGGCCGTGCGCCAGCAACGTCTTCCCGAGAACTGTAACGAAAGGAAGATTGCGATCTTGCGTCAGTGGATCAATTGGGCTCTCATAACCAACAATCAGCACAGCATGGGCATCAAGCATCCTCAGCGTACAGGTTTTGCCAGAAAAGCGCACTGCATAGAAATCGTCGTGATTTTGGCTCAAAAGGCTCCCCAATAGCCCATATCAGCTCAGTAGGCATCATAGCATCCCAGTTTGAGTCTGTCTTTCCTGTGCATTTTATGGCACAACCTTCGGCATTGGATGTTCAATGCAGCCAGCTCAGCAAATTCCACAAGTTCAAACCTTCATTCCCACCTAATGTGCCAGGAAAGGGCGATTTCTATTCTCCTCGAACTCCGAGCAACGCGCAATGAGCCCCGACTTGCCAACCGAACCTTCACAACAGCCGAGATCCAAAAGATTCTCTCTATTCTCCAGCAATTCATCGATAAGGAGTACAATATCTATGATTTCGAGGACCTGTACATCTGGTGGGAGCAGCATTGTATTGAAAACGTTCGTCGCCACCCCATTTCTCACACAGGGTCTACCTCCAGCAGATGCGGTCGACAACGACGCCATCACCGAGATCAGCACCCACACTGCAGACGAGCTGTATGAATTCATCGACGTTCTCTCGTACACCCACGGGATTGACCTTTGCTCGGCCTTCCCGGACATCGTCGACCAGGAGGTCTGGCTCCAGTCAGCTAACAACCTCATACGACTGTTAGACTTCGACCAGGCGGGTAACCTATCCCACGACAAGCTTCTCTTCCTTGTCCTAGCCCTCCTCTCACCCCCGGAGCTACAGGCAGCAACCCCAGCAATCCTGGTCAAGGCCACGTGCGACCTCTGCTCACAGATGCCCTCCAAGGACGGCAGGGTGGCGCTGTCCGCGTTCAAGGAGTTCTTGGCAGGCCCGCGGTGTGACGTGCCCTTTGATGCGATCGATGCGGCGGTTGAGAGATTGAAGAAGATATTGGAGATCCTGAAAGTCGACCCGACCGTTGGCGAGACCATGAAAACTATAGAAAATGTGACAACTATTCCGGCACTCTGGCCATCAGCGGTCACGGAGTCTGTTGAGTCATATCAGGAAGATTTGAACGTAGCACCCGCCTTAATCCACTTCCTTTTGATTCACTCCATTGGAATCCGAATGAGTTCCAGATTCAAGCTCGACGGCTTCCACAAGGAGCTTGCTGGCGAGATTGTGGAGGCATATCATCTCATGTACCATCTCGAGGTCTCTGATGACCCTGATCGACTCAAGCTGGAGTCTCCATTTATTGTGACCCAGCAGTCTCTTGTCCGCTACCAGGACATGATCAACAGGATCATCGGACTGCTGGCGGCGGGCACTGATGGCATGGGGGCCAGTCCGTCGGTGATACGGCCAGGCAGACCCGTGGGATCTGTCACTATCAACGGGGCAATATTCCACGGGTCGACTGACTCTGAACGTGCAGTTTTAGCCGCTCATTGGGAAGAGCTCGATCTCGAGGACTTCCTGGTGACCCACGGCCTGGAGCTCGACGTGACCTACCCGACTCCAGACGTGAGAAGTAGGTCCCATGAAAACGACTCAAGCAACGGCAGCGGGCAAGTGAACGCCACCCTGGTGAGTCGCCTGCAGCAGGCTTACCGGACTGATCCAGTCCCATCAATTGATTCGAGTTCATCGCCCGGCCGGGTGAAGGAGGATGAGCTGAAAGGCCTGCTCACCGCCATGGCAGCGGCGGGCCCGACCACCGCTAACCCGCAGCTTCGGCCCCCCTCTCGGCAGCGGTCCAGGGCTGCATCGGTTGCGTCCATCATCTCTGAGCGGCGGGAGCTCCCTGCCATCAAGCCTGTGGCCACTAGGCCGAAGGCTATGGTGCTCGACGACGATGACGACGATATTGATTACTTTGAGTTGAATGAGATCAGCAGTCCCGTGCCGCTCGAGAGGGACTTCGTGCCGATGTCTGCGGTCATGCCGATGGGGCCGGTGCCTTTCGACGTCCGATCGGTTGCTTCGAGCGTGATCAGCGCCAAGCCTTCACCACAAGAGGTTGGGCGGCCGCAGAAGCTTGTGTTGGACGGGAAGCCGCCCCTCAGGCAGGGTAGGCCGACCCCCACACCGGTATCAAGGCGGACGTCTCAGGCAGACATCGGGGGTGGCCGGGCTCCTAATCGGCCGATGTCTGCCTCGTCGGTGAGAGACAAGAAGCCCGCGGGGAAAGCGCCACCGTGGGCCAGACCTACAGAGAGCAGCAGCAGACGCCGTGCGGTGACGTCCAAGGAGCGTCGGGAGAAGGCGCAGGAGAAGGCGGGGGACCATGTGGCCAGCGACTATTCCACGATCCTAAGCAAGACCAGGCTCAAACCGAACCCCTTCTAAGGCACGGCTGGGAGTTTTATAGCAGTGGCATTGCCCTTTACTACTAAATGATTCATGGTTACAGCTCATCCGTGGGATCGGTGTCCTCGTCGCTGTCAAAGTGCGTGGACGTGTTCTTCATTCCGAACTCGGTCAGGAGACCGTCCCGGAACTTAGCGCTTAGCTCGCGGTACTCCTCGTCCACCACACGATGCTCCTTGGTCTCCCGGGTCATGTTGAAGTCGGCGTTCTTGAGAAGCTCTTGAACTTCGAGAGGCAGGTCCTCGCCTCCGCCGTTGTCGATCTCTTCCTTCATGTCCATAACAACGTCCATGAGGTCCTTGATCATGCGAAGACTCTTCAGTATGTCGTTTTCCTCGCCCAAGGGCTTGTCTTCGTCAGGAACGTCCTCTTCCGTGGTATTTTCCTCACAGTGAACGTAGGAGAAGCATGAAAAGAGAATGACTGTCAAAAGAAGTAACGCCAGGAGCTTTCTCATGCTTGATGGCTTGTGGTGAATGTGAGAAACAGATTTGCTCAATCTTCTCGATATCCTCGATCAATCCACCGCCACACCTCATATACCCCCGCTGCCATCGTTTACATGACCATAAATGCCAGCCCCTGTTCAGCAGAGCAGCTTGTTGCACAACTCCACCATACTCATTGCCCGACCAAACGTCGCCCCCGCCTCATTCCCCGTCTGCCCCCCTGTCCCAGCCGAGCTCTCCCCCGGCGGCCCTCTCGTGGCTGTCCCGAGATTCCTCGCGCATCTTCGCCTGGCCCCACCACGGCGACCGCGTCGTCCTGTCTGCGGTGGTGGGGGTGTGGAGTCGGGTTGGGGCATGTCAGACGGATGTGTGATCAGTGGCATCAGGCCAGGTCGCTCAGACACAGTCTCGGGCTCGGGCTCGCTGGGCTCGTTTGTGGATGAGGGTGGAAGTGTGATTGGAACGCTTCCCTCGGCATTTTGCACCTTCGCATACTTTCCTTTCTCGTCCCGTGGCCTTCCTGCGAACTGCAGCCGCGCCTGCGTTAGTGTTGGACAAGGCACGAACTGGACCTCGACGTAGGATGATGCCGGACGTCCTACGCCTCATGATCGCTTGAAACTGCTTTGGGTTGACGTATACCATCACGCTTCCATCTGGATGGACGACCTCGAACACCATCCTGTTTCTCCCGTTGATTGTGCTCCCACCATCGACTTCACGACTCGACCTTTGCTGCGAGGTGAGTGGTATGAGATGGTCCAGGCCGCCATGGGATGCGGGATCATCCTCTGTCGACCCCAATGCCCAGTGGGGGAATTGACCAAGACCTGTTCGACCCGATTCTTCAGTTTTCCTTCTGATGGAGAGTGCCTTCCCTTACGGTCCTGGTCCTGAGTCAGTCTGACGCTCGCCACGTTGCACGAGTGGGCCTTCAGGATGGCGGTAACGTCCTTCGGTCGCCCCAACGACAATGTCGTTCACTCAGATGGTGGCGTTCTTGCACGGCTTCGTCGGCTCCATCTCCTGGCCATATTCGAGGGAACCTGGTTGTCCCGGACGCAGCCCTTGCCCTCAGTGGCCACAAGCTCGATATTTACGTATTACATTTTAGGAAGAGGTCAGCCGCCCCTCGGTGCGTTGGTGCTCAGCATTCGGGGCATATTAGGGCTGAGTGCCACTCTTTCATCTTGACAAGCACGAACTTTTGAGACGTCACGATGTCGGACTGCTCAAAGTCGCTGACACGAAGACCATCCAAAACTCAGCGAGATGAATCAGTGACGATGCAGAAAGTTCGTTCCACGCCACCCATTTACGCAGCTGGTACGTTCCCCGCCACTTTGGCGCAGAGATGCAGCCCGCGGCGAGTTCAAGAGCACTAACACAGTGGATCTCAACAATGGTGCGTCCTCCCCGAGAATCTCACGCAGCAGCGAGTGCAGAGCAGTAGATCACATGATCAGAGACGCCACTACGCGCGTCTTCGCCCCAGAGGACAAGCTCCACCTCAATCCCATCGGATCCTCGCCCCTCACCGCTACAGACCTCAGCCGCGTCCTCAACCACCTCTCGACGCGGCCCAGAGAGTTCAGCATGAGGCTGACTGAGCCCGACCTCACTGTCACGATGAGGTATGGCAAGCTGGCCGCCGACAAGCCCGACAGCGCCATCGACGATCTGCTCGCTGCCTGGAATGCGAGGATGGCTGAGTGCATCCAGACGATGAAGGGTCACACCGATGAGGTGTTCAGCGTCGCCTTCCTCCCTGACGGCACCATGGTCACTGGAGCACGCGATGGGACGACCAAGCTGTGGGACAAGCGCGGCGCCTGCAAGACGATGGAGCATGGTGGGACTGTTTGGTGCATCGCCGTCTCCCCGGACGGGTCGACCATCGCCTCGGGCGGTGATGACCACAAGATCAAGCTGTGGGACCAGACCGGCAGACTCGTCAAGACGCTCGAGGGGCACACCAATAATGTGTGGAGCCTCGCCTTCTCCCGAGACGGCAAGACGCTGGTGTCCGGATCATATGACAACACAGTCAGGACGTGGGACGTCGCCACCGGCGAGTGCAGGACGATGGAAGGGCACTCATTTGGGGTGCTCTCCGTCGCCATCTCCCCCGACGGCAAGACCATCGTCTCTGGATCATGGGATTATACCATCAAGGTGTGGATCGCTGAGTCGGGCAGACTCGAGCAGACTCTGGCGCGCTACAAGAATTCTGTCACCACCGTCGCCATCTCCCCGGACGGCGCCCTGCTGGCCTCTGGGTCTTGCAACCACACCATCAGACTCTGGGACACCAGGACCTGGGAGTGCGTCACCGTCCTCAGGGGGCATGCGAGTTCTGTCCGCAGTGTCGCCTTCTCGCCCGACGGCAGGACCCTCGCCTCTGGTTCTGATGACAACACCATCAAGTTCTGGAGCATCGACAGCGGCGAGTGCTTCAAAACGCTCAGAGGTCACACAGATTGGGCGAACAGTGTCGTCTTCTCCCCGGACGGGTCGACCCTGCTCTCTGGGTCAAAGGACAAGACCGCCAAGCAGTGGTCCCTCGGTCGCTCTCCCGAGCTCACCGCCCTCGACCAGACCCTCGCCCAGCCTGTCCCGGCCGCGGCCATCGTCCGCCTCGAGGGCACCGTCGCCGACCTCACCCGCGTCCTCGACCACCTCTCGACGCGGCCCAGAGAGTTCAGCATGAGGCTGACTGAGCCCGACCTCACTGTCACGATGAGGTATGGCAAGCTGGCCGCCGACAAGCCCGACAGCGCCGTCGACGATCTGCTCGCTGCCTGGCATGCGAGAATGGCTGAGTGCATCCAGACGATGAAGGGTCACACCGCTGACGTGAACAGCGTCGCCTTCCTCCCTGACGGCACCATGGTCACTGGGTCATGGGATGGGACGACCAAGCTGTGGGACAAGCGCGGCGCCTGCAAAATGTCGATGAAGCATGGTGAGAACGTTTGGTGCATCGCCGTCTCCCCGAACGGGTCGACTATCGCCTCGGGCGGGAGTGACCGCAAGATCAAGCTGTGGGACCAGACCGGCAGACTCGTCAAGACGCTCGAGGGGCACACCAATGATGTGAGAAGCCTCGCCTTCTCCCGAGACGGCAAGACGCTGGTGTCCGGATCCGATGACAAGACAGTCAGGACGTGGGACGTCGCCACCGGCGAGTGCAGGACGATGGAAGGGCACTCAAATTGGGTGCTCTCCGTCGCCGTCTCCCCCGACGGCAAGACCATCGTCTCTGGATCATGGGATTATACCATCAAGGTGTGGATCGCTGAGTCGGGCAGACTCGAGCAGACTCTGGAGGGCCACACGAATTATCTCACCACCGTCGCCATTTCCCCGGACGGTGCTCTGCTGGCCTCTGGGTCTGGCGACCACACCATCAGACTCTGGGACACCAGAACCTGGGAGTGCGTCGCCAT
The DNA here is from genome assembly GCA_019828565.1 of Carpediemonas membranifera. Lineage (NCBI taxonomy): Eukaryota > Fornicata > Carpediemonas > Carpediemonas membranifera. Next base: position 267,715 of record JAHDYR010000004.1, read on the forward strand.
CCTCAGGGGGCACACGCACTTTGTCATCAGCGTCGCCTTCTCGCCCGACGGCAGGACCCTCGTCTCTGGGTCTGGTGACAACACCATCAAGCTCTGGAGCATCGGCAGCGGCGAGTGCTTCGCGACGCTCAGGGGTCATGACAATATTGTGCGCTGTGTCGCCTTCTCCCCAGACGGGTCGACCCTGCTCTCTGGCTCTGACGACAAGACCGCTAAGCAGTGGCATATCAAGCACTCGCCAGAGATCGAGGAGGTCTGCGCCCAACCCACGCTCGGCGCCGACATCCGCCTGCCGTCCGACGACTCGCCCCTCAACATCCGCGACCTGGCGCGGGTCGTCATCCACATCCTCGCCACGGGCCTGCCCCGCTCCTTCGAGATGAGGCTGGCCCACCCCGAATACACCGTCTCTCTTGGTCCTACCGGTTTCACGACGAGCCAAGCCGCCGATGTTGAAGCCCTTCTCGAACTACTCAACCGCCACCTCGTGATGCAGAAACTGTTGGCTGAAACACGTGCTCTCAACGCTGTTGACGAAGCGCTTTACGTGGCCGCGGATCTGAGCGACGCCAAGCGCCTGCTGGCCGCCGCCGGCCCGCACGCGACGCAGCACGAGGCGCGAGTGCTCGCGCTGAGGACCGACCTCGCCCGCCTCCAGCCCGTGCAGGCGCTCGCCAAGGACCCGATGCCCGCGCTCAGGGGCCGCGTCAAGGAGGCGCTGGAGAGGAGCGACGAGCTCCACGCGCACATCATCAGCGGCGACGTCGCCAAGATGCGCTCGAAGACGCTGCTCAGAGACAAGCTGTTCGGCCCCGTCGTCCTCAACTGCCTCGACCGCGAGCGCCGGTCGCCGCTGCACAGCGCGTTCGTGCACGACCAGCCGCAGGCCTTCGCGGCGCTGCTCAAGGCCGGCTGCCTGCTCGACGACGCCTTCCCGGACGGCCACCCGCTGCTGGCCGCCGTCGCCAAGCCGCCGATGCTGGCCGCGATGCTGGCCGCGAGGGTTGACATCGACACCGTCAGCCGGAACACGACTGCGCTCGTGGTCGCCATCCAGGGCGGCCACTGGGACTCCGCGACGAAGCTGCTCGCCCGCGGCGCCGACCCCCTCCTCCCGCCGGTCGGCGTCAACGCGCTGCAGGCCGTCAAGGGCGTGGCCGACCCGCTCATGGCCGGCGTGATCCGGGCCGCCATCAACGACGCCCTGACGAAGAAGCTCAGCGACGCCATCACGCAGGGCGACACCGCTGCCGTGAAGCGGCTGCTCGCGGCGGGCGTGTCCGCGAACGGCGTGGACGGCAAGATGCCGCCGCTCTTCGCTGCCGTCAAGGCGGGCAACTTCGACATCGTCAGCCTGCTGCTGAAGCACGGCGCCGACCGGGCCGCGACGTACAAGGGCAAGACAGCTGCCCAACGCGTGAAGAAGGGCAGCAACCTGCAGTTCTTGCTGCAGAGCCAAGCAGAACCCGCTCGTGTGAACTATGACCTCAACGCGGACATCACGAAACCGGCGGGCAGCATCGCGTTCAGCCAGGCCGACCGCATCGGCGAGGGCGGCATGGCGGCCGTCTTCCGCGGCACGTACGGCGGCAGCGAGTGCGCCGTCAAGGTCGTCGCGCGGGCTGACCTGAACGCGATGCAGGCCGACCGACTCCAGAGCGAGATCTTCATCCACAAGCAGCTGCGCCACAGCAACGTCATCGCGCTCTACGCGCTCGAGCAGGACGACCGGGAGATCCGGCTCGCGCTCGAGCTCGCGTCGGGGTCGCTCTCGGCGCTGCTGCTCTCGAAGGCCGACCTGCCCTGGGACGCGCAGCTGAAGTTCGCGCGCGACATCGCGGCGGCCATGGCGTTCATCGTGGGCGAGGGCTACGAGCACAGGGACCTCAAGTCGCTCAACGTCCTCATCACTGGCTCCACAGCAAACCTTAGCGACTTCGGGCTGACCGCGGGGCTCGACGATCATGTGAATTTCGTCGAGGGCTCGTGGCCGTGGATGGCGCCCGAGCGCTTCGACGGCGTGGGCGGCGAGAAGGCCGACGTCTACGCCTTCGGCATCACGCTCTGGGAGATCGCCGCGCGCGACATCCCGTACCGCCAGGAGCGCCTCGGGCTCGACGCCATCCGCGCGCACGTGCGGGCTGGCTACCGGCCGATGATTCCCGCGGGCACGCCGGCGGCCGTGGGCGAGCTGATCCGCCGCTGCGTGGCGCCCGACCCGCGCGACCGCCCCACCTTCGCGGAGGTCGTCGCCGCGCTGCCCGACAGCGCCTCGACCGAGATGTACACGGAGAGCTCCGTGCGCAACCACGAGGTCGGCACCTTCGCGAACGCCAGCGCCCCCGGCATGATGACGCTCGGCGAGGGCCAGCCCGCGATCATCGGAACCGTCGGGCAGACGTTTGGTAACGCCAGCGCGCCCTGGATGACACTGTCCGAAGACGAGAGAGCAGCCGCGCTCGCCGCGATGGGCACGGTCACCGCGACATACCGCACGAACGCGCCCAGCGCCCCGGGCCTGCGCACGCTGAACGACATGTACAGGTAAAGAGATTGGTTAGCTCAGCATTTACACCCGCCCCGCCCCATCGCCAGTCCTCCTCCGTCACATGTCGGGCTCCTTGCATGTGTCCACTTGGCAGCAGGCAGGGTCCTATTTTCACCGGACGACGATCCGAGAGGAAGCGAACCAGGCGGAAGGGATTGAAATCGAACAAGCTCCATAGGCGCGTGTTGACCATTCATGACCTCCTCTGCGTATTCACGTTCTATTTAGCGGGCTTAGATTAGTGAAGCATGCCCTTGCCCTGCTGACGAGGGGCCCGGTCGACTGTCGTGGGGCTGCTTGATCCTAGTCTGGCAGGAAGAGCAATCAATATCGCTCATGTAGGTTGCGGCAAATACCACACAAGCACTCTTCTGATCACACTGGTTTCATATGTCGGTCCAGCAAGGGCATTTGACTCGATCGAGTCAAATTGATCCTGGTCCCCGTGATGCGAATGGCGCAGATCTTTTTCGTTGCTACAGCCCAGTGGACGTTGATTATGCCTCGTATAGCTTAAAAGACGTAAATACTGAATGTTACATAATACCAGGCAGAGGATATGTACACGCATAACATCTGATCGCTTGCATATGAGCGAGTGCAGATAAGAATGGGATTCTCCCTAAATCTCGCCTCTTTGCGCCATGGGAGAGCGGAGAGCGAGATACCCCGTCTTCGCGAGGAGTATGGGACGAATTCAATGGACACTCATCCTCCGAGCCTAATTCGCCTGCTAGTCACGCAGGTAATCCACCCCTTCTACTTATTCCAGGTAGTTTCCTTCATTTTCTGGGCAATCGATGACTACCTCGTCTATGCGTGCTGCATTTTGCTCATCTCCACATTTAGTGCCATTGTCGAAACCTTTCAGACCCGGCGCTCCCAGCTCCGCCTGTACAAGATGGCCAGACAGGACGGAACATGCACTGTTATTCGCCGCCAGACCGGTGGCATCTCTTCTGTGACGATTCCCGTCGACGACATCGTCCCCGGCGACCTTGTCCGCCTCTACCACGGCGACAATGTCCCCTGCGACATCGTACTCACCTCAGGCGACGTGGTGGTCAACGAGGCCACGCTTACCGGCGAGTCGACCCCTACGCTGAAGACACCGCTCATTCCAGACGACGAGGACGAAGTGCTCGACCCCGATGACGTCTCCAGCCGACACGTGCTGTATTCTGGTACTACGGTAGTCCAAACCCGCACAGCTTCCGGCCACGCGTACGGTATTTCCATCCGCACCGGCTTCTCGACTGCGAAGGGCAAGATGATCATGTCGATCATGAACCCGCCCGAGAAGGGCGCCTTCACCTTCTACCGCGACTCCATCCGCTTCCTGTTCGTCATGTGTGGTCTATCAGTCATCGGATTCCTCGTCTCGCTGTACTTCTTCATCAAACTCCATGTTAGCTGGAAGGTGATTGCCCTTCAAGCTGGAGACATCATCACCATTGTTGTGCCCCCAGCCCTGCCCGCCTGCATGTCCGTCGGCACGTCCTTCGCCATGGGCTTCCTCCGCAAGAAACACATCCAGTGCGTCGCCCCCCAGCACATCAACGTCGCGGGCAAGGTCAAGACAGTCGTCTTCGACAAGACGGGCACCCTCACCGAGGACCACCTGGCCCTGCACGGCGTCATCCACTCGGGGGACAGTGCGGCGGACCAACCGACCCCTCTGATGAGAACGGCCCTCGCATGCTGTCACACGCTGGCCACACATGACGGCGGACTCATCGGCGACGTTCTCGAGCAGATCATGCTCCATGAGTCCGAGGCTGTCATGAGGGACGGCCACCAGGTCGAACAGGACCGGTCCGTGCGAGAGGAGAGCAGCACATCAACTGATGAAACATCCCAGGACGGCTTCGTCCCCATCCGCAGCTCCTACTCGCCAGGGTCACCCCCAGAATCTCTCCAGAACCACATACCATGCGGTCTGAAGTCCGCCTTCGCCACCCCGTACCTCTCTGAGGCAGCCTCACCCCTGGGGTCGACCCGGAAGTTCCCGGACCTGGATATGGTCATGGAGCCCATCGACTTCATCGCCGAGTCGTCTGTAGCCGCTGTACTCTCGTTCCCGGGCCGCACGATCCCCGACATTCACGTGGTCCGCCGCTTCCCCTTCGAGTCGAGTCTGCAGCGCATGTCTGTCGTCGTCTGTCGGCCCGTGCTGACCATATTTACCAAAGGGTCGCCCGAGCGGATCATATCCCACTGCGATCCCGCCACCATCCCCTCTAATCTCGCCCGGGTGCTGGAGGACGAGGCGTCTGCTGGCAGGCGAGTCATTGCAGTGGCATACAAGGACCTCGACACCTCCCTCGCACCCGAGCTCGACCAGGTTTCCAGGGCCGAGCTCGAGGCAGACCTGACCTTCGTGGGCCTAGTATCCTTCGTCAACCCCCTCCGGGAGGACACGCTCGAGTGTCTCGGGGTCCTACGCCGCGCCAACATCAGGACCATCATGTGCACGGGCGACAACCCACACACTGCAGTCGCAGTCGCCCGTCACGCCGGCATGATCACCGACGAGGTCCTGTACGTCATCCCAGACGACCAGACGGACGGCGTCCTCGTGGTCGACTCCCCCGACCCAGCCGAGGCCACGTGCGCCATCGACCCCAGCACTCTCGAGTTTACTGCCCACTCGCCCACCGGCCTGTGCTATCGTCACGACTCGTGTTCCAGCAAGGACAGCCTGCTCGGTGCGTCCCTCCCCTCGGTCCCGTACCCCTACGCTCTGGTCGTCACGGGCTCATCATTCGATCGGCTCTTGACAATGGCCAGGAAGAACGACCCACCCCGCTCCGTGGACTTCGTCGACCTCGTGTGCGCCAGAGTTGCTGTGTTTGCTCGAATGACTCCTGAGAACAAAGCTGACGCCGTCCGGATGCTACAAAAGCGGACTGGCGTGCTCACGGCCATGATTGGGGACGGAGCCAACGACTGCAACAGTCTGAAGGCCGCCGACGTCGGCATCTCCCTCTCCTCCTCGGAGGCCTCCATCGCTGCCCCCTTTACGTCCACGGCAGGCTCTATCAGGGCGGTGATCGACGTCCTCCGCCACGGTCGGTGCGCTCTGGTGACGTCGTTCCAGGCGTTCAAGTACATGGCGCTCTACTCGATGATTCAGTTCATCAGCGTCATCTCGTTGTACAGGATTAACACTGATTTATCGAACGGTGAGTTCATTTACATTGATCTCTTCCTAATCCTGCCCCTCGCATTCAGTATGAGTCGCGCCAAGCCCGTCGACATGCTGGTCAAGCGAACTCCCCCCGCCAAGCTTGTCGGCGGGACCATCCTCTCCTCCCTGCTCGGCCAGATCCTCATCGTCCTCGTGCTCCAGGTGGTTCTCCAGGTGTACGTCGTCCACCGTCCATGGTACGTCGAGATCAGCGCCAACCCCGATACATCGAACACTTATTCGATGCTCGTCACAACGGTGTTCTGTCTCAGCGCCACGATGTACCTGAGCACAGCTGTCTCCTTCAGTCTCGGCCGGCCATGGCGCCAAGGCCTCCACCGCAACTTCATCCTCGTCGCCTCTGTGGTCGTTCTTATCGTTACCACAGCCATCCTCGTCCTCGGACAGCTCCCGTTCGTGCTCCATTGGATGGAAATGACCCCTACTCCTCTGGAGTTCAGGGTCGTCGTCTTTATATTCGCTGTGTTGTTCGTCGTGCTGTCTGTATCGTGGGAAGCGGTGACCATGCAGTATAGGCTGTATAGCAGGGTGAAGAGACTTGTCATGCCCCGCAAACACCTCAGGGCAACGAAGCAGCGCAGTAAGAGGATTCGGCTCATTGAGCGGCATCTGGAAAAGGTCTGGGACGTTGATTGACACGACGTTAAATACTGCAGAAATGAATTTAAGGGAAGAGGTGTGTCAACGTGGTTGGGAGGTTGGTCAAGGTGAATCTCAGGATCGAGAATTCGAGGATCTCAATGTCACTTTCGGTCAAGCCACAAACTGAGGCGACACGGCTTGTTCCCAGGACCTCTACTAGAAAAGGAGGGGTCGCGTCACAGCACGGAGACTAAGGGAACTGACGAACCGACGCCTGGCGGCAGACGGTCAAGCATCCTAGATGGCGAGATAGCTTGCGCGTATCCACAGATTCTCTTAGATGGCAATGATATGCGGGTAAAATGGACGCCGGTGTAGGCGTTGGAAATGGACATATGATATAGCAGCAAGCAAGATTCATCGCACAATCCTTTATATGATTAGAACTTGCCCACCGAGAACCTGTAATTGGTCTTTTCACAGCAATCAGTGCGCTATCATGATGTGGAATTCCTCCGCCAACTGGAATGTTTCCCATGTCGATATGTTTGTGGTGTGTTTCTCCACTAATTGCATGAGATCTCGCTAAATACCTTAAACTATCCAGAAAACCTCATATTTACAGCCACCTTAATCCACATCCACATCAACATCAAGACCTGCGCTGGTCGTTTGCCGCGCGTTGTACTCCTTCTGGATCTCCTTAGCTCCGGCCTTGATCCCAACCTTCGCACCCTTCGCGCCGAGGATCATGAGCTTCTTAGACATCTTTCCCATGGTCTTCATGCCCTTCCTGGTGCTGCTGTCGGGGTCCTGCAGCTGAGACACGGTCTTGCGGCTCATCGTCGCCGCTGCCTTGCGGGTGGTGCTGTTCTCATCGGCCAGCTGGCGGGCGGCCATGCGAGTGCCCTTAGCAGCTGCTTTGCGGGTGGCGCTGTCCTCGGTCGTGAGCTGGCTGTATGTGGTTCTGCCGAACTTGGCGGCTGCCTTCCTAGTGGTGCTGTCCTCGGTCGTCAGCTGCTGCTGGATCGTCATGGCAGCGAAGATGCCGCCCTTCTTCATCGTGCGGCGGAGAGCGGAGTTCTCATCCGCGAGCTGGCGGCGGAACTCCGAGTCCTCGTCCGTCAACTGATTGGCGGCAATGCGGCCAACGCGGTTCATTCCTTGGCGCATGACAGAGTTCTCGTCTGCCATTTGCTTTTGGAGGATGCGGCCGGTAGCTCTAGCGACCTCCTTTTTCTGGTCTGGGGTCAAGGAGTCGTTGAGGGAGGACATGATCGTCTCCAGGCGCTCGCCGTTGGTCGCTTTGGGGTTAAGAGCAATGCCCTTCACGAAAGCAGTGGTAGCTGCGGAACTTACCGCAGCCGCAGTCGTGCTATCGAGTTCCTTGATCATATCTGAGGCAAGTTGGGTTCCAACTTGAAGATTGACCACGTCTTTCATCGTCTCCTTCACCTCAGATGTGAGAATCTCATCTGCAGGCTCCATCTGCTGGTTTGCATAGGACATTGCTGTGTGTACGCTTGATAACCTGACAACAGGGTTGTTTTGCCCCTGCGAAATTACGTAACTCCATTTATGGTGTACATTCACTCCCCCAGCACTGCCGCGGCATGAAACGTACCAACTTCTTGTTGCCTTTATCTCCCCTCACGGGCCGTTCACCCCGAGCAAATCACACCCCGCAGTTTAAGGAAATTCGACAGATTTGATTGCATCGTATTCCATCCCTTGCTGGTGGTCAACAGCATGCCAGTGCCGCTGTCGCATGTTCTTGAACAACGTCAACACTCGAGTTCTGCCCGGTATTCCACTGAATTTCAGTGATGAGGATCGTGCCTTGTTCCCTTTTCTATTTTCCAGAACAGCGATCTGGCCAAACCTGATGAGGCCAAGTACGGAGGCTCGAGACAACAGCCGAGTATCCTGCGAGTCACGCTTGACTGTGGCGTTTGGGCGGACAGAAGACGAGGTAACCAGTCCGATTTGAGGCGTTGGTGCTCAGCATTCGGGGCATATTAGGGCTGAGTGCCACTCTTTCATCTTGACAAGCACGAACTTTTGAGACGTCACGATGTCGGACTGCTCAAAGTCGCTGACACGAAGACCATCCAAAACTCAGCGAGATGAATCAGTGACGATGCAGAAAGTTCGTTCCACGCCACCCATTTACGCAGCTGGTACGTTCCCCGCCACTTTGGCGCAGAGATGCAGCCCGCGGCGAGTTCAAGAGCGCTAACACAGTGGATCTTAACAATGGTGCGTCCTCCCCGAGAATCTCACGCAGCAGCGAGTGCAGAGCAGTCGATCACATGATCAGAGACGCCACGACGCGCATCTTCGCCCCAGAGGACAAGCTCCACATCAATCCCATCGGATCCTCGCCCCTCACCGCTACAGACCTCAGCCGCGTCCTCGACCACCTCTCGACATTGGACGTGCTGCCCAGAGAGTTCAGCATGAGGCTGACTGAGCCCGACATCACTGTCACGATGAGGTATGGCAAGCTGGCCGCCGACAAGCCCGACAGCGCCGTCGACGACCTGCTCGCTGCCTGGCATGCGAGGATGGCCGAGTGCATCCAGACGATGAAGGGTCACACCGATGCGGTGTTCAGCGTCGCCTTCCTCCCTGACGGCACCATGGTCACTGGGTCATGGGATGCGACGACCAAGCTGTGGGGCAAGCGCGGCGTGTGCACGACGACGATGGAGCATGGCGGGTCTGTTCGGTGCATCGCCGTCTCCCCGGACGGGTCGACCATCGCCTCGGGCGGGAGTGACTGCAAGATCAAGCTGTGGAGGCGCGGCAGACTCGTCAAGACGCTCGAGGGGCACACCAATAATGTGAACAGCCTCGCCTTCTCCCGAGACGGCAAGACGCTGGTGTCCGGATCATTTGACAAGACAGTCAGGTCGTGGGACGTCGCCACCGGCGAGTGCAGGACGATGGAAGAGCACTCAGATTGGGTGCGCTCCGTCGCCATCTCCCCCGATGGCAAGACCATCGTCTCTGGATCAAGAGATGACACGATCAAGGTGTGGGTCGCTGAGTCGGGCAGACTCGAGCAGACTCTGGAGGGCCACACTGATTCTGTCAACGCCGTCGCCATTTCCCCGGACGGCGCTCTGCTGGCCTCTGGGTCTTGCGACCACACCATCAGACTCTGGGACACCAGGACCTGGGAGTGCGTCACCGTCCTCAGGGGGCACGCGAGCTTTGTCAACAGCGTCGCCTTCTCGCCCGACGGCAGGACCCTCGCCTCTGGTTCTGATGACAACACCGTCAAGCTCTGGAGCATCGGCAGCGGCGAGTGCTTCGAGACGCTCAGGGGTCATGATGATTGGGTGAACAGCGTCGTCTTCTCCCCAGACGGGTCGACCCTGCTCTCTGGCTCTGACGACAAGACCGCCAAGCAGTGGCATATCAAGCACTCGCCAGAAATCAAGGAGGTCTGCGCCCAACCCACGCTCGGCGCCGACATCCGCCTGCTGTCCGACGACTCGCCCCTCTACCTCGCCGACCTGGCGTGGGTCGTCATCCACATCCTCGCCACGGGCCTGCCCCGCTCCTTCGAGATGAGGCTGGCCCACCCCGAATGCACCGTCTCTCTTGGTCCTACCGGTTTCACGACGAGCCAAGCCGCCGATGTTGAAGCCCTTCTCGAACTACTCAACCGCCACCTCGTGATGCAGAAACTGTTGGCTGAAACACGTGCTCTCAACGCTGTTGACGAAGCGCTTTACGTGGCCGCGGATCTGAGCGACGCCAAGCGCCTGCTGGCCGCCGCCGGCCCGCACGCGACGCAGCACGAGGCGCGAGTGCTCGCGCTGAGGACCGACCTCGCCCGCCTCCAGCCCGTGCAGGCGCTCGCCAAGGACCCGATGCCCGCGCTCAAGGGCCGCGTCAAGGAGGCGCTGGAGAGGAGCGACGAGCTCCACGCGCACATCATCAGCGGCGACGTCGGCAAGATGCGCTCGAAGACGCTGCTCAGAGACAAGCTGTTCGGCCCCGTCGTCCTCAACTGCCTCGACCGCGAGCGCCGGTCGCCGCTGCACAGCGCGTTCGTGCACGACCAGCCGCAGGCCTTCGCGGCGCTGCTCAAGGCCGGCTGCCTGCTCGACGACGCCTTCCCGGACGGCCACCCGCTGCTGGCCGCCGTCGCCAAGCCGCCGATGCTGGCCGCGATGCTGGCCGCGAGGGTTGACATCGACACCGTCAGCCGGAACACGACTGCGCTCGTGGTCGCCATCCAGGGCGGCCACTGGGACTCCGCGACGAAGCTGCTCGCCCGCGGCGCCGACCCCCTCCTCCCGCCGGTCGGCGTCAACGCGCTGCAGGCCGTCAAGGGCGTGGCCGACCCGCTCATGGCCGGCGTGATCCGGGCCGCCATCAACGACGCCCTGACGAAGCAGCTCAGCGACGCCATCATGCAGGGCGACACTGCTGCCGTGAAGCGGCTGCTCGCGGCGGGCGTGTCCGCGAACGGCGTGGAGGGCAAGATGCCGCCGCTCTTCGCTGCCGTCAAGGCGGGCAACTTCGACATCGTCAGCCTGCTGCTGAAGCACGGCGCCGACCGGGCCGCGACGTACAAGGGCAAGACAGCTGCCCAACGCGTGAAGAAGGGCAGCAACCTGCAGTTCTTGCTGCAGAGCCAAGCAGAACCCGCTCGTGTGAACTATGACCTCAACGCGGACATCACGAAACCGGCGGGCAGCATCGCGTTCAGCCAGGCCGACCTCATCGGCGAGGGCGGCATGGCGGCCGTCTTCCGCGGCACGTACGGCGGCAGCGAGTGCGCCGTCAAGGTCGTCGCGCGGGCTGACCTGAACGCGATGCAGGCCGACCGACTCCAGAGCGAGATCTTCATCCACAAGCAGCTGCGCCACAGCAACGTCATTGCGCTCTACGCGCTCGAGCAGGACAACCGAGAGATCCGGCTCGCGCTCGAGCTCGCGTCGGGGTCGCTCTCGGCGCTGCTGCTCTCGAAGGCCGACCTGCCCTGGGACGCGCGGCTGAAGTTCGCGCGCGACATCGCGGCGGCCATGGCGTTCATCGTGGGCGAGGGCTACGAGCACAGGGACCTCAAGTCGCTCAACGTCCTCATCACTGGCTCCACAGCAAACCTTAGCGACTTCGGGCTGACCGCGCGCGACATCCCGTACCGCCAGGAGCGCCTCGGGCTCGACGCCATCCGCGCGCACGTGCGGGCTGGCTACCGGCCGATGATCCCCGCGGGCACGCCGGCGGCCGTGGGCGAGCTGATCCGCCGCTGCGTGGCGCCCGACCCGCGCGACCGCCCCACCTTCGCGGAGGTCGTCGCCGCGCTGCCCGACAGCGCCTCGACCGAGATGTACACGGAGAGCTCCGTGCGCAACCACGAGGTCGGCACCTTCGCGAACGCCAGCGCCCCCGGCATGATGACGCTCGGCGAGGGCCAGCCCGCGATCATCGGGACCGTCGGGCAGACGTTTGGTAACGCCAGCGCGCCCTGGATGACGCTGTCCGAAGACGAGAGAGCAGCCGCGCTCGCCGCGATGGGCACGGTCACCGCGACATACCGCACGAACGCGCCCAGCGCCCCGGGCCTGCGCACGCTGAACGACATGTATAGGTAAAGAGATTGGTTAGCTCAGCATTTACACCCGCCCCGACCCATCGCCAGTCCTCCTCCGTCACAGGCCCGGGCCGGACCTCCGTCGCCCGCCTAAAATGCTGTAAAATGTAGCTCTGAATGTTCAGAAGCGCTATCGTCCTGTAAGTAAGTGTGCTGAGTGGCATGCTTCAATTATGATCGATATTTACCGAAGCTGGGAACTGTTTCGCTTCCGATATACTTCACTTAGGCGAGGGGCATGTAGGTGCGGGCGGCGCACATGCCGGTCAGGCCGACCCAGAGGGAGCGCTCGATGTCGTTGATGAGGGAGGACGCGCCGATGCGGAAGTAGTTGCTGTTGAGCCACTCTACACCGAGCTCCTCGCGGATGAGCGACAGCCAGACGAGGGCGGTCGCGGCGTCGTTAATGCCGCCGGCGGCCTTGAAGCCGACCATGTGGCCGGTGAGCTCGTAGTACTCGCGGATCTGGCGCACCATGGTCATGCCGATGGGGAAGGTGGCGTTGACCTCCTCCATGCCGGTCGACGTCTTGATGAAGTCGGCGCCGGCCATCATAGCGATCATGGAGGCCTTGGCGAGGTGGGTGAGGGTGGGCAGCTCGCCCGCGGCCATGATGACCTTGAGGGAAGCAGCGCCGCAGGCCTCACGGAAGGCGCGAATCTCGTCGTAGAGCTCGGTCCACTGGGCGAGGGCGACCTTGTCGCGGGAGATGACGACGTCGATCTCCTCGGCGCCATCGACGACAGCCTGACGGATCTCCTCGAGCTTGACCTTGAGGGAGGTCTGGCCGGAGGGGAAGCCCGTGGCGACGGACGCGACGGGGATGCCGGTGCCCTTGAGCGCGCGGACGGCGTCCTTGACGCGGGCGGGGTAGACGCAGACGGCGGCGGCTGTGAGGTCGGACTTGCCGAGCTTCTTGATCATGTCCTGGCGCACAGGCATCTTGGCCTTCTCGCAGAGGCGGAACACGCGCATCGGGGTGTCGTTGCCCTTGAGCGTGGTGAGATCCATGCAGCTGATGGCACGCATAAGCCAGGCAAGTTGATGGTCACCAGTAACAATGCGACGAGTGCCGAGCTCGCCGCATCTGCGAACAGTAGCGGACTTGTTGACAACGATGGCGTTGATGAGGCCCATATCGAGGGGCATGCCGGGATTGCGCTCTTGCTGAACCATTTCTATCCTTATGAAGGGAACTGCTAGCTCTGCTTGCGATTCGCCATTGCTTCGGTTGGAAACGCTTGCGATCGCATCACCGCGATCAGACCAAATCCAGAGTAACTGCGGAAGATTGAGACAAATCAGGCTCGTTATCCGTGCCATGTTGGGTCGATAAAGGCTGGCTGCGAGCGTCAAGTCGATCATCGAATCCGATCAAGATTTGATCTCGTCAATTCGAAGAACTGAACAAATCCGCCAAAGAGATTCTCCCGATCAAATGTACACCCGTGCATTGACTATAATTTAGCAACATCAGGCTGCATTGGCCTCCTCATCGCTCGACCGTTCGGCCACGAGATCGTCGGCGGCATCATCACCAACACCCTCACCAACACCGTCGTACCTCGATTCATCACTGCTGCTGCTGTCCTCCTCGGCTTCCCTGGCCTGGTTGTCGACGATACTGGCAGCGTTGGCCACAAACGACCAGCCCGGGAACAAGCTCATGAATAATGACCCGAGAATACTGGTCTGGCTAACCCTGAAGGGCACCATGTCCCAGGCCAGGGAGGCCAGGGTATACGAACCCTCCCTGTCGACTACATGAACGGAAAACAGTGCCATGTAAACGATAAATCCGATAAACATGCCAAGAACAGCCAGGGGATGGGTCAGTAGGAACGATGAGAACACGATGAGGAGGAACACCAGTCTCATTGGCAGCCGCATCATGAGCGTGTGCCGCATCCATCGGCTGGCCAGCGCGGTCTCAACAGCGAGAGGCCGCTGGGTGAGACGGATCCTGATCTGTGTCGTAGGCCGGCCGCGGCTGCGAGTGTGAGTCTGCTCGACGTGCCTTGTGTGCTGCGTGTGGCGGTCTGCGTGCGGTCTGCGGGGCGGTCTAGCTACTACGTCTGCTCCGCCCCGTTCCAGCGGCACCTGGTGAGGGGGCAGGTGCGCGCTGTTGGCTATGGCTGCCTCTGTGCGGCGGGCCCTGTCCTCTGGGTTCTGGTGCCGGCTCTCAGCGGTGAACAGCGACATTGGGCGGTACTGCATGCCATTAGCCTGCAAACCACCAGGTCTACGCGTCGCACGTACCGATCTCATGTAATCAAACGCGGCTTGGTTGAACAGAGCTCTCTGGTGGCCGAGCCACTCGATATACTCCTCGGCATGTGCTGGGTCGATCGGGGTAATGGGGTGGGCATTGGGGCCATAAGCCATGGGCCGCCTGATGCTGCTTGCGGGCACGAGGCGACGGATGGGCGCGGCACCTTCCATGCGAGCGGTGGAAGCGGGCGCATGTTCCGGCGACTGGGGATCAGCGCGGAGGGGGGCCGGAGTGCGTTGGACTGGGGCCATGGAGGGGGGTGCTTCGGCCCGAGCAGGGGTGCGGGGCGGTGGTGAAGTGGGATAGAAGCGGGGAGATGTGGTAATGCGGTCACCGTCGGAGAAACCAAAGGATTTGAGGGTTTTGTTACCGAAGAGGATACATCCACCATACATCATGTGGAAATCAGTGATGTTGGCGGCCTCAAGGACATCGTTTTCACGGAATCTCTGGGTAACAAGCTCACGAAGGGTTTCGATGTTGATGTTGTCCTCCACGTCATCAAGCTCGAATACCTCAGCCTTATTTTGGTCAGGATGGGCGACAACGATCTTCATTTGGCTGGATCGGTCCGATGTGCTCGGGTGAAAACGCAGGCTTACCGAGTGCCTCAATACCAGGTGATGCTGGTGTTTGTATGTCCTTCACAGCAGCGCACAGTCACATCCGCAGGCTATATGCAGGGTTTTCCCCGAAATTCGGGCGTCCTTCCCTTCTAGTTGGGTTGGGTGCCCGCCGCCATCATTCACTTGAAGAGCACAACTGCTCCATTTATAATACACCCTTCAGTTCCAGCCCCCCTCTCTGGCATCTACCAGCTCCCCCAGCGCCTTGGCCAAGTCCTCATCAAGCCCACTCGCCCCAGTCTCGCTGGCCCCCTGGATGAACGCGAGGGTCAGCCACGACTGCTCCCATCGCCTGGCGTTCTCAGTGTTCTGTCGCACCACACCGCGGTACTTCTCCTGCTTCTCTATGGCCTGCTTCCGTGTGATATGCGGTTGTCCGTGGAAGAACTTCTTGGACAGGTGCATTGCTGCTGCACTCAACTCCAATCGGGTAGTAGCCAGCTCTGTGTTGCTATGCGCCTCGAGAGCGTCGACCATGTTCTTCTGCGCCCTCTCAAACGTTGCCACGGCTCGGTCCAGGGCTTGGCTCACATTGGCACTGAGGGCATCCTGGGCCTGGAAGCGGTCAATAAATGGTCCAACGATCTTCAGTAGATCGACCAGGATCCATAAATAACTGGATTTCGACTCAAACTCCCAGGGTGAGGCGGCTGTTTCGATCGATTGGACAAGACGCCCGACAAGACTGGAGATGACATGCCGCGAGATGATGCTAAACCGAGACATCGTGGCTAGGTGACCGATGAAACAGGCGTTGTTGCGCGCCTTCCCGAGAGGGGGCGGGTCGGCTTCAAACACCCTCATAAAAGCAGCTTGGACGCGGGACACGACCACACGTTTCGTCCACCGCCTCACAGCCTGTGGGTCAGGGTCAGCGCCGTGTTTCCCCCTCACTGCATGGGCGAACACGCTTTCATCCAACAGTTGAACGACTATCTCGGCACACAGACGGGCACTGGAGGCTCGAGACATGGCCAGGATATGGATATGGTCCACAATGGCTTCAAAGCATCTTGCCATGGCTTCCGCGGACTCGGTATGGTCCCGTCGTAGCAGGCCGACGAGTGATTGGACGAGCGCGGGATCGTCTCGTCTTGCTCGGACTATGCAAGTGAGAATGGCCTTGCAGTCATCTACAAAGGGCTTCATTGCGATGTTGATGTCATTAGTGTTTGTTTCCGGTTGTGTTAGAGCTGCCGGCTTCCAGGTAATACCCGAATCGAAGATACTCACCTGGTTCTTCGCACTTGGCATCTCTTGATCGCGCAGTACATCCTCATTTGAGAGGTACTGCTGATCATCCACCTCCATGTGCCCAATGATCACTGTAATTTAGATCACGGCGTGTCATCCTTGTCGAGTCGACGCAAGGTCGCACCATCAGGGAAGAAATCGTTGGGAGAATGCCAGGAGTGTGTCTAGAGTGTCGCTGAACCGATAGCATGGGTCACCGCAGCTTCCATCGCGGAACACAGTCAAGTGTGTAAAACTGCGCGACACGATCATTTGCAACGACATGCTCACTCACGCGGATGCACACATCATTGCGGCAATTGCATCCCACCGCTTCTATCCATCACTCAGCCTGCGAGCGGGTGCCGCGCCCTGATCGCCTCCAGACTGATCCTAGCCGTCCCCACAGCACTGACGATGTCCTGGGCCATGCGGACCTTGTCGGGGTCAACCTGCTCGGGACTTCTCACAGCACCGCGGTCAGCACTCGCCCAGCCAGCCACGCGGCCGGTCGACTCAGCGCTAGCCACACCGCGGTCCTCATAAATTGTCCCTCGGTAGTCTGGCACCCCGCCCGGCCCCCAGTCAGGGCTGGGCACGGGCACGGGGTCCTCGTCCTCGGCTTCATCCCCACTCAACCCGACCGCCGCCTCCTGCTCGTCCGAACCATCGGATACCACAGCCTCCTGGGCCACAGTCCCTCGGCTGGGGCGGGTACTAGGCCCCTTGCTGCGGACACCGGCCCATCGCCTGACCCCAAGCCTGGTCTCGGGTCGGCCTTCCGCAGGGAGCGGGGCAGGACTCCCGTCTGACAGCCGGCCGTTGTCATCGAACTCGGACCCCTCGGGGTCACCCTCCTCCTCATCGTCCTGGTCATCGCTAGGGTACATAGGGTAGCCCTCACCCTGCCCACCGAGCTCCTCTGTCGTCAGGGGCGTCTCTCCTTCATCCTCGCTCCTGCTCCTGTTGAGGGAACTCGTGGCGATCTCCTCCCAGACTCCCCAGGTCCTCTGGCCCGATACTGTCAATGGAATGGACTGGGGCGAGTTGTTGTCCTCAGGGTAGACGTAGCCGTCGCCGACCTGCTCTTCATAGCCCTCCTCTTCCTCCTCCTCGTCATATCCTGGTTCATGTGCCCTTTCGGTCAGACGACGATAGGTGGCATTACGCCAGCCGTGCATGATTGAGCTGAGCGTGTTTCTCTCCCTGTATAGCGCTAGGGCGTCTGCTTCGATGCGAAGCTGCGAATTTTCGAACAAAGCGATGAAGGAAATCTTCAGCAAAAGCTTTCGTACGAGCTCCTCTATAAGCTTGATCTTGAACTCAGTACCATCCCAACCAGATACATACTTGAGTTTCTGGGGAGATCCGAATGTGAAGCGGTATTGGCTGTGCTGAGGCAGCGGCGATACCGTACGACGGCCTTTGACATGCTCGCGAATATGAAAGAGCCGATACTGCCGTTGGAGCTCATTTGTATGAGTATGAAGCCGTTCAATGAGTTCCTCGATCTCACGTGTCATTGATCGAGTACTGTTCTTTTGAAGTACCATAGAGTGCACAGTAGCAAGCACTGCGTCTCTCCACTTCAATTAGCTTGCCCGGAGGCGAAGACTAGCGGCTGGTTAGCCGTAATTGGTGTATTGGGGTTATAGTTGGGAAGACGGGCTGGATTTCTGAAAGCACTGGCTTGTTATATGCATCCGTCATGAGGCCGCAATCCAAGATGTTCTGTGCAGCAGTCTTGTCTCTGTGGGAGAGATTGAGCCAAGTGGATGTAGTAGGATCGGAATTGAGGCGTTGCTGTCTGTACCATGGAGCACCTTGACAATTCGGGTTGTGGCATCGCATCGTGCGCCTCGTGTAGCGAGTTCTACGGAACCTCGCGCGGCAGAAGGGGCAGACGAGTGAGGTTCGGAACTCGTTAGTCATCCGCACTTCAGCAGTGATGTTGAAAGCTCTCATGATGTGTGGTAGTAAGGTAGCAAAGCGACCATACGGCGCGCATGGATGCACCCGATGGGGCGTCTTGAATCTAGCGCTTCCGTAGAAGACAACCAGCCTGGTGGGGGCTGCCCGGGGAGGGGCAATACTGCGAGGGAGTCGCCGAGGAGTCCATCCTAGGGTGCGAGCAAGCTGCTCCCCAGCTCTGTGGAAGTGCTTTTGACGCAAGATGTGGTTCGTCAGGCGCACTCTGCGGAAGCTCTTGACCATCCCAGCGTCGAATATTTCCTGCTCGTGGAGGAGCACAAACCTAATCGAGTTTTGTAGACTATCTAGATTTGTACTTTTGAATGAAGCAGGAGTCATATCGAACGCGAAGCTGGGGGTCTTGGTGTACCCACACTTCGGGACCAATAATATATATGGCCGACAGACGCATCTTTTCGTGCAGACCGACGACTGAAAGCACGAAAGCCAGATGGTACAGACGAGGGCTGAAGTGGGTGAGTGGAGGTAGTGTGCCGCGCAGGATTAGAATTGTTGTCTGACCACTGTTCTCTTGCCGTATCCTGCGAAACCGTCAGATCATGCCCTGCGCACAGCTGGCCAGCAGGGGCGTGTGTGAGGAGGAATCATAATGGACGCATTCCTCGCCTTGACGCAGACCAACCCGTGTCCGAGCATTGCATGCTTTCATGCCGTTCTTACTGCGCACCCAGCCGAAGCGAATCCTTTATATATATCGGATAGATTATTCTATATTCCATTGGTTTCCTCTCAGATCGGTAAAATCTAGAGTGGAGTGGTTCAAAAGCTGTGGGAGGACCACCTCGAAGAAGTACTCCCGCCTAAACAGCGTGTTCGAAGTCCGTCCAATGTTCACAAAGTCAAGCGGAACTGCCCCAGGACGATACCCGAGACCTTCGTCCATCTTGTGAACAGCGGCGAGCACATCAAATGGGTTGGCCTTGGAGCAGTCGGCCAGGATACCAATGTATCGATAGGCAGCACTATTTTCCGGCAGGATGAGTCGGCTGAGGAGCCAGTTGGTCGCCCTGTTGGCGGCCGAATACCCCACTACATGCAGTCCCCAGCTTCTCTTGAGGATCTCCCGGTCGACACTCTGCCCGACAACGGCATAGTCGTAGTGGTCAAAGCCAAGGAGCTCGGTAAACTTCTCCATGGTGTCTGCCTTGGCGCATGACCCGCCCATGACCATCATCGCGGGGATGTCGGTGATCTGGGGAGTGCGGGGGCCGAGGAAGTAGTCGATGTCGCCGTCCTTCATGATGCGGCGAATGTTGCCGGCCTCGCGGTGGTGGAAGGGCACCTGTTGGGGCAGGGCGCTGAAGGGGACGACGGCTGCTTGGTTGGGCCGGCCGGTGAGCTTGCCGCGGGCGGGGTCGTTGACGAAGTCGGGGTGGAAGTAGGTCATCTCGGGGACGCCAGCGAGGGCGGCGTCTGCGGCCTCGACGCCCTGCATGAAGAGATGGTCGATGTTGGCGACCTCATTCTTCCAGCCGCCGAGCCTGCCGCGCGAGAGGATGTCATGCTCCATAAGCCAAGCCTGTGCGTCCGCGAGGACCTCAGGTGTATCAGTTTCATTCGCTGGGAGGCATGCTTCCCGGAACTCCCGAGAAATAATCTTTGCCCCATCAGCTATGAATCCACAGCTCCTCAAGAACACCACCGTGCCCTCCACGACCTCGACCTGCTCTCCAGGGTGTCCCTCATGGTCTACGAGCAGGCTGTAGTGCCCCATGGGCGCCATGCTCTTGCCGTAGTTGCTCAACACGGTCACTCTGCGGATGTTCGGATGATCTGGGACAATAAACCAGTGGGCCTTGAGCAGCTGAGTCGGGAGAACGCCGCTGACGCCGATGCCGACTGTCTGGACGGTGTTGCACACCATGCGCTGGGCGTAGGCGTTGAAGCGGCGGACGATGGGCTCGGGCGTGTGCGGGCAGGCGGCGACGAGGCGAAGGAGGCTGGGCAGCAGCATCGTGCTGACGAGCTTGCTGTATGGACGGACGACTGTCTCGTGCGCGTGGCGGATGGTGACCTTGCGGTTGATCGGGTCGACCGCGACGATCTCGTTGGAATACGAGATGCCGGACTGCTGGTCGGCCGCGAGCCGCGTGAAGAGCTCACCGCTGCCGCCAATGTGCGGGTAGACGAAGGTCCGGCTGACGTTGGTCTGCTGCGTGACCCACTCGAGCGACGCCGGGACGGCCGCGGCCTCAAAGTCGACCGCGGTGTCGATGCCGCCGTCCACGAGCCAGGCGACGCGTGTGTGGCGGTCCTGGTCGTGCTCGAGCACAGACGCGAGCAGCCCGTCGAAGTACGCGTAGTGCGACGTCAGCTCGCGCGGCCCGAAGTCCCACTCGAAGCCGTGCACGTCCTTGTGCGTCGCAGCGATGCCGCCCACGCGATCGGTCGCCTCGTACACCTGGTAGTTGTCGAACCCGAGCTCCTGCAGCCGGTGCGCCGCCCCGAGACCCGTCGGGCCGGCGCCCACGATGAGGACCGGAGCGTATGTGTAGTAACCGTACCTGCCAGTCTCCCACGCCCGCCGCGTCTTCTCGATGTTCCCGGGGACGCCGCGGTACTCTGCGAACGTGCCCACGGTGCCGACGATCCCACCGAACTTGTCAGCTATACCCGAGAGGATGTCTGGGTTGTACGGCGCGGCGGGGACGGCTGAGCCGAGGTAGTCGTACTGCTCGAGCATTACACGGCGGAAGAACTCCTTCTTCTTGGCCTTGGTGGCCTCGTCGACGACCTTGACGCTCTGGGACCCGCCGTCGAGGTGGGCGACCGGGGTCGAGTCGATAACGCCATACCGGCCCATGCCGTCCCGGTAGCCGTCCCTGGCGAACATGAAGTCGTAAAGGTAGCCGGTCGACTTGTCGAAGTGGAAGTGCTTGTGGGTGACCCGGCTGTAAAAGGTGCGGGTGAACGCGGGGATCATGTCCTCGACGAACGTCACGAAGCGGCCCTCGTCGTTGTGGTCGGTCTGTCGCCCCGTGGCCTTGCTACCCCACCAGCCGGGGGAGTGCGTCATGCCCGGCTGGAACATCTGGAGGTTGTGCTTCTCAGCAATCCGGAGATACTCCATAGGGTCGAACAGCTCGCCACCATGCTTGCCCGGCTCGGGGTTGAGGTCGATGTCGTCGTCCCACAGGAAGACGTAGTCGTACGCCTCGGCCACGGTGGGGGTGAGGAAGCGGGGGAAGTACCACCACTCGCCCTGCCGCTTGATGTCGACCCACGTGACCTCGCTGGCCCACGGGAGCTCGGACCAGTCGGAGTTGTCGTAGCGCATGAAGATGAAGTCGAACTGCTCGAGGCCGAATCGTGTGACGATCTTGTTGATGAGGCGCTTACTATGGCCACCGACCGGAATGGACATGACACAGCGCTTGGGCCCGGGGTGGCTGCTGGCGTCGAGGGGGATGCCGGGCCACTCCCCGGCAGAGTCAGCGACGGGTCGGATGCGGGTTGGGGGCGGGTTGCGGATGTTGGGCCGGCCGGTGAGCTTGCCGCGGGCGGGGTCGTTGACGAAGTCGGGGTGGAAGTAGGTCATCTCGGGGACGCCAGCGAGGGCGGCGTCTGCGGCCTCGACGCCCTGCATGAAGAGGTGGTCGATGTTGGCGACCTCATTCTTCCAGCCGCCGAGCCTGCCGCGCGAGAGGATGTCATGCTCCATAAGCCAAGCCTGTGCATCCGCGAGGATCTCAGCCACCGTACTGCCGTTCCCCGGGACACAAGTCTCCTGGAACTGGGTGGAGACAACCTCTGAGTCCAGGCCGATGAATCCACTCAACCGGAGATAATCAGAGACGGCGTCTGCAATATCACTCCTGGAGATGTTGTGGGAGGCGCGGAGGTCTACGAGCAGGCTGTAGTGGCCCTTTGGTGCAAGGGCGGCCCCGTAGTTGCTGAGGACGGAGACGCGATCGACCAGATCATCGTCGGGGACGCCGTACCAGTGAGACTCCCACAACTCGGAAGGAAGAGTGCCCTTGACGCCGATGCCGACTGTCTGGACGGTGTTGCACACCATGCGCTGGGCGTAGGCGTTGAAGCGGCGGACGATGGGCTCGGGCGTGTGCGGGCAGGCGGCGACGAGGCGAAGGAGGCTGGGCAGCGGCATCGTGCTGACGAGCTTGCTGTATGGACGGACGACTGTCTCGTGCGCGTGGCGGATGGTGACCTTGCGGTTGATCGGGTCGACCGCGACGATCTCGTTGGAATACGAGATGCCGGACTGCTGGTCGGCCGCGAGCCGCGTGAAGAGCTCACCGCTGCCGCCAATGTGCGGGTAGACGAAGGTCCGGCTGACGTTGGTCTGCTGCGTGACCCACTCGAGCGACGCCGGGACGGCCGCGGCCTCAAAGTCGACCGCGGTGTCGATGCCGCCGTCCACGAGCCAGGCGACGCGTGTGTGGCGGTCCTGGTCGTGCTCGAGCACAGACGCGAGCAGCCCGTCGAAGTACGCGTAGTGCGACGTCAGCTCGCGCGGCCCGAAGTCCCACTCGAAGCCGTGCACGTCCTTGTGCGTCGCAGCGATGCCGCCCACGCGATCGGTCGCCTCGTACACCTGGTAGTTGTCGAACCCGAGCTCCTGCAGCCGGTGCGCCGCCCCGAGACCCGTCGGGCCGGCGCCAATGACCAATATCGGTGACGTAAAGCTTTGGTAGTCAAGATCTGGGCCTTGTGAGTTAAACTTAGTATAATGGTCTCCTTTCCCGCCAGAATATGCGTATCCAATGAGCAGCGCGCAGAAAACGAACAACACAACGGCGCAACAAGCCGCCGAAGCATGGAGAAAGTCCTTGCGCGTTCTCGTGGCAAGAAAGACGATAGATCTTTGTCTTATTGTCCAAAGAGCTCGACTTTGTGGCATGGTGCGCTGTGCTTGACAGGCTCCTGAAAGTGCAGATTAAGGCAGGACCGAATTGTGAGGCTGGCAGAGTCCTTGTTGGTCATGCTAGGGCTCTTTGTGTCTGCTGGACTCAACCTGGTTTCAGCTGTGGTGACGCCTTGTCAGGTGATCATATTTTGCAGCTTACCGGGCCACCCGCAGGGAATGGACGGCCGACTGGCTCAATAACCACTTCGCGCCAGATTCCACGATAGATGCTTTATACCACTTCACTGTTCAAACTGACGATGTCGCCCTCACGTTTACAGCGACGACCTTGACGAAGTTCCGCGTGTCAGCCTCCCCGGGCCCTTCCCTGATCGTCAGACGATCATCACCGTCCACCTCGAATGTGGAGAACAAGCCGGCCGAGTCACGGAAACATAGGGTGTCGCCCCCGTCATCGGACTCTTCCTCTGATTCATCTTCGTCAGTGTCTACCTCAAGCTCTGTGAGGCGGCCGAACTCGGTGATCTCATACGGCACCACTATGCCGTTGATCCAAGTGTTCCCGTCCGTGACGACGAGACACATCGAAGCATCACAGTACATGCCCTTGATAGCATGCGGAATGTGCATAGGCCTGGCGCTTTTGAAGCTCGTCCTCGAGGTCGGGATTGGCCCCAGCTTCCATGAGGATGGCCCACAGCGTTCCCTGGAGCAGGGTGTGCAGGGCGTCGGGAAGCTCCATGTTCTCGTCGAGCTCGACGTTCATCGACAGCGGGGGGCCGTCGGTGAGGATGGAGCGGGCGCGGTCGAGGAGGGTCTGGGCCTCGGGCTTGAGCGCAGTGATTCTGGACAGCTTCGACTGGAGCTCCTCGAGATCAACGCTTGTTGCCTTCTTCTCGGCATTCTCAAGTCTGATCGATGGCATGTTTGCCCGAAAGTGCCGTGAGAAGGCATGGGAAAGCAAGGAGGGGATGTTTCCTGGGATCTCGGAGGCTGCTGCGAGCGAGAGACGATAAGCTGCGATCAGCTCCTCGCGTACATCCGAGAATGTGCGTTCATCGCCATCGAGCTTCGTTTCCATGCGGACGTCAGCCTCAAATTCTGCAGGGTCCAAAAAGTCTTCTCAACCGTGTCACACCATCGTCTTCGTCATCTTAGTCTGTTGTGAGAGACACTAGTGGTGGAAAGCGGATGTAGCTGGTAGTAAAGACGCTTTGTGTTGTATGATGCTGGTTTCTTGTGTTTTGAGGGATGCTGCCAGCTGATGAACCCTGAAAAGAAATGATCGATGCAGGCAGCTCAATAGACTCCAATGCCTTCCAAGATATACACGGTGAAGGCTTCCGTTAACAAGGCTATTGGCGAGATTAACGGTGGAGGCGATAACAACGCGCCGCGGCGAGGAAACCTTGAACCCGGCATGCGTTCTTTCACGCAGGCTAAGTACACATTCACTTGCCTGCTTGCGTGCGTCTCTGCATCTGCGCACGCGTTGACTGGCATCATGTTCCGGCACAACGTCGTCGTGAGTGTCACGATGGTCTCGGAATTCCGCACTTCCATCGTGTGCCCATACTGCAAAGCACACTTCAGACGTGTGGTGCACACACACCGCACCATGCTCTGCCAGAATCCCGCGTGCGAGGGAGCTCCATGGCGCGTTGAACGGCTACGTCGGCATCCCGAGCAGAGAGACATACTTCTCAATCTCTCTCACCGAGATAAGAGCGCCAGCGAGAACATCCTTTGGTGCTCCTTCGATGCAACTTCAGATCAGATAGAGCAATCTCCTTTCCACTACGACTCCCAGAGAGGTGCTCTTCCTCGCTATCATTAACTTGCTAAGTTGAGCAAACACGCGCTGCAGCGGCGCGTGATATGCTGCGCACGATTGATAGAGTATGATGAACCACACTGCGATCCTGATACTGCTTGGATCACTGTGTGTTTTGGACTCAACAATTCTAATCCTGCGCGGCACATGCAGTGTGCATGTTCAGTCTAGTTTTCCTGCTGCTGATTGTTTTTAATGCAGAGGCTTTCGTGACTATCGTGGCCTTTACGTCCTTCTGGGCGATCCTTGCCATCTCTCGGTACAAGCTGCGCGGAGTAACTAACAATTACCCTGAAGCCGTGAACGCGGAGCGTACGATGCCCCTTGTATCCGTAGTAATGCCTATCAAGGGCTTTAACCCAGAGAAGCTCAACTTCTGGCGCGCACAGACGTCCACGTCCTACCAAAACGTCGAGTTCGTCTTCGTGACGGAGAGTAAGAACGACCCCGCCACTGAGCACATCGAGGACTTCCTCAGGGAGTTCTACGCCAACCGTAGCCCGTCTGACAGCCGCCACATCGAGTGCAAGCAGGTCATCTCTGGCCTCTCCTGGCATAACGCCCAGAAGATTCACAACATGATCGCCGGCACCCAGGCGTCCAACCTCGACTCCCGCTACACCCTCTTCCTCGACGACGACCTCGGGACGAACCCCAACACCATTGAGATCCTCGTCAGGGCGATTGAGGAAGGCATGGCCAACCCCGACGACGAGGACGAGAAGCCTAAGAACTGGATCAGCACGGGCTACATCGTGGAGGTGCCCCCGCCCGAGACGAAGTCGACTCTGATGTCTCACTTCCTGTCGCTCTACCGCATCATCAACCTCTCGTCGTTCGCCAACAAGTACTGCCCCTTCGCCTGGGGCGGCTGCTTCATGATCCGCACGGCCGACCTGAGGGCCAACCGGCACGGCATCCTGGACATCTGGCGCGACGGCGGCTACTCGGACGACATGGCCGTCAGCAACATCGCCCACCAGACGGGCAAGAGGATCGTGGCCGACCCGCGCGTACTCTTCAGAGGCGACCTCCGCGTGGTCGAGCCCGTCAAGAAGACGTTCAACTTCGTCCAGCGCCAGTTCGTCACGCTCGACACGTACTTCACCAGGGCAGACTGGCTCCAGAACAGACTGCAGGTCACCCTCGCAGCCCTGGCCCTGCCCGTGATCCTCATCCCCACCCTCTCCGTGATCACCCAGCTCGCGTCCATCGGCCCCTGGGCGGTGTGGTCGCTGTACCAGTACGTCTCGGACAGGACCCCGCCCTCGCCCTACCTCGCCCTCGACGCACTCATGCTCACTCTCATCCTCATCGCCGCGTACCTCGCCATTGTTGTCAACAAGTGGACGCTTACGGTGCTCGTAGACGTGGTGGCCGGCCAGCAGGGCAAGGAGCGGGGCGAGCCCTTCATGTTCAAGAAGTGGGGCTTCGTCGCGGGTGCCATCATCTACATGGTCGCCGCCCCCACCTTCGCCGTGTCAACCGTGGCCAAACGCACCGTCGACTGGTACGGCGTGCTCTACTCGAAGCAGGGCGGCCGCATCGTCCGCTGTGCCCGCCACCCGGACGACATGAGACGGCTGGGTGAGCTGGCCGACGACGAGGAGCTCCACCCCTTCGCACAGCACGCTGAGGACGCCAGGACGGAGCCCCGGGCAGAGATGGCGGGGAGGACGTACGTCGTGGAGCCCGAGACCCGCAAGAACAGGGGCTGGCTGTCCAGAGACCGCGAGGCGTCACTCGCAGCAGCGGTGAAGGACAACAGCGAGCTTGGGGGGCAGAAGACGTGTGTCCTGATGCTGAACCCGACGACGGACGGCGTCAGGGCGCGGGTCACGGAGGTAAGGTCGCTTAATGGAGTGTAAACCGCGTTTTCTTAGTTTAGGGAGAGTGTTGGAGGCTAGGCTGTGTGTTGAACCGCGATATTTGACTGTCAGGGTGGGTTCGATCAGATTTTGAGTTTGATCGAAAAGGACGAACGGATGTCTGCTCGAGGGACACGTGCTACACAGCGACAGCGATCGCTCTTAAGGCATTCTTTTGTCTCCGAGAACCGGCCTACGTTCACGTCCCGCTCTACGCTCATCACCAACATGCAGCAGGAGGAGGACAAGAACTTTAAGGCTTTTGGCAACATTAGTTTCACTATTAACCCCACTGCGTTTAACGAAACCATCGAAGGCTTCACTCTAGGGCGTACCAAGCTCGCTAACCAGATCGAGCGCCTGATATTTTCCGTTTCTGGCCTTGGGGAGATGCATGTTCTCGCAGCCGAACAGATCCACCTCGAATCCCTTGGAAACCAGCCCGTATCAGACTCAGACCCAGCGGAGAAGGCTTCAGACGCTTGGTTCGTCACACCCAAGGAGACTACCTTCGCCCTCAACGAGGACATGGCCCTCTGCGTCGCCAGAGACTGGGCCGGTGCATACGCCGTCTTCTTCGTGGACCACCGTACAAAACAGCGCGGCAACGCCATCCTCGCGGGCCTTCCCATCTCCGACCGGGTCACACTGGTCCGGGACGACGTAGTGGACCCGAGCAAGGACGTACGCCGCCTCACACTCGCGGTTGACGACACAGAGCTCACGTTCACAACCAACGCGGCCAGCAGGAATAGTCTGTGCAAGGCGCTGTCCGTAGCCGTCCGGGCAATGTACCCCGCCTCTGATACTGTCGGGGCCAAGCTTCTTATGCGTATGTTGTCGGTTGACTTCGCACTCAGTAGGATCGATGACGACGATGAGCTCGTGCAGCTACCCGTGGAGGCCCTGCCCTCTTCAAAGCTGCAAGGGCTCGTGGAGAAGATGAAGAGCCTTCCATCCGCAACCATGGAGGCTAAGGCAAGGCGTAGAGCACTGCTGGAGATCAGGAAGATGGTGAGGAACAACGAGACCCGCAACTTGCTCATCACGGCCCTCGCAGGCGAGCTCGAGGCCATTTGCTCAGCCCCGAATATTGCCCAGCAGTTCACGACCCTCAACAACCTCCTACCCGCGATAGAGCAGATGATAGTCTACCCCTGGAAGCACGGGGCGGCGTTCAACGGGACTCTGGCCCGTGTGCTGGTCGGGGACGACGAGCCCGACCTAGTCTCACTCAAGACACGACTGGAGACGAGGCTGGAGAAGCAGAACCTGCAGCAGGGCAACCGCACCGCCTGCGAGGGTCTGCTTGCCCGCACCGTCCAGCTCCAGCGGGAGATGACCGCTCTCGACGCTCTCTCGGCGAACTACCCCAAGGAGGGCCGCACATCTCTCGCCCCCGTCTCTTTCCCCGCTGACTTCCACGTTGACGAGCTTATTGAGAGCATGCGCGGTGTGGTGAAGACGGCGTGGCAGCCGGGTCTTTACGTGGCGGCCCTGGTCATCGACGAGGCCGACCAGACCGTCCTCATTGAATCCTCAGGCAACCTGCCCAGCGTGCTGGTGTCAGATCCTATCTCATCCCCCATGAAGATGGAGGAGTTCAGTCCTGAGGACGCCATGTGGCTGCGGTCGTCTGCCGCGAGGGATGCAAAGATCATCGCCACGGACAAGCGGACCGTGAGCAACTCCACCGACCTGCGCGGCAAGGTGCTCAGCGGCCTCGTGGAGCTCAGCAAGACCCTCAACCTGCAAGAACTCGGTCTACCCTACGACAGGCTCGTCGTCCTCAGCAACCCAAGGCGGGGCAAGAGTGACGCGTCGACTCCACCCCCTGATGGCGAGGCAGACTCGTCGTACCAGAACGACAAGGCCGACCCGGACAGGTCGATCAGGGTCGTGCTCCACGTGAGACTTGTTAACAGTGGAGTCAAGCCCGATGATAAGAAGAACAAGAGACGGCAGGCGAAGGAGGCCACTGGGTACAAGATCAGAGGCGCCTCCTGGGTCTCCTGCAATGACGCCGAGCTCGCCCTCTACCACTCCTACGCGGGCGTATCTAAGAACGTGAATATGGAGTCACTCCCCAAGGGTTTCGACGGCATCAGATTCATCAGGGCCGCGGAGGACTACTACCGCCTGAGGCAGCCCCAGGCAGACGTGCCCGCCGGGGTCCACCTGACCCGAGTCCATCTCCTGCCAGACATCACAGGAGACTACGTCCTCGTCGACACGGTCTCGCGGCAGCTGCCCGTCTACTCTCTCGACGGCTGTGTGGGCACCAGCTACGTCCCCATGGATGCTGACCTATGGGGTTGGGTGCAGTCCATCGCTGTGCACAGGGCCAGAGAGGGGCCGACGAGCAGTTTAAGGGTCGACCCTGAGGTGGACAAGGAGAAGGTGTTCATCGTGGAGAGGCTCAGAGAGGCGTACATGTCCGCGTTGGAGGACATGATAGCCGACTGGGGCGACGAGGGCGTGCTTTACGATAGCACGCCCATCCTGCTCGACGAAGACCAGCGGATCCAGCTCATCCCGTACATCACCGTATGGGAGAGCGCCGAGCTCCCTCCAGCCATCAGGCCCGACTACGTGTGGCGTCCTATCGAGTCGATCGAGACCGACTACGCCACGCGGCACCAGGGACTGCGGCTCAGCCAGTACCGGGCGGACGTCGTCAGAGCAGAGGAGTCTCTGAGAGAGGCTAGGGCCCTCGCAAGAACCACTGGCAACGGCAACGCTGTACGTCTCGCCCAGGGAGCCCTCGAGGCCAAGCAGACCGTGTGGCAACCCATGCGGTGGCTCACCCCTGTCCAGGCTTGGGCTGCCCTTGGCATGAAGTCGGTGCTCGAGCCGTTCTCCAAGCAGCTGGCGGACCCAGCCTTCCCTATATCAGAGTTGCTTGCTCAGGCAAACCAGCGGTATCTGATGGACGTCGGGGGGATCACAAACGACTTTGTGTTTAGAGTGGTCACGTCTCGCGTGTCATCAGATGATCTTCAAATGGCCTTGAAGAAGCACTACTCTGACGTGGTCGAGCCCGTTCTCCGGCTGCTGAACACCTCTGATGGTGAGGACGGCGGTGATGGCATCGGCCTTACCATCCCCGCCAAGGGCGTCGCACACAACGCTGAGTCGTGGCAGCTGGTGGACTCCATCGTCAGGAACTTACTGGGCATCTCGGGAGACGACGTGGACGCCCCAAATCCCGTCATGCGGCCGGCCGAGCAGGTTGAGATGGGCACCCCGCCTCTGGAGATGCTGGATGTCGAGTTCTCCCTCAAGGACTTGCTGACCAAGGTCGACTTCAAGCTCACAACGTACGACATCTGCCGCTGCCTCGTGGAGGAGCTTGTCGAGACCTCGCTGGTGCAGACGGTCGACACGCCCATCTTCCTCGAGGTGGAGAACACCCTTGACGACATCGTCGAGGTGGTTGTGACCACTACTGAACTGGTCGAGGACGCAGTTTGGGACGCGATACACAGCATGACCCGCCGTACCCTCGAGCAGGAGAAGGGGCTCCTCAACGACAAGATCTCCTCGCTCTTCACCCAACCCCTCTCCGACGTAGACATACCCGATGACCCAAGCGTGCCCGTCGCCGTTGATGTTGACGTCAGGCTCCCTGCCAAGCCCATGCCGCTGCAGTACGCGGACCTTGTCACCCCGTTCACCCCGGCAATTCGGCAGATGGCGGACAGACACGCCCAGCTCGTTCGTATGGCCCGGGACGTACTAGCCGTAGCTGACAGTGGCCGAGAGCTGGCCCCGATAGTGGATACCGTGACTGAGATGACCGAGGCGGCTGAAACGAGGTACGCCACAGCCTTGGAGAAAGCTGAGCGGGCCAAGAGAGCTCACCTTGTCCAGCAGAGGAAGCTGCTCAGACACGAGACACCGACTGCGGTCAAGCCATCGCCCAAGCCACGTACCTCTCTCATCCCGCCCCCGACGGCGTCAGTGTCCATCGCCGAGCTCATCAGCAACTCTCCTGTGTCTAAGCCTGCAACCCCGACCCGCAGCACGACTGCCAGCCCGAGTCACCGGGAGAGGCCCACACGGCTTCGTGGGTCAGCCAAGACGGAGCACTTCATAAGAGGATTGAAGAATCTGAATAGCGTGTACCACCAGTCCATGGGAATTTGATTGGCGTTTGATTGTACCATGTGTGAAATAAACAGCAGAGCTGCGATGGGGGGCGGGTGCTTGGACCAGTGTGATCGGCATGCCTCGGGCTCCTACCATCATGGAGTTGCCGAGCGCAGGGCACTGGGATTGGAAGATTATATGAGCTGAATGGACATAAAACAGACACGCACTGGTCATGTTGCAGCGTGTCATCGATCATGCGCAGAACTGACAATTGAGGATGACATGATCGAACCAGCATAGAATGAAGCGCTTTGGTGCTAAGCTTGGCTTCATATCCATTGCGATACTGTGTATTTTCCAGATAGCCTCCATCTACTGCGCAGCTGATCCTTCCATCGTCAAGGAAGAAACATGGCCATATCCATACGTCCAAGAGATCCTATGCGTCTCATTTATCGGCAATAGAACTCTAGCACAGCCCAAATCCCTCGGTTTGTGTGGAGAAGTTGGCTGCGATCGAGGATACCGCGGAGCTTATGACCCGGATGTCGCCGACACCTTTGGCAAGGAAGAGAGTGTCTGCATGCAGGTAATGCATGCCTGGAGGGATCCTCTTGGTGCTGGCGGCCTTCGATGCGTTCCTCTCGACTTCAACCCGGATGAAAGCCTGCTCACGGAGCCCGACCTCAACTTCCCCGAGGAGGAAGAGGAGGAGGAAGAGGAGCCCCGCCCCGAGAGATACATCTCCATCCTCTCCCCAGAGTCTGGTGTGACGTACAATGGCGATGTCCCTCTCTCTGTGGATGTTTACGACGTGCCCGTCGATGTTATGGTCATGGTCCGTCGCCCCCTAGACGCAAACAGCTCGATCCTCGTCGCCAAGGAGGTGTTACATATCACCAACAGCACATCAAACCCAGTGAGCGTCTCGTCGGCCCAGACCCAGACCGTGACGACCGTGACGCCGAGCTTACTGACCCGCATCTTCTCCTTCAACACCGCAGAGGACGAGATTGAGGATGTCGCGGCTCTCCAAGACGTACCGCTGACTCTCACTGTTACCCGGCTCGACTATTCGTCTGCCTCAGCGTCGGTCTCATTCATTCATGTACCCCAAGTTTTCACAGTCACGGATGAAGTCGTCCAAACGCCAGGTGCAGCAGATGTCGTCGTGTCTGGTGTGCAGATCGTGTTTATCGTGTTCGTAGCATGCATACTACTCGCCGCCATTCTGATTTCGTGCATATTCGTCGCTGGCCTCATTCTCGGGGTCAAAATGATCAACCAGATTCGAGACAAGAAGGCGACAGCAAGGAAGCTGGCTCCCAAGGGCGTCGTGGCCGGGGTGGAGGAACAGAGGAGTGTTGAGGCAGAGGCGCCGAAGATGGCGTCCCCGTGAGACCCGTAAATGTAAATTGAGTGATGTCTGATCGGCTCGCGTTACAGCAGCCACCAATCCATCGTTAAGCCATGCCCCAGCCTCATTGAGTCGACTGGTTGATTTGATCGTGTCTGATTGAGAGAGAGTCAACGCAGGTCAAGCGACTTTTGATGGAGTCTCGAGATATGCAACGAAAGACGGGAGCAGAACCGAGAATGGAGATTTTAAACACGTGCAATCGCCCCGGCGCATGTTGCATGAATCTCCGCTGCCGACGATCCTGGATCCTGCGATATCCTCCCAAGATTTGACTTTCAACGACTGTCAACGAATGGAACAACCATGAAGGCCGCCATTCTTTTCCTCCTCGTCTGCGCCTGCCTCGCTACGAAGGGCCTCGACTTCTCTGTGTTCCAAGGAACTCCCTCAGTTACCGATTTGAGGTGTCTGAAGAGCAACGGCTTCGAGTTCGCCATCATTCAGGCCCAGCGCTCCAACGGCGGCTTTAACGACCACATCGGTCCTGCAGTTCGCAACGCGCAGGCCGCGGGCTTCAAGTACATCGATTTCTACTTCTTCCCCTCGAAGGCTCACTCAGCCTCCTCCCAGGTCCGCAACACCGTCGCCAAGCTCAAGGCCGCCGGGCTGTACCACTCGCAGCACCAGATGTGGATCGACATCGAGAACCACGCCCTATTCTTCTCCAGCTGCTCCGAGAACGTCAAGTTCATCAAGGAGATCGTCAAGGAGCTCGAGACCTACTGGCCCGGCAAGGTGGGCATGTACACCTCGGAGGCCCAGTGGAGCCCCATCGCGTGCAACAGCAAGGATTTCTCTCACATGCAGCTGTGGTGGCCCCGTTACGACGGCGTCGGGAGCCTCACCCACAACTGGCGCAGCTTCGGCGGCTGGTCCAGGCCCGCTATCAAGCAGTACCGCGGCACCACGTCGATCTGCGGCACCCAGATCGACGAGGACGTCTACTAAGTCCAGTAAATGCTGACTGCAGTTGAGTCGGGTGATTATACGGAATGACAGCGCAGGTGCAGCACTATACCACCAGGCTACATGCCCACATTCCCCTGCAAACATGTGGCACTGCCCTGACTCTCTTCAATCGTCAGGGTGCATGGGGCCGGGGCAGGTGGGCTATCTTACCTCAAACAAATGCTGGTCCCCGTGGCATGGAGCCGATGAGATCCTTATCGGCAGCCGCGACTGGAGACTGCCGCTATGAATCTGATAATTTGTGCTGAGATATGATGAAGATCTCTGCAGGCAACTGACGAAGACAGCCAACCAACTCCAAATGACGATTGTTGTGGAATATAGAATCCCTATGCCCTTTACTATGGAGGAATACGCCGTTGGCCAGTTGTACATGATCGCTCAAGCTTCCATGGCGGAATCTAAGCCAGGAGAAGGTGTTTCGTTCGTCAAGAACGAACCTATTGATCCTAATGACAGTCAAAAGGGCTGGTATACGCGCAAGATCTTTCATGTGGGGAACTCGCCGCAAATCCCGAAGTTTATTCGTGCCATCATCAAGAATGCCGTGAACGTCGTCGAGAACTCGTGGAACAGCTGGCCCCACTATCGCACAGAGTACCACAGCCCCCTGTTCGGCAGCAACTTCAAGTACACCATCGAATCCTACCATGTGGCGGATAAGGCTGAGTCCGACGCCAACGACCTGCCGATCCAGATTAAGGACAAGTACAAGAAGAAGAAGAAAGTAGTGGTTCTGGACATAGCCACTAGTGATCCCGCTGCAATGGCGGACTGCAACCCGCTCACACACTCTTGCGAGAAGAGTGGCATGCCTCCGCTGACCGAGGACTGGCTTGAGACCCAGCCGGCCGATCGGGTGATGACTGCTTACAAGGTGGTCACAGTGCACTGTAACATATTCGGAGTCGGTCACAGAATCGAGCAATTTGTTCAAAGGCTGACAGCCGAACTTTTCGTCCAGTACCATCGTAAGATTTTCGTCTGGCACGACTCGTGGTTCGATAAGACGATGGAGGATATCCATGAGCTGGAGAGCCTGGCGCAACAGAAGCTGGCAGTCAGCCAGTCCATGGAGGTTGTTTGATTTCCCAATTTAAAAAATGATCAATGACGGCAGATGAATGAGCGTGGTTGCGCTGGGGCTGGGGCCTTACTCAGCTTTCATTGGGCCATGTAGCCGAGGCTGGCATTGCGCTGTCATTCCGTATAATCACCCGACTCAACTGCAGTCAGCATTTACTGGACTTAGTAGACGTCCTCGTCGATCTGGGTGCCGCAGATCGACGTGGTGCCGCGGTACTGCTTGATAGCGGGCCTGGACCAGCCGCCGAAGCTGCGCCAGTTGTGGGTGAGGCTCCCGACGCCGTCGTAACGGGGCCACCACAGCTGCATGTGAGAGAAATCCTTGCTGTTGCACGCGATGGGGCTCCACTGGGCCTCCGAGGTGTACATGCCCACCTTGCCGGGCCAGTAGGTCTCGAGCTCCTTGACGATCTCCTTGATGAACTTGACGTTCTCGGAGCAGCTGGAGAAGAATAGGGCGTGGTTCTCGATGTCGATCCACATCTGGTGCTGCGAGTGGTACAGCCCGGCGGCCTTGAGCTTGGCGACGGTGTTGCGGACCTGGGAGGAGGCTGAGTGAGCCTTCGAGGGGAAGAAGTAGAAATCGATGTACTTGAAGCCCGCGGCCTGCGCGTTGCGAACTGCAGGACCGATGTGGTCGTTAAAGCCGCCGTTGGAGCGCTGGGCCTGAATGATGGCGAACTCGAAGCCGTTGCTCTTCAGACACCTCAAATCGGTAACTGAGGGAGTTCCTTGGAACACAGAGAAGTCGAGGCCCTTCGTAGCGAGGCAGGCGCAGACGAGGAGGAAAAGAATGGCGGCCTTCATGGTTGTTCCATTCGTTGACAGTCGTTGAAAGTCAAATCTTGGGAGGATATCGCAGGATCCAGGATCGTCGGCAGCGGAGATTCACGCAGCATGCGCCAGGTCCTCGTTATGAAGGGTGTTCATGTCACGCCGTCATTCTATTGTTCCAAGTCAGGACAACGATGATTAGTTTCTCGGCCCGTGGTGTCACATCTGGATGTTCGTAGCATGCTCACCACAGTCGAAAAACGCACTGATCAGGGAAATGATGGGAATTTTGAACGGGTTGGGCCGCGTTCAGGCGGGCGACGGAGGTCCGGCCCGGGCCTGTGACGGAGGAGGACTGGCGATGGGGCGGGGCGGGTGTAAATGCTGAGCTAACCAATCTCTTTACCTATACATGTCGTTCAGCGTGCGCAGGCCCGGGGCGCTGGGCGCGTTCGTGCGGTATGTCGCGGTGACCGTGCCCATCGCGGCGAGCGCGGCTGCTCTCTCGTCTTCGGACAGCGTCATCCAGGGCGCGCTGGCGTTACCAAACGTCTGCCCGACGGTCCCGATGATCGCGGGCTGGCCCTCGCCGAGCGTCATCATGCCGGGGGCGCTGGCGTTCGCGAAGGTGCCGACCTCGTGGTTGCGCACGGAGCTCTCCGTGTACATCTCGGTCGAGACGCTGTCGGGCAGCGCGGCGACGACTTCCGCGAAGGTGGGGCGGTCGCGCGGGTCGGGCGCCACGCAGCGGCGGATCAGCTCGCCCACGGCCGCCGGCGTGCCCACGGGAATCATCGGCCGGTAGCCAGCCCGCACGTGCGCGCGGATGGCGTCGAGCCCGAGGCGCTCCTGGCGGTACGGGATGTCGCGCGCGGCGATCTCCCAGAGCGTGATGCCGAAGGCGTAGACGTCGGCCTTCTCGCCGCCCACGCCGTCGAAGCGCTCGGGCGCCATCCACGGCCACGAGCCCTCGACGAAATTCACATGATCGTCGAGCCCCGCGGTCAGCCCGAAGTCGCTAAGGTTTGCTGTGGAGCCAGTGATGAGGACGTTGAGCGACTTGAGGTCCCTGTGCTCGTAGCCCTCGCCCACGATGAACGCCATGGCCGCCGCGATGTCGCGCGCGAACTTCAGCCGCGCGTCCCAGGGCAGGTCGGCCTTCGAGAGCAGCAGCGCAGAGAGCGACCCCGACGCGAGCTCGAGCGCGAGCCGGATCTCCCGGTCGTCCTGCTCGAGCGCGTAGAGCGCGATGACGTTGTTGTGGCGCAGCTGCTTGTGGATGAAGATCTCACTCTGGAGTCGGTCGGCCTGCATCGCGTTCAGGTCAGCCCGCGCGACGACCTTGACGGCGCACTCGCTGCCGCCGTACGTGCCGCGGAAGACGGCCGCCATGCCGCCCTCGCCGATGAGGTCGGCCTGGCTGAACGCGATGCTGCCCGCCGGTTTCGTGATGTCCGCGTTGAGGTCATAGTTCACACGAGCGGGTTCTGCTTGGCTCTGCAGCAAGAACTGCAGGTTGCTGCCCTTCTTCACGCGTTGGGCAGCTGTCTTGCCCTTGTACGTCGCGGCCCGGTCGGCGCCGTGCTTCAGCAGCAGGCTGACGATGTCGAAGTTGCCCGCCTTGACGGCAGCGAAGAGCGGCGGCATCTTGCCCTCCACGCCGTTCGCGGACACGCCCGCCACGAGCAGCCGCTTCACGGCAGCGGTGTCGCCCTGCGTGATGGCGTCGCTGAGCTTCTTCGTCAGGGCGTCGTTGATGGCGGCCAGGATCACGCCGGCCATATGCGGGTCGGCCACGCCCTTGACGGCCTGCAGCGCGTTGACGCCGACCGGCGGGAGGAGGGGTCGGCGCCGCGGGCGAGCAGCTTCGTCGCGGAGTCCCAGTGGCCGCCCTGGATGGCGACCACGAGCGCAGTCGTGTTCCGGCTGACGGTGTCGATGTCAACCCTCGCGGCCAGCATCGCGGCCAGCATCGGCGGCTTGGCGACGGCGGCCAGCAGCGGGTGGCCGTCCGGGAAGGCGTCGTCGAGCAGGCAGCCGGCCTTGAGCAGCGCCGCGAAGGCCTGCGGCTGGTCGTGCACGAACGCGCTGTGCAGCGGCGACCGGCGCTCGCGGTCGAGGCAGTTGAGGACGACGGGGCTGAACAGCTTGTCTCTGAGCAGCTTCCTCGAGCGCATCTTGCCGACGTCGCCGCTGATGATGTGCGCGTGGAGCTCGTCGCTCCTCTCCAGCGCCTCCTTGACGCGGCCCCTGAGCGCGGGCATCGGGTCCTTGGCGAGCGCCTGCACGGGCTGGAGGCGGGCGAGGCCGGTCCTCAGCGCGAGCACTCGCGCCTCGTGCTGCGTCGCGTGCGGGCCGGCGGCGGCCAGCAGGACATTTGCCTTGTCCAACAGGGCCTTGGCACTCTCGAGGTTCGCAAGGGAGAATATCGCATCGTCTGCATCGGACAGCATGCGCTCCGCATCGTGCACTTTGACAAGTCTCGCGACCACGGGCAGGGCGTTAACCTGCTTGAGGACGGCGTTGACCACAGAGTTGGCGTGCGTTGATGTGAACCCCCGCGGCCCGAGAGAAACCGTTGTTTCAGGGCGGTTGACCTTCATTTGGAAAACGCGAGGCAATTTGTCTCCGGCAGTCGCGTGGTCGAGCACGCGACGCAGGTCACGAGCGTCAGTCGGGACGTAACTGGGGAACATGTAGCGGAGCTCCGTCTTGCTATTCACCGGCCGGCTCAGGCGCCCGTCCAATATCGCGTCCAGACAGATTCGGTTGAGCGGGTCAATGATATCATGAACCGCCGATTTGGGCACTGACGGGCAGAAAAACCCGTCATTGTTGAGCTGAATCGTGCACTGTGGCGACCTCAGCTGCATCGTGAAGGAGCGAGGCAGGACGTGGCATGACAAGATGTGGTCGACGACGCGGGAGAGGTCACCGAGGGTGATTTTCAAGATCAGCGCACTTGCCTTGTCGAAGCCGAAATCAACGTCGCTTTCAGCCGTGACGGGCTGGGCGCAGAACTCGTTGATCTTGTGACGGAAGATAGCCTGGTTAAACTTATACATGATGGCGGTCACCGGACCACCGGTGGCTTCCCCGCGGGCGATGAGGAACTTTTCTGCGTTCAGTTTGACGACCATCTTGGGCTTGGACAGCTTCATCTCGAACGAACGAGGGGCAATCCTCCGGCCGGCCAGACGGGACAGAGCGGCACGGAAATCCTCGGCCGTGAGCGGCGCGTGTTCGCCCAGGCTGATCTCATCGTCGGTCGAGATGGCGTCGAGGTGGGCGGTCAGGAAGCTGAAGCCGCTGAGCACCTCGGCCACGGCCTGGTTCGGTGGGGCGACCTCGAAGCCGGTCGGGCCGAGGGTGACGGTGGCGGCTGGGTCGTCGAGCTGGACCTCGAATGAGCGGGGCGCGATACCTGCCAGTTCAATGTGGCTCAGCACCTGCTGGAGCGAGGGCAGGTCGGCGTGGACGAGGCGAACGGCTGCGTCGGGCGTAACCGGCTGGGCACAAGCAGCGCTGACAGAAGCGGCGAGACGGATACGGTTGAGCGGCTCAACGGCTTGGACAACGTCAGCAGAGAAGCCCGCAGGCGACGACAGGAGGAAGCCGTCCTGGTCGGTGTGGACCACGCCGGCGGGGTCAGCCAGCCGCATCTCGAAGGAACGGGGGGCGACCTTCCGTTCAGTCAGTATGGCGAGGGCCACGTTGAGGTCGCCAATCGTGAGCGGCGCGTGCTCGCCCAGGCTGATCTCATCGGCGGTCGAGATGGCGTCGAGGTAGGCGGTCAGGAAGCTGAAGCCGCTGACAACAAAATCGACAACATCGCTGGGTGGGGCGACCTCGAAGCCGGTCGGGCCGAGGGTGACGGTGGCGGCTGGGTCGTCGAGCTGGACCTCGAATGAGCGGGGCGCGATACCTGCCAGTTCAATGTGGCTCAGCACCTGCTGGAGCGAGGGCAGGTCGGCGTGGACGAGGCGAACGGCTGCGTCGGGCGTAACCGGCTGGGCACAAGCAGCGCTGACAGAAGCGGCGAGACGGATACGGTTGAGCGGCTCAACGGCTTGGACAACGTCAGCAGAGAAGCCCGCAGGCGACGACAGGAGGAAGCCGTCCTGGTCGGTGTGGACCACGCCGGCGGGGTCAGCCAGCCGCATCTCGAAGGAACGGGGGGCGACCTTCCGTTCAGTCAGTATGGCGAGGGCCACGTTGAGGTCGCCAATCGTGAGCGGCGCGTGCTCGCCCAGGCTGATCTCATCGGCGGTCGAGATGGCGTCGAGGTAGGCGGTCAGGAAGCTGAAGCCGCTGACAACAAAATCGACAACATCGCTGGGTGGGGCGACCTCGAAGCCGGTCGGGCCGAGGGTGACGGTGGCGGCTGGGTCGTCGAGCTGGACCTCGAATGAGCGGGGCGCGATACCAGTGGCTTTGACGTGCGCGAGGAGCTTCTTCAGCGTGAATAGATCGGCGTGGGTGACTCTGATCGCGGTCTTGGCCGTGACGGCTTGGGCGCAGACTCTAGCAACTGCTGCGGTGAGACAAGAACGGTTGAGCGGCAGTAGGGCGGCGGCGATCTTGTCATCTGCGGGCGAGACTGAGATGAAGCCGTTAGGGTCCATGACAGCGGTGGACGCGGCAGGCAGGGCGATCCCGGCGTCGGCGCAGGCCTGGGCGACCAGTTTGTTGAGGCGACTCTGGTTGAGCGGGGCGAGTAGGCCGCGAACCTCGGAGTTTGTGGGGGTCTCAAAGAAGAGGCCATCATACATGCTGACAGCGACAGGTGGGTGGGCCATCCTCATCTCGAAGGAGCGGGGCAGGCCCGTGGCGAGGATGTGGATGACGACCCACGCCAGGTCGGCGAGGTAGAGGGGCGAGTCGTCGGACGGCAGGCGGATGTCGGCGCCGAGCGTGGGTTGGGCGCAGACCTCCTCGATCTCTGGCGAGTGCTTGATATGCCACTGCTTAGCGGTCTTGTCGTCAGAGCCAGAGAGCAGGGTCGACCCGTCTGGGGAGAAGACGACGCTGTTCACCCAATCATCATGACCCCTGAGCGTCTCGAAGCACTCGCCGCTGCCGATGCTCCAGAGCTTGACGGTGTTGTCATCAGAACCAGAGGCGAGGGTCCTGCCGTCGGGCGAGAAGGCGACGCTGCTGACAAAGCTCGCGTGCCCCCTGAGGACGGCGACGCACTCCCAGGTCCTGGTGTCCCAGAGTCTGATGGTCTTGTCCCACGACCCAGAGGCCAGCAGAGCGCCGTCCGGGGAGATGGCGACGGCGTTGACAGAATCAGTGTGGCCCTCCAGAGTCTGCTCGAGTCTGCCCGACTCAGCGTCCCACACCTTGATCGTCATGTCCCTTGATCCAGAGACGATGGTCTTGCCGTCGGGGGAGACGGCGACGGAGAGCACCCAATTTGAGTGCCCTTCCATCGTCCTGTACTCGCCGGTGGCGACGTCCCACGACCTGACTGTCTTGTCAAATGATCCGGACACCAGCGTCTTGCCGTCTCGGGAGAAGGCGAGGCTGTTCACATTATTGGTGTGCCCCTCGAGCGTCTTGACGAGTCTGCCGCGCTTGCTCCACAGCTTGATCTTGTGGTTATCACCGCTCGATGCGATGGTTGACCCGTCCGGGGAGACGGCGATGCACCGAACCTTCCCACCATGTTCCATCGACTCCTTGCACACGCCGCGCTTGTCCCACAGCTTGGTCGTCCCATCCCATGACCCAGTGACCATGGTGCCGTCAGGGAGGAAGGCGACGCTGATCACGCCACTGGT
Organism: Carpediemonas membranifera; assembly: GCA_019828565.1. Lineage (NCBI taxonomy): Eukaryota > Fornicata > Carpediemonas > Carpediemonas membranifera. The sequence goes on from JAHDYR010000004.1 coordinate 308,456, forward strand.
GTGACCCTTCATCGTCTGGATGCACTCAGCCATCCTCGCATTCCAGGCAGCGAGCAGGTCGTCGACGGCGCTGTCGGGCTTGTCGGCGGCCAGCTTGCCATACCTCATCGTGACAGTGAGGTCGGGCTCAGTCAGCCTCATGCTGAATGCTGCGGGCACCACCGAGAAGAGATTGAGGACGCGGGCGAGGTCTGCGACGGTGAGGGGCGAGGATCCGATGGGATTGATGTGGAGCTTGTCCTCTGGGGCGAAGACGCGCGTAGTGGCGTCTCTGATCATGTGATCTACTGCTCTGCACTCGCTGCTGCGTGAGATTCTCGGGGAGGACGCACCATTGTTGAGATCCACTGTGTTAGTGCTCTTGAACTCGCCGCGGGCTGCATCTCTGCGCCAAAATGGCGGGGAACGTACCAGCTGTGTAAATTTGCCGTCAAAAGCGTACTTTGTGCACCGTCTCTGCACTGATCGCGCTGTTTCGGACATTCTGTGGTGACTTCTTGGAAGTCGAAGCGGTTTCGGGAGATCGACATCCAACGCCACAGATGTGTGTGTTTTATGTCCACAGATCGTCTGCGCTGTCAAATGCAGGTTGGCAGGCTGGCCGTGGCAGGTTCCAGTGCTGGCCGGCCCGGCTTCATGGGCCTCGCGGCGCTCGCAGCTGTTTGTGAAGCGATGGCATGGTGAAGCGATGGAGACTAGCGTGTCTCATGAGGTATGGCCGGCATTGAATCAATTTATGACAAATATATGAATACCTAAAAACAAATCCACCGCTTCAACAAAATCTCACACGGCCAGCAGCCGACCGGTCTTGCGTCTAAAGCCCCACACTTCAATGGACGCCACTGCGAACTCGCCATGGGTTCTGTCAGTGTCGATCACGGTGTGGCTGAGGCATGGCGAGCCGAATGTCGGGCATTGATTTGACTCCCCCTTCACCAAATCAGACGTTAAATGAATTGCCGCCCCTAATCCTGGCCCGCCCCCGCCGATTGCGAGGATGTCGTTACAGCAGAGTTGGAACGAGTTGTTGGCGCCCGACCATGGGAAGAGCGTGCACTGCTTTCCCTTGGCCCTGAACACGAAGCTCTCGCCGGTCCCGTAGTACGTGCGGTGCTGGTGCGGTCTCCACTCGCTCGTGACGAAGGCGCCGATGACCCCGCCGAGCTCGGTCTCAATGCACAGGACAGTGGCGTCGAACCCCTCACAGTTGCGGTAAAGCGTGGCGAGTGACCGCCCGTGCGTCTGGTCTGAATAGAGCAGGTTAGCCGGTGCCGCCGTAAACACCCTGGGAGCGGCGTTCAGCACCGTCTGGAAGGCTGTAGACGTCATGATGGCCGGCCGGTTCGGCGTCATCGGCACCGATGGGGCTGGGCCGAGCGAGGGTATGGTCTGCTCCACGTTGTGCTCGAGCACCACAGTGGTTGCGTCGTTGTCGACCGGGGCAAACACGGGTGTCAGCTTCTCCTTCCCACGACGGTCGCGGATCTCGGCCGGGTGCCGTCCGATCGCTAGCACCGCGCCAGCCCTGCCCCGCGGACTCAAACCACCCTCCCGAAGCGTCGCAGCAGACGCCCGCATCCGAATTCCAGCCTCCTCATCAGATGATGCGAACGAGTCGACCGTCACGTCCGAGGGATAGTCGTATCGCGTGCCCTCCTTCTTTCTCGGTGCGACGGGCGGTAGCTGGTAGTGTGACCGCACCTGCTGCAGCCCGTCCCTGCTCCGCGCCAGCTCCCCCGCCAGCGCCGTCCGGTCGTCATCGGCGACGGGTATCGGTTGGTGCAGGTTAGCGCGGTCGAAGAGGGAGATGACGGTCTCGTCGGCCGAGGGCGGACTGACCCCGTCAGCTGGCGGGATTAGGGCCCTGCCTGCCCGGCGACGCTGCTCTATCAGCTGGCGGTCGTACCGCTTGGAGGCGACGACGGTGGCTATGAGGGCGCTATACAGCCCCAGAAGCAGCGCCGCGTCCGCCATGAAGTAAGCGTGACCCCGAATGACTTTCTTCTTCTTCGCTGCCATGTCTCTGGTCCTAAAGCTCAGCAGCAGATAGTGTCGGGGCAGCAGCGGCTGGTGCTCTACGACGCCGGCCCCAGACCAGGCTCTGTCGCGGACGTAGTCGAGAGAGTGGCGGGAGGCCGTGCGGTGGATGGGAAAGGCCTGCTGCTTCTCGAGGGATCGTCGGCGGTGGTACCGAGCAGCGATGGACTTGCTCACACTCTCGAGCTCCTCCATCTTGCTTGCCCTGCTGTTGAAGGGGAGGTGCGTCGTCAAGGCGCTGTGCCGTATGCGAGAGGGCTTGATGCTCACAGTGTACTTGAAGTGACCTTGACCGGAGCATGACGCTAGATCCTCTGCAATCACGTAGCTGTCATCGTCTGCGGGCTCGAACTGGAGCACGTAGTGGAGCAAACTGAGCGTTCCCCTGATTTTCTTCATGCCGAGACAGTAGAAGCAGGGAATTTGAACAATGGCCGTTGTTTGAGTTTCTACTATAGTTTCCAGCGTGCTTCCCGATGTTTGGGCGCCATGCATTTCTTGGTAAGTCTGGCACGCTGTGTTTGTCGGTCGTTGATGGTCAAAGTTCGCATCGGATCTTTTGAGTGAATCGGGCCGGGTCCGTCTGGCTCCCCTCTCTGCCCAGCCCGACCCCTTTCTACAAAGAGCAAGAGTCAAGGCGGGTCTTGGTGTGATTCTCTCCATGCACCCTTAACCCACAAAGTGACGCGCCCAACAACAGCACCCACCGTATCGAACCACTAAGCCCCACACCATTTACTCAGATATGCCTCGGCTTGCCCACCCAGACATCCTCCTCCTTCGGCTTCTCGGGGCGCCTGGCCTCCTCCGTCTTCGGAGCCGCACTTCTACCACCCACAACGCCGCCGTTGATAGTCCTTGCCTTGCCCGAGAACCAGGCGTCCTCGTCGTCCTTGCGCTGGGCCGTGCCACCGTTGATGAGGTGCACTCCCCTGATTTTGCTGCTACTGCTACCATTGCCGTTACCGTTACCAATCTTGGCGGCAGGCTTCTTCCCGAACGATATGGTATGCGTCGCGGTGCCGCTGCTTGCTCCCGAGGCGGCTGGGGTGATGACGGGCTCGGGCGTCGGCTCAACATACCCTACTGGGGCGGCAAAGTCCACAGAGAGGTCGGTGTCGATGATGCAGCCTGCGTTGATGTCGTCGACGCCGGCCTTGAGCTCCAGGATGCGGAGGTCGTAGCTCTTGTTGTTGTAGTGGATGCGGATGATCTCGTTCTTAGTGAGACACGAGAACTTCACCAAGTGGTACTCTAGCACCGCTCTATGGTCTGTGATGTCCAGGAACGACGTGTCTTGGGCCTGAAGCTTGGCGAACGTCGCCTTGCGGAGGCTCACATACCGCAACTTCACCAGATCCATCGACCGGAGCCCGAGGTTGTCCATGAGCCAATATGGCATGATACAGGCCCCTTCCTGCGCACTGAACTCGAGGACTCCGACATGTGTGGTGGCATGGGTGAGGACGTTGGACACTTCGAAGATGAAGGGGAAGTCGTAGTTCTTGTCTGCTATGTGAGAAGGTCGTGTGTGGACGTACTAAGCTCGTGCAGGACGGACATTGGGAGAAAGAGCTTCCCCTGCTCGTCAAGCTCGTTTCTTGGGCTCGGCGGCTGGTAGTTCTCACCGTATACTTCTGTGAAGTTCAGAGCGTTGTATGTTTTGTTCAAAGCACCTTGGGATCCAAACCACGATCTTAGCATTGCTCTCTATTATGTACGTGGCTCAGGCCGTTGTGACCGACTCGAACGACTCGACGCCTTCGTCAGCATGACATCATCATGCTGTAATGTCTGCTAGCTGTCATGCTGGGATCAGTGGTGCACTCTTGCGAGCGTTGGGCGTCGGGTTGACTCAGGATGCCATGATGACAAGGTCAGTCGTGGTCAGGGCGATCGGGTTGTAGTACAGATAATAGCTCCTATCAGCTATGAATGATTGGCCTGCGGGATCAGTACCACCCAGCAGGTCCTTAGCCGATCATGCTCATCATTGTGACTCCAGACTGACCCCGCCTCCGCCTGTCCTATCATGCGGTGATCAGGCGTGGGTGCCAGACAGCCTCCAGCCCTGGTAGGAGCGAGCTCAGTGCATCATTTGATGAGCATGCAAGAATCGTGTTCATCAATGACGGAAGGACAACGCCGTCAGACCGAGAACTCGACAAATATCACCAATAATGCCAAAATGATGTTAGAAACCGAGGAGTTTAACTGCCTGGACCAGCTGGCGCAGAAATACTTACAGACCATGCGTGTTCCGCTCAACGAGAGCAGTGTTCTCTCTGAGCTCGCGGATATGTGCAGTGTACTAGATATTACACATCCTACTGAGGCTGAAATGATCAATGCTATCGCCGGCATGGAGTTGGACGAGATGACTCTCCGTCGGGACATCGCCCGCCTGGAATCAGAGCTTAACGCCACGAACAAGGCCGCTGAGCAGATGAATGCACTCCATACCACGCTCTCCGAGGTCGTCATTCCGCCAGACGCCGAGATCGAGACCATGGCCGCCCAGGCGGGGGAGGCGCTCGATGCCGTCAAGTCCTACGCGGACGTCTCGTGGAAGCAGGTCGAAAAACTGTCAGAGCAGCTTAAGGAGGCCGGGTTTGTCCCTGGACTGAAGCACGAGAGCGTTGTGGGGCTGTCAAAGGAGCAGGAGGACCTCAGGACGAAGCTAGCATCCTTCCAGCGTCAGCTAGGAGTGTACGGCGCCCTACCAGCCAACCTGGATGCGGCCAGCAGTGTGATTGGGCGATCATTCACGGAGCTGGAGCAGCTCAGGGCCGAGGTCCAGGACATGATGTTCGACGACGCCCTAGGCATGTGAGGGGGTTATGAGAGGATACGTACACTGTATGTATATGGTAAAGGCGACCTGCCCTGACGGCTGGTTGGAGGTGATGGAAGATGGATGTCGGAAGACGGTGAACATTCGGATGTATATATAAGCTGAATCGCCATAAAACACACACTCGGATGTCAGAAGGCCGCCCCCAGCCCCAATCATTCCCTCGCCCTCCCTCCCCTTCGACTCTCGGCAGTCGGCAAGAATGAACGCCACGCCCATTACGCTGGACCTCGACGACGAGCTGCCCGTTGCAAAGATGGACATGTCCGTACGAAGGGTGGATTCAACACCAGTGCTTCCTTTGAACAGTCTCATGGTCACACCCGGCTCCAAGGCGGAAATCATCCTGGAACGGGAGCTTGCGAAGCTCGAAGAGATCGAAAGACAGTACAAAGCTCTTAAGCTAGAGCATGAAGAGCTGGAAGCAGATCATCAGACCGTCTGCGAGCATAACGAGGCCATGGATACCACCATCGCCCGCCAAACGGCCGAGATCTCGGACCTACTCGTACACCGGTCCTCCACAGTCAGCAAGCAGACCCAGTCTCTCCGTACCAAGGTCCAGCAGGCAGCAGCAGACTTCAAGTCCTTCCGCGACTCAACTGCAGCCTCCCTCGCCCAGCTCCAGCAACAGTTCATGGCCGCCATGCTCGCCACAGTAGCCCTCATCCCCCCCAGTGCTGCTTCCACTGCCCGCATACTCTGTGTCCTGACTGGGAGTGACGGTGCCCCTGCCCTTACGGTCGACCCGGCCTCGGTCGCCCTTGGCAAGGGTGGGCTCAGGGTTGTGGCGTCTGCTGAGGCAAGGGGGAGGCTACAGGAGGTCAAATACGGACCATATGATGAAGTGATTATCTCAGAATCTCTAGATATGACTCCGACAGTCGCTTCTGTTCTTCCTGCGATGACGCACGGTCGACCCGCCACCGTCGTCCTTGTCGGCACAAGTGTCGGTGCCCTGAAGCAGTCCGCTGTGAACGCCATCCATGTTGCGGGAGAGATTCTTCCGACCATCCGTAAGAATCTTTTCGTCGTCCGGTCCTGTTTCATTGCCGACGGGGGGTATCGAGAGACCATTGAGCGGCCGGCCTCGCGGATGGACTCCATATGCCAAGCCATCCCCGAACACGCGACACATGCCCTCTTCCAGCTCGGGACTGTCGCAGACTCTGCCCGACCCGCCGACCCGAGCCAGACACCGCTCCTCTCTATCCTCCTGCTCACCCCGGGCCCCTTCACCGCCAAGCTCTCAGCGGACACGTCGTCTTCTCTGGCCCGGGTGGTGCGGTCGTTGGCCCACGGGAGGCCGGCCGCTGGGCTGTGTGACACGGAGTTCAGTAGAAGGCTGGACGGGTGCGTTGACGGCAGTGTTATGGCGCTGGTGCTTGTTGGCGACCGGTGTGGTGCGGGGGTCGAGGCGACATGTCGCGTGCTTGAGTTCGGTCAAGCCCTGACGTTCGCCTGATGCCTTGAGGGCTGTATTATAGTGTATTGTTAGTAAAGATGACATGGTTAGTGGGATGAGCGGCGAGGAAATGGTAGATCCCGTTATCCAGTACAGGATCTCCAAGTGGGTCTGGTCGGCGGAGAAGTCTCGCCTTTGGTATTCAGCGGTCACCTGACACGGCCCGATGCGCGGAATACACTTCATCGGTGTCTATTGCACCTGGACCGAGCTGGCGTGGGTCCATGGAGAACACACATGCTTGAACGGCCGGCTGCCCGCCACGAAGACCAGGTGAACAGGTCAATGTTCGCGCTGATCGTATGTCCTCCAGATGTGGGATCCATACCCATGGAAGGCGATTTCCGAAGTGGTTCATTTACATGAGATACATTGGTCATGTATCGCAACGAGAAACAATTTTCCTCAAACACGAGACGTAGCAGAAGATGAGTATTTCTGTTACTGAGAAGGAAGCTCTTGAATGCAGGAAGAGAATCGAAGCCCTCTTCTCCGAGATCAAGGGCGGAAACATGAGGGAGAAGATCGACAAGTCCAACTGCAAGGAGAAAGAGAAGATGGTGGAAGCGTGGAAGTTCGTATGTGACCTGGTTCACACCCCCGACACTGTCCAGGGCAAGCTTGCACAGGTCCGGGAGTACGCGGCATGGCTGAAGCACATGAGGAAGTTCAAGGCGGTGTAACTGGTACACAGCCGCGGCGTGATGAATAAATCTCTCTCAGTTGACCATGGGCGTGACATCCACGCACACATGACCGACCTGGCGTTGCGTGGACTACTACACCCGCGGGTCAGTGGGTTTCATTCATACTCTCGGGAGAGACTCGGACCGACGAACGGGCGAATTAGGAGCCTGTTTACGGGTCTGGGAGTAGCTTGGTCATCTGCGGTTGATAAAAAGTGCCGGAAACGGGCTGTTTGAGATCGGTGCACTTTATGCCAGATTGGCGAAGAAATGGCCAAGAAGGTGATAGAGATCGTTGCTCCCAAGGATTCAGTCCTCGTTCCTCGTATATTCAACGCAATGGCGAAATTGACGAAGACTGAGATCCAGCTCGTCGGCCCTGACGTCGTGAACACCGAGAACACTGCCATGGGCATCACTGACACTCCTCTGGTTAAGATCGGGAGCCAGTACTACTCTGGCTTGCTAGTATCACTCCGTACACTCTGCTCCGCCTCCAAGAACCACCCGATCGCCATCAAGGACAACGCCATCCAAGCCAACGTCGACGAGTGGATCACATTCATCGTCACATCCGTCTGCCCCAAGCTCTTCTGCGAGCACGACGACAGCGCTGTCGTTGAGGCGCTCGAGTTCATGAACGAGCAGCTTGCGCCAGTGTCCTTCCTCGCCAAGCTCGCGTCCGCGGCAGATGTCCTCATGTACGTGCTCCTGCAGGACTACATGCGCCAGCACATGGCCGAGGTCATCTCCGCCCAGCCCCATGTGGTCCGCTGGTTCCAGTGCGTGCAGGGCTTCCTCCTCGCCGATGTCATTGCTAAGAGGCAGGTCGAGGGCCTGACCGAGGTTCAGATCACGGGTCTGCCTGAGACCGCCATGCCCTAGACGTGGGTTGGCGTACTTTTACTGTAAATCCGCGGTTTACGGTTTGCCGGATCGGTGCTGATTCTAGCCAGCGAATCAGAACCTGGATGATTGATCGCATAGCTCCACCATATTTAGTGCTATTATGACGATATACATCTCCATTATCCGACTTTGCACCTGATCTCGGCCCGATCAGATCACAGGAGAAGTCGTATCAGGAGGCCGGGAAAGGCCTGAACGGAGTCCCACCAGGTGGTCAACGGTCGCCTGGGGTAATAAGGTGGATCATGCTGATCGTGGCAATCAAATCCGGGGCTGATACGGGTTGATTCTGTGACAAAATCGACTCGGCAAGTTCCAGCAACGAAGACAAAACGCGAAGATGAACGGTTATCAGCTTATCCGCAACCAATTCAAGAACAAGGGCACTGCCTTCACACAAGAGGAGCGTGAGGCCCATGGCCTCGTCGGTCTTATTCCTCCTTGCGTTGAAACTATTGAGCAGCAGGTTGCCCGCTGCGAGGCTCAGTGGAAGGAGCTGAACACTGTCATGGACAAGTTCATCTATCTCTACCACCTCCAGCAGGCCAACGAGACTCTTTACTTCAAGTTCCTTCTCACCCACATTGAAGAGACTCTCCCCATCGTCTACACCCCCACCGTCGGCGCTGCGTGCGTCCAGTACTCTGATATCTGGCGCTCCTGGCCCAAGGGCATGTACCTGAACGCTAGCATGGCTGGCAGCATCCGTAAGATCCTGGACAACTGGTATAACGAGGTCGACATCATCGTCGTCACGGACGGAACCAGAATCCTCGGCCTCGGTGACATTGGCATCAACGGCCACGGCATCCCCGTCGGCAAGCTTGCCCTCTACACTGTCGGCGCCGGCTTCGACCCCTCCCGCGTTCTCCCCATCACCCTCGACCTCGGGACGAACAACGACCCCCTCTCCCCCTTCTACATGGGCTCCAGGGACGGCCACCCCGACGAGGACAAGTACGTCGCCTACATCGACGAGTTTGTCGCCGCCGTCAAGGACAAGTGGCCCTCCAGCGTCCTCCAGTTCGAGGACTTCTCGAAGGTCCACGCGTTCGAGCTCCTCGAGCGCTACCGCTACGAGAGCCGCACCTTCAACGACGACATCCAGGGCACTGGCTGCATCGCCGCCGCGACGTTCGTCAACGCCTGCCGTGCGAGCAACACCACCCCCCGCGACCACCGCTTCATCTTCCTCGGCGCCGGTGCTGGCGGCGTAGGTGTGGCTGAGGCTCTTGCCCATCTCCTGGTCGGCCCCGACTACACGATCGAGCAGGCCCGCAAGCACTTCTACCTCGTCGACTCCCGCGGCCTCGTGACGACCGCCGACGAGGCCAACCTGGCTGCTAACGAGCACAAGCGGCCCTATGCCCGCGACGACGTGCCTGCCGGCACCCCCGTCCGCACACTCATGGACGTTGTGAAGTACGCCAAGCCCACTGCACTCATGGGCCTCTCCACCATCCCCGGCTCCTTCACCAAGGAGATCATCGGGGAGGCCTGCAAGAACACCGAGCGCCCTATCATCTTCGCCCTCTCGAACCCCACGTCCAAGTGCGAGATCCTGGCCCAGCAGTGCAGCGACTACTCCCACGGCAAGGCGGTGTACGCCTCAGGCTCCCCCATGCCCGACGTCGACTTCGAGGGCAGGATGATCCCCCAGTACCAGTGCAACAACATGTACGTCTTCCCCGGCATCGGCCACGGCGCCATGCTCGCCCAGGCTAAGATCATCACCGAGGAGATGATCTCGGCCGCCGCGACGGCCTGCGCCAAGTACGTCCCCGACGAGGAGGTCGTCAAGGGCGTTCTCCTGCCCCGTCTCACGGACATCCGCGATATTTCCGCCCACGTCGCCGCCGCCGTCATGGAGGTCGCCTTCGAGCAGGGTCACGCCATGGTCGAGCGCCCCGCCGACCTCGTCCAGTACGCCCGTGACCACCAGTGGAAGGTCCAGTACTAGGCAGTTTATTAAACCGGAGTAGTTTAGGTCAGGTTGGTGTGAGACTGATCCAAGTGTCAGCCTGGGAATGGGATAAGTACTAATGTCTTCTGGTCGTTGCTGGAAAGAATACTCAGAACTCAACATGTGAGCAACACTCCCTTGCGGCGACCAAAGTATTTGGCGACCCAGTCACAGTATCGTGTGCGGATCGGCTTGAGTCAAGTGGAGTCGTCAGAGCTCAACCTGACCGGACCGGGATTGCAGACTTGAACCCTGATCAAACAACCCAGCAAAGAAGCCTCGGCCTACTCTCACCACAATCACCACAATGATCACCACAATGCGACGCGTGACAAAGGAATGCTATGGCGAACCATAATTATTGCCAAGAAGAAGAAGAAATTTAGTAGGTTCCATACTGGGTAAAGGGTTCGGGTTCACTCATTTTCCTAGTGTCCGAGTTGTCCTTCTATCCGCTCGCCTTGGGCAGTACACTCCTTTCAGTCAGCGAAGTGTAGCCCTTGGCAGGATATTGCATTCCCCCGTGGGCCCATCCCGGATCACACCAGGGCCTTTGTAGCTGAGGGTTTTGTCAGGTTTGACTCGCAAGAGTTTAGTGGAGATTTTAAGGATAAACGTTCCCAACAACAGAGGCCGTATTACATTGAATTCAATGGAAAGGGACGAACAAGAACAACCGACGGTCAAGGACCTACTGGCTGTTATTCAGAACCAACAAGAAGCCATAGCGAAGCTCCTGCTCGCCAACGAGGCGGCAAAGGGACCAATGACGGTAGAGACGAGCCTCCAGGAGGCCCCACTGTTGAAGGACTTGAAGAGGAAGAGCGTAACTACGTTCCTAACCAAGTTTAAGGCCTACCAGGCGGCTGGAGGCCAGCGAGGCCTGGCTCCCCTGGTGTACGCAGTGCGCCAGGAGCTAACCAGCAGGTTCGTCGCAATGGACGGTGACAAGGACGAGGAGGTGCGCAAGGCGCTCCTCAAGCTAGTGGCACATGAGGACGCAGCAGCCGTTTTGGCTGAACTGAGCGGGATCTCAGCGAAGCGCGGAGATCACCTCGAGGATCACGTGGCCGCAGTCAGCTCCAGGATGAGGGAGATACTCTCGGTGGTCCAGGACGAGGTCCGACCGCGCGAAAAGGACCTTATCAAGACATTTCGCAAGCTCATGGCATGCGACGCTCTGCAAGACGATATGCGCAGGATGGACCTCTCTACGCTGGACGAGGCCGTCACAGAGGCCGCAAAGTGGGCCCATGAGGCGGATGCAGCGGTCGCAAGGGCCCTGCGGACCGGGCTCGTGCAACGCGTCGCAACTCGTCAGAAGTCGGACACGGGTCGAGGCGACTCCAGCAGCCGCCCGCAGCCGGCAGTCGAGGAAGGAGCCAAGGAGGTGACGGTCCGCTGCTTCGCGTGTGGTCAGAAGGGCCACAAGACGCACGGTTGCGTGACGAAGGACCAAGACCTGAAAGCAGGCTGGTACCGAGAGTATGACACCAAGACCGGCAAGTATGGACGCCTCAGACGAGGCAACCCCCCGCAGGGTCATCCGCGTCACCTCAAGGAGGCCAAGGAGGCGGAGGGCTCTAAACAGGATTTATGGGGCGGAACGCTCGAGTTTGTGGCAAAGCCGACCAAGACGGGCGTCCGTTTCAGAGTCGGACTCGACACGAGAGCCAACGTCGCTCTAGCCAGCCCCGCGTGGCTCGCAGAGCGCGTACACGCCGGATGGACGGAGGCCGAGGTAGACATCGGCCCGATACACGGGGTGGGCGGTCAAGTAGAGGCCGTAGCTGCAGCAGAGGGCTGGGTGCGGACGCGGAAGAGATCAGGAGTGGGCCTGTCCGTGACGGTGCCGGTCAAGATATACGCAGTCCCCGGGATGAAGAACGTGTTGATCCCATTTGGGACAATACGCGCGCTGGGCCTGAGCCCGACCGACCAGGAGAGGCCCAGGATGACCTGGCGGCCCAGGAGGTCGACGACCTCATACGGGCCGAGGAGGCCACGGCGTGGAGCGACCTGAGAGAACGATCGGCACCGGACGTCGCCGCACTCTTAGATCGGTTCACCGGGGTATTTGCCCCGCTAGACGAGACGCCGGCGAGGCTGCCGGCATACCCCGTCACCCTCATCGATGAGAAGGCAGTGAGGCAGCCGGTGCGCCAGCTGGCACCTGCGCTCGAGGAGGTGGCCAACAAACAGGTCGAGGAGTGGCTGAGGGCCGGTGTGATACGTCGGTCAAAGTCGAGCTTCGCGTCGCCGATCGTGCTGGTACGCAAGAAAGACCGGTCGTGGAGGCTGTGCGTGGATTACCGTAGGCTTAACGAAGTCACGCGGACACTTGCAGCGCCGGTGCGCGACGTACAGAGAGTGCTAATGGAGCTGGGCGGGGCGACCTGCTTCGCATCGCTCGACCTCAGGTCAGGTTACAACCAGGTGCTGGTCGTGGAAGAGGACCGGCACAAGACGGCGTTCGTCACGCCAGGAGGTCTGTACGAGTTCAACAGACTGCCCTTTGGGCTCAAGAACGCGCCTTCATTTTTCCAGCAGGCCATGGAGTCTGTCTTTGAAGGAATATCAGGAGTCATCATATATATGGACGACGTTCTGGTCATGGGAAGGTCACGCGAGGAGTTGATGGCACGGCTAGAGGCAGTGCTGAAGCGGTGTGCAGAGTACAACCTCAGGCTGAACGCGGCGAAGTGCGACTTCGCCCGGGACTCAGTCGAGTTTCTCGGCCACATCGTGGACAAGGACGGCATCAGACTCGGTGATGACAGGGTGCAGGCCATCATGGACATGCCGCGCCCGACGACTAGGAAGGAGATGCGCCGCTTCATCGGGATGGTGGGATGGTTCCGACGGTTCTGTCCGAAGCTGGGGGAGCATCTGGCACCGCTGAATGACACACTGACGCAGGCGAAGGTGACATGGTCGCCCGAGCTTGAGGAAGCGTTCGTGAACGTGCAGCGCGGGGTCAAAGCCCACATCAAGCTCAACCACATCGACTATAACGAGGACCTGATCCTCCGGACTGACGCATCGGACGTCGGGCTCGGGGGTATGCTATGCAACCGGACTCAGGACGGTCAAGAGGCCGTCGTCGCGGTGTACAGTCGTGCGTTCCACGGGGCGGAGAAGCGGTGGACCACCGGTGAGAAGGAGGCATTCGCCATCGTCGAGTGTATCCGGAAGTGGCGTATGTATCTGCAGGGATACACGTTCACCATCGAGACGGACCATAAGAATCTCACGTACATGGAGCAGAAGACAGCGTCGGCCAAGGTGCTGCGCTGGAGACTGGCATTGCAGGAGTTCGACTTCCACGTGATTCACCTCCCGGGTGAGTCGAACGTGGTCGCAGACACGCTGTCAAGGAACCTCCCAGAGGCGAAGGCGGCAGCGACGAGGCCGAGGAGGCACACGCGCAGACCCAACAGGCTTGGAGACGACGACTTCGTGCAGATTGCGGATAGCGAGGAGGACACCAGCGCGGAGGAAGAGGACGATGACCCGGACGAGGCCGACGACCCCGAGGAGAGGGCCGACTTCACGCAGGACGCCGCGGAGGCGCGAGACCGGGAGAGGCAGCTCGCTACAGGCGAGATGACCGAGGAGCGCAAGAGCGAGGCGGTGACCAGGGCGCACAAGGGCATGGCACAGCATCTGGGACGGTACAGCACGTATAGGGCGCTGAAGGAGAAGGGCTACGTGTGGCGCGGCATGTGGGAGGACGTGAAGTCGTTCGTGGACCACTGCTCATGCCAGAAGCTCGCATCGGTGGATCAACTGCAACTGAGGATGGGGACTCACATGGTGGAGACTCCGTTCCAGAAAGTCGCGATCGATACGCTGAAGATCACCCCAGAGGCCGAAAGCGGCGCTCAGTATGTAGTCACGGTAATTGACGTATTCACGAGATACGTCGAGATCTACCCCTCGGTGGACAAGTCAGCCGCGTCCGCGGCCGACGCCATAACGCGCTGGATCGGAAACCATGGGCCGATGACGACCCTGCACTCTGACAACGGGCGTGAGTTCATCAACGAGACGATCGCAGCTCTGGTCGCGAGGTTCGGGACGGGACAGTCGAAGACGTTCCCCTACCATCCACCGTCGAACGGTGGGTGCGAGCGAGCGAACAGACGGATACTGCAGAGACTTCGGGCGATGGTCCTGGAGTGGGGCGAGGCTGAGCAGTGGGACAAGTTCATCCCCCTCGTTCAGCGGCAGCTCAACACGGAGTACTCCGAGGCGACGGGGACGACGGCGGCACGGCTGGTGTACGGCCTGATGGGGCCGGAGCCACACGCGGGACTCCCACGCCGAGAGCCGACCACGGCGATCGAGGTCCGGGATCAGGACCTAGGCGATGAGCAGGAGGAGTATTTGAGACGAGCACGCGACGACGCGGTTCTGGTGCAACGCGAGACCCTGAGGAGAAGGGGCGCACACCAGGCGGACAGGACCAGCCCACGCGTCGAGATCGGGGACTGGGTGCTGGTCTTGCCAGGTGTACGGGCGGCTAAGCTGCTGCCAACATGGGAAGGACCGTATGAGGTCGTACAGGTGCATGACTATGGAGTCACGGCGCGTAGACCGGATGAGGACATAACGACGCGCGTCCACTTCGACCGTGTGCGCAAATTTGACGCTACCGGTTGGACGCGCGAGCAACTGATGACGATGAACGGACGAGACATGATGGAGATCCTGGTGTCGCGCATTAAGGACACGCACGTGACAGACAATGGTGAGCAGGAGTTCCTAGTCGAATGGGCCGATGGCAGCGAGGACTGGCAGCCCTATGTGGTTGTTGCGAAGCTCAAGGCGCTCGATGACTACTTAGCGAGTCATGCCATGGAGAGCGGGATGTAGCTGAGGGTTTTGTCAGGTTTGACTCGCAAGAGTTTAGTGGAGATTTTAAGGATAAACGTTCCCAACAACAGAGGCCGTATTACACCTTCGCCCCCTCCGTGCGTTCCCGCTTTCGCCCACCCTCGCTCAGGATGTGCTCGCACCCAATCAAGCATGACGCCGACATCCGCCTGCCGTCCGACGACTCGCCCCTCTACCTCGCCGACCTGGCGTGGGTCGTCATCCACATCCTCGCCACAGGCCTGCCCCGCTCCTTTGAGATGAGGCTGACTCTCCCACGCGCGACGACTTTATCCCATCACCCTTCTTAAACATAGACTATTGACCAGTTGGGCACGCAGTTCACGAGTGTCCTTAAATGGGCCTGAACCTACGCGTCTGTCATCAAGTAATTCAGCTAGGATCCTACCCGGTCTCAGCACCGTCAGTTGGCCGCATCCCCCTCCGGTAGGGTTCACAGTAAAGGTCTCGGCCAGTCGCATTTAACCATATAACACGAGTTAAGGAGGAGACATAAAATGATAATATCAAAGCATTGGAGCAGTTTTGGGACTATTGGACGAAAACAAACCAACGCGAGACCCACATACCCGCCAGATGATAGACTACGAGCAGCACTGCAATGAATGCTCATGTACTGGATTTGAACAGCATCGTTTTAAGAAGGGTGGTTTCTGCCGCGCCTGTCTCCATTTCCATCCCATAATTGGCGGCACACGCTCACCTGTAGCCCCAGTGAAGAAACCCAAAGCTGTGCGCATGCTTAATAAGCCCGCGTTTATGAAGCCTACACCTCTTGCTGCCGCTCCCGTGCCTTTTCGTGCCGCCACTACAAGGACGGAGATCGAACCTGCCGAGCAGTCACTGAAGAAGCGCATCGCGAAGCAATGGTGCGTCCTCCCCGAGAATCTCACGCAGCAGCGAGTGCAGAGCAGTCGATGACATGATCAGAGACGCCACGACGCGCGTTATCACCCCAGAGGACAAGCTCCACATCAATCCCATCGGATCCTCGCCCCTCACCGTCGCAGACCTCAGCCGCGTCCTCAATCTCTTCTCGGTGGTGCCCGCAGCATTCAGCATGAGGCTGACTGAGCCCGACCTCACTGTCACGATGAAGAATGGCAAGCTGGCCGCCGACAAGCCCGACAGCGCCGTCGACGACCTGCTCGCTGCCTGGCATGCGAGGATGGCTGAGTGCATCCAGACGATGAAGGGTCACACCAACTGGGTGCTCAGCGTCGCCTTCCTCCCTGACGGCACCATGGTCACTGGGTCATGGGATGGGACGACCAAGCTGTGGGACAAGCGCGGCGTGTGCAAGGAGTCGATGGAACATGGTGGGAAGGTTCGGTGCATCGCCGTCTCCCCGGACGGGTCAACCATCGCATCGAGCGGTGATAACCGCAAGATCAAGCTGTGGAGCAAGCGCGGCAGACTCGTCAAGACGCTCGAGGGGCACACCAATAATGTGAACAGCCTCGCCTTCTCCCGAGACGGCAAGACGCTGGTGTCCGGATCATTTGACAAGACAGTCAGGTCGTGGGACGTCGCCACCGGCGAGTACAGGACGATGAAAGGGCACTCAAATTGGGTGCTCTCCGTCGCCATCTCCCCCGACAGAAAGACCATCGTCTCTGAATCACTTGGTGATACAATCAGGGTGTGGGACGCTGAGTCGGGCAGACTCGAGCAGACTCTGGAGGGCCACAAGAATTGTGTCATCACCGTCGCCATCTCCCCGGACGGCAAGTCCATCGTCTCTGGGTCTGATGAGATGATCAAGGTGTGGGACGCTGAGTCGGGCAGACTCGAGCAGACTCTGGAGGGCCACACGAATTCTGTCACCACCGTCGCCATCTCCCCGGACGGCGCTCTGCTGGCCTCTGGGTCATGGGACAAGACCACCAGACTCTGGGACACCAGGACCTGGGAGTGCGTCGCCGTCCTCAGGGGGCACGCGAGCTTTGTCAACAGCGTCGCCTTCTCGCCCGACGGCAGGACCCTCGCCTCTGGTTCTGATGACAACACCGTCAAGCTCTGGAGCATCGGCAGCGGCGAGTGCTTCGAGACGCTCAGGGGTCATGACCATTGGGTCCGCTGCGTCGTCTTCTCCCCAGACGGGTCGACCCTGCTCTCTGGCTCTGACGACAAGACCGCTAAGCAGTGGCATATCAAGCACTCGCCAGAGATCGAGGAGGTCTGCGCCCAACCCACGCTCGGCGCCGACATCCGCCTGCCGTCCGACGACTCGCCCCTCTACCTCGCCGACCTGGCGCGGGTCGTCATACACATCCTCGCCACGGGCCTGCCCCGCTCCTTCGAGATGCGGCTGGCCCACCCCCATCGTTGCCGAGTCTCCATGGACAGAAGAAAGTTCCTCCACGCCGAGAAAGCAGACGATGAAGTCACCAAAGTATTGGAGATTTTCAACGCCATCCGTTGCGAAGCACGGCCCAGAGCGGTGACACTCAGCGGCAAGCTCAAGGCTCACCCACTCTTGGCATGCGACACCGTCCCCGTGCAGGTCACACCGTGTCTAACAGCGCTCACCGGCCGACTCGGTCAGGCCCGCCGTTCCCCTGATACAAGGATGGCAGAGTATCAAGCTGTCATCGCCCAGGCTCGTGACGCGGTCAGGACTCTGGAGGGGAGGGCCGGGCAGTATTCCGATGCTCAGGCCCTTGTCAAGCGAGTGAAGGAGTATGAGACGCGGAAGAGCCTGCCCTCTGTCGAGGTGATGGCCGACGTACTTAAGGCAGCCGACGAGGAGACCCTTTCATTAGGAGCAGAGATCAAAGCCGGGTACGCTGTACTCCGCGACTTCCTCCAGCCCCACAGACAAGAGCACTGGCAATATGCATGCAAGGTTGCAATGAGCGAAGACAACTCGAAGACCCTCCGTGAGCTCCACGGTTTCCTTGCTACGGCAGAGGACCATGTAGTCGCCTTTACTGAGGCCGCTGACATCATGAGAGAGTTCCGCAGGGTCGGGGATGCACAACACCTGCAGAGAAAAATTGCCGACCTCGAAGACGATATCCGCTACCTTATGCGCCACCGTAAGCACGCTCAGATCGCCGAGACAGAGCAGGAACTGGCTGATGCGAGGGCGAGATTCGCCCGCATGCAGGTCATCATCGCTCGGTGCACGCCAAAGCTTGTGCGACTCTGCCCCGAGCTGCGTGGCATAACAGATCCCCCCGCCAGCCTATTCGCCGAGCTGCGCAAGATGGGGCTGGCCCACCTCATGGACCTCCCCGAGATGCGTGCTGATCTTTCGCTGTCCGACTTCACCGTCGAGTCGACCATCAGCGAGAACAGAGCCCAGTGCCAGATCGTGACCCGCGATGGCCAGACCTTCTTTGCAAAGACCTTCAAGCTCGACAATGAACACCAGCGCAAGCTCTGTGACCGCGAGGCGGGCATCCTGTCGCGCATGGCGCACAGCCCCGCCGTGCCCAGGCTGCACTTCGTCCTCGTCAACCTCGCTGAGCAGACCTGCACGATCGTCATGGAGCGCCTCGAGAGACCACTGCGCGACGCCCCAGCCGACTCGCCCGACAGCCTGCGCAGACTGCTCCACGGCCTGCTCACCGCGATCCACGACTTGCACAGCGCGGGCATCTGCCACCGCGACCTCAAGCCCGAGAACGTCATGCTGCGCGAGGGCCACCCCGTGTTCGTCGACTTCGAGACGGCCTCGAACATGGACGCCGTGAACATGACTGCAACCGGAGTCAACATGGGCACGCTCGCCTTCAGCGCGCCCGAGGAGATCGCTGCCCGCACGGCCGGGAAGAAGCTTAAGCATCGCGAGCACCAGGCCGCCGATGTCTACCATGCGGGCCTGACGATGCTCGGGGCCATGGCGCCGGACTACCCCGCCTTCTGCCAGATGTTGCTCAGCTTGATCACTAGCGACCTGGCAGCCGCATCGACCGTCAACGAAGATAGCCTCTGCACCGCCCTGCTCGCTACTGTCGCCGTCCCCGACGCCCTGTGCGAGGTGCTCTCCGGCATGCTCGCCACCCACCCCGAGGCCCGCTGGTCCGTCCGCCGCGCCCTGGCCGACGGCCTCTTCGCCGCCTCTGCCAACGAGCTGGACCCCGAGGTCGACCTCAACGCGGCGAGCAACCGTTTCTCAACAGCCCACGCCTTTGTCGACGCCATCGACCGCGCCCGGCTGCAGATGTTCCGCGAGGACCCTCTTGACCTCGCCCTCGACGACAACCTCAGCAACACTCTGACTAACATCGGTGCATGCGAGGAGGACCTTCTAGCGGTACCCGCGACACTGTCTGGCAAGGAGTCCGCGAAGGCCCTGCCCGACCTGGTCGTCGAGCTGCCGCGCGTGACTGTCCGCCAGACCATAGGCGCCATGAGATTCTCCGTGCCGATCTTCCGCGAGGGCACGCTGGTCTTCATGCCTGACGCCCTCGACTATCCCATCGACGACCTGCGCCCCGTCCTGCTGGGGCTCGGCCGCGTGCTGCAGCTCATGCTGCTCGATGGGATCCGTCTTCCGGCCGACATGGTCAGCAACGCTTGGCTCGTCGCGCTCGCTGGTGGCCGCATCGACTTAGCTGCGCTGATGCCGCTCGTCGACCGGGCGCTGCAGAGGTCTATTGCGGAGGCTGCGGTCGTGTGCCCGCTCGATGGCTTCGAGGGCGACCGCAAGGCCTACCGGAGCGATGTGCTGAGCCGCTTCACCGACAGGATGCAGCTCATCCGCAGCGGAATGACCGCGAGGACGGAGTTCAGCGAGATGATTGCCGCGCTGACGGCCGCCCAGCTGCGGGCCCTGCTCGTGCGCCCCAACCCGCTCACGGTCGACGCCGTCATGGCAGTGCTGCGTTTCCCCGCGGACAGCCAGGGTGTGCAGGACGCCCTCCGCGCCGTGCTCGAGGACGACGAGACACGCCGCCGCTTCGCCTTCCACCTGTTCGGCGGCCAGCTCCCCCAGCCCGGCTCTGTCGGCGTGACCCTCCACGAACACCACCGCGTGTACGCCGACTGTGCGGGCGGCGTGCAGCTGCCTCGTCTGGAGGACGCCGGCGAGATGCGCCAGGCGGTGCTCGACTCGGCTCCTGCCACAGCCGGTACGGCCGCAGACTTCTACGTCATCCCGCGGCGCCAGCAGGCATACTCGCGCGCCGAGATCAGGACGCTCGTCGAGCAGAACGACATCCTGCAGACGTGCCCTCTGGTCACGCTCGGCAGAGGCGCCGCTGTGGACGTCCCCGTCATCCGCCGCTGCCCCACATGCGGCGAGCTGACCTCGCGGGAGGGCGACCTAAACAGCTGCAAGATGTCGACGTGCCCGTGCGGCCAGGACTTCTGCCACAAGTGCCTGCTCCGCGTGGCCAACCATGAAGAGCACATGGCCCACTACGGCGGCCAGTGCGAGATGGCGCCGCGCCAGACAGTCGACCTGCCCGAGGGCGTCACGAGGGAGCTCACCGTCACGTGCCCCTGGTGCCATCGGTCGGCCACGGTCAGCGCGAACCGGAGGCAGGTCACGTGTAGCGAGTGCGGCCGAAGCATTAATGCGAGAGCAGTATAAAGTAGTTTATTTATCCCGGCCACGTCCAACTCAACGAGCTCCCTCTCGACCAGGGGTGGGTAGACTGTCAGCAAACTAAAGATGCTGGAGAATTGTAACAGCGACACCCCTCTGTCGTCATTCTTTCACGGTCCAAGGAAACCCGAAGCAGGTGAGGCGCAGAAAGTGCAGAATGACAGTCGCCCGTGGTCAAATATAAACATATAGATTTCACAACCCATAAAAACGAACGACACTTTAATGAAGGACCACCACCTGCCCGTCCGCCCCCGCACTGGCCACGTGCCCGCCGCTCGGGCTGACCCTGACCGTGTGTATGGCGTCGCCCCAGTTGACCCGGTGCGCGCTGGTGTCTGACGTGCACGCCCACGTCTCAGTGCTCCAAGCCCTGATGCTCTGGGCGTGGCTGGCTGTGACAAGGCTGAGGCCGTCGGGTGTGAAGTCGAGGGAGGACAGTGGCCCGTCGTGGGGCTTGAACGACTGGGTAATCGTCTCCTTGTCGAGGTCCACGATAAGCACGCTGTCGGGGATGCCCACGGCGATGATCTTCCGCGTCGGGTGGATTGCGATAGACACCACAGGACCGCCGGTCTGGATGTTGAGGTTCCCGGGGATGCCGTCGAGGCCCCACTCCATCACAGAGTCCCGCGTGCCGAGGTACAAGCGGTTGGTCAGAGGCGACACCGCACCCACGGTAAACTCCCCGCGGCACTCGGCGAGGGGAAGGGGGTTGGAGGTCACTAGATCCGCGCTGTCCCAGATCTTAGCCGACCCGTCTGCAGAGACGGTGATGACCGACTTCTTGTGCGCCATGATGGACCAGATCGCGTCCGTGTGGCACTCGTTCGATCCCAGGGCGCGGCGTGACCATTCCTTGTGGGGGGAGAAGGGCGTGAGGGGAGGGGCGAGGGACCACGCCTTGAGGCAGCCTAGGCGATCGGCAGAGTAGAGCGTGGTGCCGACTACGCAGGTGGAGAGGATACCGAACTCGTGGCCCCTGAGCGTGAGGATCGGGTCCGTCTCGCCCGAGGTCTTCGCGGCCGGCCATACCCTCAGCGTGCAGTCCAGACCGCCGGAAACGACCATGGCAGAGTCGGGGGTCCATGATACGGACATGGCGTCGCGGTAGTGGGCACGGATGATCTTGTACATCGTCCAGCTCTTCGAAGCAACCGGTCTCATCTTGTCCTCCATCGCTGCGGCCGCAATCGAGCCGAGTGAACCGATCTCGTCAGCCAGGCCGGCAGAGGGCTTGGTTGGGGCGGGCTGGGGTGCGGGGGGCACGGCGCTGTGGCGGGGTCTGGAAGGGGCGGTCAGGTTCTTGCGGCCGGGACCCTCCATGCGGCGGCGCATGGCGGGGGGCAGGTCGAAGTGCGCAAGCTTGTCTTCGGCCTCACCGGGTGCCTCTTCGAGGACGGGCTCGGGCTGAGGGGCCTCGTACTCGGGCTCGGGCTCAGCCACGGGGAGCTCGGGGCGGGCGAGGGCCTGGTCGCCGTCCATGTCGCGGAGGTACTGGCGCAGAGCAGTACGGGACCGGCCGAGGCGCTCCATGATGTTGTGCATCATGGCGGAGGCGTCTGGGGGCGGGACGGCGGTGTTCTTCACGGGGGAGTCGGTGGAACTGGCCTCGAGCATCTTGATACGCATGATGAGGGTCTCCTTCTGGCTATCTTGGAACTCAAGCTGGCGCTGAAGGGTCATTATCTCCGTCTGTGTGAGTTTTCGTGAAGAATTTGACAAACCATGAGACGCTGTTTCTCAGCATCCCATTGCGCGCGCTCCCGTTCGAATCGGGCCCATTGCTGTGTGAGAATAAGGAATTTGCGCGTCGTACCTCTTGAAGGAAGTCCAAGGCCTCTGGAAAGTTCATTGTCGTTTTCTGTCTTGTGGGTAAAGTGCGCCAAGACAAAAACTGGGATCCTGGGTTTCTCAGAGCTGGGCTGGGGCTCTTCTGTCACTACCAGTGTTGTTAGACTGGTCATCGGCGTCAAAACCTTTTCTGACAATTCAGCCAAATGGCGGTAAAACATCGTTTGTTCGACATACGCAGGTATTAACGCAGAAGCCGATCTTATCTTATGCCGCAAACTTGCTGGAATGCATGTCGGGAGAGTCTGTGCGAACTGCCAGGGACGATGCCCGCTGTGCGACTCATTTGTGCACCAGGACGAGCCTGTATTGATATGCGAGGACTGCTACCAGTCAGGATACAAGGACAAGTGCATAGTATGCGGCTCTCGTGCGACTGATGACGCTCACTACTGCAAGGAATGCGTCCGACATGGCAAGGACCGCGATGGCTGCCCCGTGGTCATCAACATCGGCGGGGCGCGTATGGACTCCTTCTTCCAGCGCATGATGACCAAGTAGACACTATACACTCCCAACCATGCGCTCTGCAACGCTTTATCACTTGTTTATGAGCCTGATGCTTCGCATGTATCGATGCGGACAGTGCTCCCAGTACATTAATGGTATGTACACATGTAAATGAGTCAGGTCCGCGGCCTCCACCTCAACCATGCGCCCTAGTTGCCGTGTTCCGGGGAATATGGTAAAGTCCAGCAGGGCGGGGGCTGGCTTCAGTAAAATGATCCGGCCACCGATCAGCAGCGGCTTATCCATCGTCTCTCTCACTGCCTTGACCCTGAACCGCCGGCCCCTCTTGACGTGGGTCTTGTTGGGGAAACAGACGAGGTTGGCGGCCGAGGCCCGGCTGACGTAGTCGCCACGGTTGACAACAACCGTGGAGAACTCGGCGAACCGGTCGAGCAGCTCCCTGGTGATGAATGGTGGGGAGCCAATGGTGAAATGTGACACTCTGTCAGCGCAGTCAGGCCTGTGGTCGCGGTACATGTCGGCCAGGATAGCACAGCATGACCCACCCATCGAATGCCCGATGAACTCGATCTTGTAGTCTGGATACATGTCCACAGCCTCGTCTATTGAATCTACGATCCGATCCCAGACCCACTGTGACGAGATCAAGAACCCCTGGTGGATGAAGCCCTCCTTATACTGCACGGGCGAGGCGAGCAAGTCTGTGGTGAGATCTGAGAGAGAGATGGAGCCCCGCACAGTGACTAGGACAGACTCGTCGGAGTGGTGGATGGCGGTGATGTAGGCAGGTTTGAACGGGCTGGCAATGTATAGCTCGTCGAGTATGTCCGCCGGGTCCACCCCGGAGAGGCGGCAGAAGGTCGTGCGGTTGGAGCGGCGGTAGGCCTCGGAGGACTTGCGGTAGTGGGCGACGGCGTCTATGATGCGGAGAAAGCCCCGTGGACCAGGGAGGAGTCTGTTCGGCGTGTACGTGCCTTCCGCAATCAGCGTGGGGTAGGTCGCGGCGGCCAGCCGAGCGCACCGCTCAATGTGGCGAAAATGCACAGTCTCCTCGTCGGTATCCACAATGGGCTGTGTCTTTGCATTGTATGGCGTTCTGCCGTGGGGCAATCGGATCGTTGGTGCAACCTGGGAGAGCGCTACATTCTTCACACCTCGAATCAGATCAAGTGGGGATGTGAGATGAACAAGGGCGATACCAAGCCCAACAGTAGTAACATATGCTGCAGTTTTGGGAATAAGATGGTCTTGCTGGTTCATTGCGCCAATTGGACGCGATTATGTGATTGGTGCCCAAGATTTTCAATCTCATTCCACGAGGTGTCGCGCTCGCTAGGACCCCGAACTGAGTCACCTCACCGCCTAGTGGCCACCGGACACAAAAACTTGCTTCATTTCTTCATTCCGGGGACATGGTCGCCCAGATTATCGAAACGCACTTTAAGGTCGTCACTCGAAAACGGGAGATGCGACGTTCCAGGCCAATCTGTACGCGTATGGGGCATCCCCTGCCAATCGGGGGAGGCAATTGGACTTTTGAAATTCTGAAAGAAAATTGCTCTTTTCAATTGGCTGAGCCGCGGAAATTGAATTTTTACTTGAGCAGCAATAAGGACGCTTAGGTAGCGATCGGGGCATGACTAGAAGGGGTCTGTGAGTACCATGGGGGCCTCGTAATAATGTTAAAACCATTTTTACCAGGCTATGGTTTTCTTCATTGAAGAGAGTAATGGGCTCCCGGATCCGTGGCCAGAGGAAGGGTTCTTCCACCGTTTTCTTAGCGCGTACTCACCACCGCAAGGGCCGTGCCGCTCTCCGCGCTCTCGATGCCCGCGAGCGTAACGGCTTCGTCCGTGGTGTCGTCAGCACGATTCTTCACGATCCCGGTCGCGGTGCCCCCCTTGCCCGTGTGACTTTCCGCCACTCTCACAGATGCGCCAAGGTTCAGGAGACTTTCGTCGCCCCCGAGGGCCTTGTTGAGGGTCAGTCTGTCTACTGCGGCCCCAAGGCCACTCTTACCATCGGTAACGTCCTTCCCATCGGCAAGATGCCCGAAGGTACCATCGTCTCCATGGTTGAGGATAAGGCTGGTGACCGCGGCGCCCTCGCTCGCACCTCCGGCGCTGCCGCTGTCGTCATTGGCCACAACGCCGATGAGGGCCGCACCCGTGTCCGCCTCCCCTCCGGCCAGAAGAAGCTTCTTCCCTCCATGTGCCGTGGTATGGTCGGTATCGTTGCTGGCGGTGGCCGTTCCGATAAGCCTATCATGAAGGCTGGTACTGCCTACCACAAGGCCAAGGCAAAGCGTAACAACTGGCCTCGCGTCCGTGCTGTTGCCATGAACCCCGTTGACCATCCCTTCGGTGGTGGTAACCACCAGCATATCGGTCACCCTTCGACCATCTCCCGTGGTGCCGTCCCCGGCCAGAAGGTTGGTCTTATCGCTGCCCGCCGCACTGGTTTCGGCCGTCGTTAAACTTCGGTGTTCTATTGTCTCTGGGAGAATTTTGAGCGGAATGGGGAGGCTTCGAGAGCATGTGTGTCATGATACAATTGCACTTTAAGGTCGTCACTCGAAAACGGGAGATGCGACGTTCCAGGCCAATCTGTACGCGTATGGGGCATCCCCTGCCAATCGGGGGAGGCAATTGGACTTTTGAAATTCTGAAAGAAAATTGCTCTTTTCAATTGGCTGAGCCGCGGAAATTGAATTTTTACTTGAGCAGCAATAAGGACGCTTAGGTAGCGATCGGGGCATGACTAGAAGGGGTCTGTGAGTACCATGGGGGCCTCGTAATAATGTTAAAACCATTTTTACCAGGCTATGGTTTTCTTCATTGAAGAGAGTAATGGGCTCCCGGATCCGTGGCCAGAGGAAGGGTTCTTCCACCGTTTTCTTAGCGCGTACTCACCACCGCAAGGGCCGTGCCGCTCTCCGCGCTCTCGATGCCCGCGAGCGTAACGGCTTCGTCCGTGGTGTCGTCAGCACGATTCTTCACGATCCCGGTCGCGGTGCCCCCCTTGCCCGTGTGACTTTCCGCCACTCTCACAGATGCGCCAAGGTTCAGGAGACTTTCGTCGCCCCCGAGGGCCTTGTTGAGGGTCAGTCTGTATACTGCGGCCCCAAGGCCACTCTTACCATCGGTAACGTCCTTCCCATCGGCAAGATGCCCGAAGGTACCATCGTCTCCATGGTTGAGGATAAGGCTGGTGACCGCGGCGCCCTCGCTCGCACCTCCGGCGCTGCCGCTGTCGTCATTGGCCACAACGCCGATGAGGGCCGCACCCGTGTCCGCCTCCCCTCCGGCCAGAAGAAGCTTCTTCCCTCCATGTGCCGTGGTATGGTCGGTATCGTTGCTGGCGGTGGCCGTTCCGATAAGCCTATCATGAAGGCTGGTACTGCCTACCACAAGGCCAAGGCAAAGCGTAACAACTGGCCTCGCGTCCGTGCTGTTGCCATGAACCCCGTTGACCATCCCTTCGGTGGTGGTAACCACCAGCATATCGGTCACCCTTCGACCATCTCCCGTGGTGCCGTCCCCGGCCAGAAGGTTGGTCTTATCGCTGCCCGCCGCACTGGTTTCGGCCGTCGTTAAACTTCGGTGTTCTATTGTCTCTGGGAGAATTTTGAGCGGAATGGGGAGGCTTCGAGAGCATGTGTGTCATGATACAATTGCACTTTAAGGTCGTCACTCGAAAACGGGAGATGCGACGTTCCAGGCCAATCTGTACGCGTATGGGGCATCCCCTGCCAATCGGGGGAGGCAATTGGACTTTTGAAATTCTGAAAGAAAATTGCTCTTTTCAATTGGCTGAGCCGCGGAAATTGAATTTTTACTTGAGCAGCAATAAGGACGCTTAGGTAGCGATCGGGGCATGACTAGAAGGGGTCTGTGAGTACCATGGGGGCCTCGTAATAATGTTAAAACCATTTTTACCAGGCTATGGTTTTCTTCATTGAAGAGAGTAATGGGCTCCCGGATCCGTGGCCAGAGGAAGGGTTCTTCCACCGTTTTCTTAGCGCGTACTCACCACCGCAAGGGCCGTGCCGCTCTCCGCGCTCTCGATGCCCGCGAGCGTAACGGCTTCGTCCGTGGTGTCGTCAGCACGATTCTTCACGATCCCGGTCGCGGTGCCCCCCTTGCCCGTGTGACTTTCCGCCACTCTCACAGATGCGCCAAGGTTCAGGAGACTTTCGTCGCCCCCGAGGGCCTTGTTGAGGGTCAGTCTGTATACTGCGGCCCCAAGGCCACTCTTACCATCGGTAACGTCCTTCCCATCGGCAAGATGCCCGAAGGTACCATCGTCTCCATGGTTGAGGATAAGGCTGGTGACCGCGGCGCCCTCGCTCGCACCTCCGGCGCTGCCGCTGTCGTCATTGGCCACAACGCCGATGAGGGCCGCACCCGTGTCCGCCTCCCCTCCGGCCAGAAGAAGCTTCTTCCCTCCATGTGCCGTGGTATGGTCGGTATCGTTGCTGGCGGTGGCCGTTCCGATAAGCCTATCATGAAGGCTGGTACTGCCTACCACAAGGCCAAGGCAAAGCGTAACAACTGGCCTCGCGTCCGTGCTGTTGCCATGAACCCCGTTGACCATCCCTTCGGTGGTGGTAACCACCAGCATATCGGTCACCCTTCGACCATCTCCCGTGGTGCCGTCCCCGGCCAGAAGGTTGGTCTTATCGCTGCCCGCCGCACTGGTTTCGGCCGCCGCTAATTACCTTCACCAATTTTGTAAATGGCCTATTTTTCGACCATGCTCGTCAGAATCTGCTGCTCATGTTAATGCTCGTCCCCCAAAATCTACGCATTCGCAAATATGCTCTAAGCAGTATCTTGTGAACAGGTTGCGCCGTCTTATACGCTTGCCTGACCCTTCCGAAGCTCAAGAAGTTTGACCTAAAACTTTAACATACACTCGTTGGTAACACATAAGCCAGACCGCGCCCCGCGCGGCATGGGGTCAAACCGTTGCCCGGTTGGACTTCCGCGTCCGCGGCGTCCGCCTGGCTGCGACCTAAAAGTGCGTTTTTTAGCCATCTGACGAATTCTTCAAAGTGGGCGAACATGAGCGCTGTAGACGCTGAATATGCCCGTTACTATGAGATGATTGACAGTTTGGTCAATGAGCTTCAGGAGTATTCGTCACATGATCCTGAGTTTAATCTAGCGGCGATTCGGATGCTCACGCCCTATGGCTCATCTGCAGGGAGCAACGAACACGCCATTCAAGTACTTTTTACGATTCTATTAGACCTGCAGCACACATATGCCCACAACGAAGCGCTCCAGGCAATCCTGGCCATTGGCGGTGTATCTGGGCTGGGCATCCTCGTTCGGGAGGTTCTGAGCAACAGACAGGGTGGATTCGACCTCTATACAGGCCCGAGCATGCGTCCTGCGGCTGATTACCTTGCCTGGCAGCGGACAGTGCTCACAGCCCTGGCCAACCACCCGGTCATCGTCAGCCTCGTCCTCATCCCAGCCCTAGTGTCGTCAGTAACAGATGCAGCGGTGCCAGATCACATCAAGCGGGCTATATTCTGTGCGATTCCGCTCTTTGGCGACGAATCGGCGGCCGAGTACTCCGATACGATTGCTCTGTGTCTCGAGACGGAGAACGTCATGAGGAAGGAAGTTATGCTCGCTCTCAGGGCGCAGGGTGATGCCGCAGAGCGTATCCTGATCGCCCTTGCCCTCGACAGTAGCAACCCTCCGATCCAGAAGCTCGCGATCCTCGGGCTGGGGGCCCCACCACTCGGGTTGTCTTCCAAGACCAAGGCCGTCGACATAGAGCTCAAGCAGAACCCTATTCCTGGGCCATCCGTCGTTGTCGGGTTCAGGGAGCCCGAAGAGGGGCAGGAGCAGGCGGTGCTGGAGCTGCATGAGAGTACGCTCTTGTGTCTGCTTAAAACTGCGCTTGAGAAACGTACTTTCCCACCAGACGCCTTTGAGGTCGAACGTGACGTCCCACTTGCCGACGATGATGATGACTTGGAGACACGTATGGCGCGGCTGATCGCCCAGCAAGCTAAGAAGTCGCCCGACAACATGGAGCGGTTTGACCGGGACCGCTCCGCTCTGGACTTCCAGTACTCCGATGGCTCCCCCTCTATCGCGGCAGGGTCGCCGCACGCCTCTGAGGAGCAGGGAGCGGACGACGACACCGGGCCCCTGCTCATGGCGAAGACGGTGTCCCCCGCTGCCGTCGACTGCCTGACAACACTGCTCACACAGCGCAGGGTCTCTGCAGACGTCCTGATGGCAGTGTGCGCGTCTTGCGGCGCTATTGGTATGCCCGAGGGCGCTGCCTTTGCCGCCCCCCTCGAGGCCCTGCTCGGGCCCAAGGTCAGGATGGCCGACCCCGGCCTTAGGGCAGCAGTCACCCAGACCCTGGCCAACTTCGCCCCCCTGGTCACTGAGCGAGGCATCTTACAGCTCATCAAACAACTCGATGACTCAAGCTGGGCGGTGCGGTACCAGAGTGCACTCGCCCTCGCTGCGGTCGGGAGCCGGGCGGACAGGGCCGTGACCAAGCTGAGGGGGCTGCTGGAACGGTCTCGGTCCAACAGAGCAGACATTGCCGCGTGTTTGGCAAATATGGGGGAGGCGGGGGAGGTCACGCTGCTTGAATTACTCAACCACTCTCGTCCCGACCTCAGGTCGATTGCCGCCAGGGGTTTGGCACATATGAACGTCTACCGGCCCACACTTGAGCGGATCTCGATGCTCCTTGCCGAGGCCCTAGGGAAGGAGGGCCAGGCCACTGTCCGCTGTGCTCTTTTAGACTCACTCAACACGCTGTCCTCGCGGTCGTTTGAGCAGGTGACGTTCTTACAGACACAGACTCTGGTGGAGATTCTCCGGAAACACCTTAATGACAGGGTTCCGGATGTCCGGAAACACGCGGCCCACCTCCTCGCCCACAACGGCGTCATCGGCCAGTCCGCCCTCCGACACGCACTCAATCAGGCACGCAGCTCCGCGGTGATCATCGCATGCATCGGCGGACTTGCGGAGAGCGGGGCGCGGTGCCTCTTCGCCCTCCTCCTCGTTTTCCAGAACAATCAGGACCAGGGCGTGCAGGGCGCCGTCGTCAGGGCCCTAGTCCATTTCGGGGCCGACCGTATTCTGGACCACTTGTACAAGCTGGACCATTCGTCTCGGCAGAACAATATCCGCACTTTAAGGCAGGTGCAGGCTAGCCCGTTCCCTTCGGTCAGCTCGGACAGGTTCCAGTCTTTGCTGGCAGACGTGTTTGAGGCGCTAGAGGAGGACGGTTTGGATGTTAGGTGAGGTGCCGCTGTATACTAAACGATCGTGCGGGAGCTGTTAGCAGGCTAGGCGAGGGCTAGGTTGGAGTGGAGGGACTGGATGGGACATTAGTCCGGTGGTACATGATACGACCCAAATCGTAGTCATCAATCGATTTGACAAAAGTGCCGAAGAAACCACCGCCACGAATGGTGTTGAGCTTTCTAATTGAGCACAAGAACTTCGAGCTTGGTCTTGCGATTGGCATTAGCATCGGTGCGATCGTTGTATACATCATTAACATCCTGGGCCTCTTCTTTAAGGTTAGAATCTCCAAGCACTCCTTCTGTGAGGCTGCTCTGATTGGAATGGACGTAATGGGACCATATTCAAAGGTACACAAACCTATGAAGGAAATACGCGACCGGATTCTTTGCGACGAAGGTCTCCTTGACCTCCGCCTAAGGGATCGTGTTGGGAGCTCCTTTGGCCAGTACTTCGACGACCCAAAGAGCACCCCCAAGGACAAGTGCCGCGCCTTTGTCGGCGTGATGCTCGAGGCCCCAGATGACACGGACATTGACCGCATCCGTGAGTGCGGGTATATCGTCAAAATGACCAGCGGCGGTAGGTTCCCCGCCATCGCCATGCCTAGCCGCTCGGTACCCGGGCTGATGATCGGCTTATTCCGGGGATACCGGCTCCTCCAGCGGCTCGAGCGGACAGACCCGAGCGCTATTTCCAACTTCTACAGCGGGAACTCTTCACTCGAGATTTATGATAATGAGAACCAGGTGTGGTATTTGACCGGAAACACGATTGAGCAGAGTCCGAAGAGCGACGAGAGCGATGAGGAGAGCATGCAGTGAGCCACGCCAGTAAATGTACATCCCGACTGCTTTCTAAAGTTATTGGTGGCTATAGCGGTCAAGCTGCTGTGAAAAATGAATAAAAATGATCCCTATGTTTCAGAAGAATGAAACGCGAACATGGTTGGTCAGAACATGGTGGGGTGTCAAGTGCAGATTAGGGTGGCTCAAGAAATATTGACGCGAGTCGAGACTACCATCTATGGCGCACCTAACGGCGCGCACGGCTCCCTTGTCTGCCCGGATCTCGGTGATTTTTGGCCGAGATCGGAGTCGGCTGTTGAGTCGCAGAAGACGAAGTGATCTGTATGCCCCCAGAAGCGCAATCAGAGGCTTCTGGCCTCAGTCTAGCAGAATCACAGCCACAAACTGCTTTCCAGCGGGCAGTTGCGTTCCTTCAGAAGAATAATCCCGATGCTTCGAGTGCAAGGTGGGTTGTTGCCATCATGAAAGGCATACACAAGAAACTGGGTGAATTCCCTCATGGCGTTGCCAAGGATGAGATCTCTCTGATGCTCAACTTCCTGATTTCGTTGTGCCATAACGAATTTTCTTCCCCACTGACTATCGATGCGCTCCATCTGCTCAAGAACTTCATAGACACCGATAAGACTGTCCGCCAAGCTCTTGTCCCTTCCAGGGCTCTCTTCGGGCCCACTGGGATGAACCTCGAGGAGCACTTCGAGGCCGTAGACCCCCAAATCAAGCACAGCGCAATCCAGCTCGCAATCGTATGCCTCCAGCGCCTCCCGGGTATCAACCCGTGGATGGTGGCCGACTCCGACCACGCCATGCTCAGCCTGCTCATCGCTGAGCGGGTCTCTGACTCCAAAACGACTCCCCAGTCCATTGAGCACCGCCTCAACTGCCTCGAGGCCCAAACCACGTCCCAGGGCGGCGAGCTGCAGCGGGATGTGTCCCGCATGGAGCCAGTGGAGGATAAGATCACGAACATGACCCAGGAGATCGCTGAGCTCAA
This sequence comes from Carpediemonas membranifera, assembly GCA_019828565.1. Lineage (NCBI taxonomy): Eukaryota > Fornicata > Carpediemonas > Carpediemonas membranifera. The sequence continues at coordinate 340,258 of JAHDYR010000004.1, forward strand.
GCAGACGGTGCGGACACTCACCCAGGCCCTTCGGATCAGCGAGGGCACCGTCAAGGCACACGGCACGGAGATCAGGACGCTCGAGATGGCCGTGCAGTCCCACACTGGCACGATCAAGCGCCTGTCGACCCGCCCCACCGCCCCCGAGAAGCCCACCGCTACCAACGAGGATGCTGGGCTGAAGGAGCGCGTGGACGCCATTGCGGTGGAGCTTGAGGGCATGGGTGTCAATATCCAGCAAGCGATCCAGGGGGTCGACACCCTCGACACTCGCATTGCAGATAACTACGCCGAGATGAAGGAGCTCACGACCAAGACGGCCCGGACGGAAGACGTCGACAAGAAGGTCGAGGAGGTCAAGATTCTCGTCAGAAACCTCGACAACCGGCTTAAGGATGTCGCCAAGGCCACCCGCAACGCCATGAAGGGGCAGACCGGCGCCACCCCGCTCCCTGCCCTCCTCAGCGCCCACGACGGCCCCGCTAACCTTTCTGGGGCCGACGAGGACGACCTCGCGGCCCGTATGACTGCAGTTGAGTCGGGTGTGACCCAGCTGATGACTGCGAACAAGACCACCCTGCAAACGGCCGAGGAGGTTCAGAAGGAGTTCGTCCTCTTCCAGTCGAGCACGCTGTCCACCATTGACTATCTCAAGGAGAACACCAGAGCCCAGGGCGACCTCCTCCAGCGTCTGCGGATGAAGCCCAGTGGGGGTACTGGTGGAGACGGTAAGGCAAGCAGGGCCCATGCCGCGGAGATCGCCGCGATCAAGGCTGAGCTGGGTACAATGCACCAGGACCACCAGGCACTGAGAGATGCCATCACCGCAACCCAGCAGACCGCACGGGTCGCCGCACTAGAGGCCGAGGGCGCCGCCAAGGAGCACGCCAAGCGCCGCAACCTTCAGGACATCGAGCTGAGGCGCCTGCGGTCCACCACCGAGACGAACACGGGCACCGTGATGACACTTGAGTCGAAGCTGTCGCTGTTCGAGCACAGGCTCGGGGAAATGGGGACCGCGCTCGAGGCCGCCGCAGAGAGGGGCAACCGGGCTCTGGCCGAGTGCACCGCCGTCTCCTCCACTGCCACGAAGAACGAGCTCGCGGTACGGTCCCTGGGCGCCGCATCCCGGCACGCCACTGACCGCATCACCGCGCTCGGGGTCCGTCAGTCCGAGACGGACGCGGTCGTCACGGGCCTGCAGTCGACAGTCCAGTCAGTTGTCACAGACTTCGAGCAGACCGCCCGCGAGCTCCGTTCGGCCGACAGCGCCACGAAGGAGCAGCTGGGGGCCGCGACGGACCGCATGGCCGACCTCAGGTCCAACGTCGCCGTGCTCACCGGCAGGGCCGAGCAGGGGGAGTCCCGGCTGGCCTCTGCTGAGGACGGTATGCGGGCTATACGCGAGACGGTCGACTCGACCGTGACCCAGCACGGCCAGGCCATCCAGGCCAACGGCGCCACACTGACCCGACTTGAGCGGCGGGTCGACTCCACCGATCACGCCGTCCAGGGTCTCCAGAGCGACATGGCGGACATATCCACCTCCACGACAACCCAGGCGAACACGGTGAAGTCCATGAACGCGCGTCTAGGGTCCCAGAGCTCGGACGTCGAGGCCCTGCTCTCCACGACCCAGCGGTTCACAGACGACATGTCTCGGCTCAGGAGTACTGTTGCCGTCCACGACCGGATGATCTCTGACCGCGGGTCGGCCGGTGACGATGGCCAGGAGACCCGCATCACCCAACTCGAGCGGGCGGTCGACACGCTTCACGAGTCAGTCCGGGGTGTCGAGAAGACCGTGCAGCAGGAGTCTCTCAACAGCTCGATGGCTAGGGCCAGGCCTGCCGAGGACGCGGCCGACGAGCTGTTCAACCTCACCCGGGGTCTCCCCTCGAAGGCGGACATCACAGAGCTGCGGACAAAGCTTGAACGTCTGACCGACAGAGTTCATACGACGGAGTCTGGCGCCAAGGACGTCGACAAGACACTCACGAGCCACGCCAGCTCTATCGCTGTGACCAGGAGCATGGTGACAGGTCTCGCCCGTGCTATTGCAGAGGCGACCGACGCCGACAACCGCGACATCGACGTCGAGTACCTCATGGATGGCGACTACGACACCAGCGCCAGCCCAGTCGACATCGTGCGGTCGGCCACCGTCGCCGTGGCCCACATGGCGACTGTGCTGAACGTCACGAACAAGCGGGTCGACTCCCTCGCCGGGGACGTCCACGACCAGGCTGTCGCCGTGACCGCCGTATCAGATTCATTGGTGCAGGCCAGGGCTGAGCTCGGATGTCTTGCCGACGTCTCCCGCACCCACACCGCTGAGCTGACCACCCTCAAGGACGCTTCCCGTCGCCAGGGCCATACGGTGGCACAGGCGGTCAACTACCAGCAGACGAAGCAGGTTCAGCTCGCCGAGACCGCCCAGCAGAACATCGCCAAGCTATCTCATAGTGACGTCACCCTGGCCCAGAAGACGGAGATCCTGCGGTGGACCTTGGGGAAGCTCCAGTTCCTCCCGGTCGAGACGTACTCAGCCATCGTGATCCAGGCCGCGGAGATCGTCAGAATCAACGCCCAGTTCTTCCAAAGCCACCCCCAACCCGCCCAGGAACTACAGGCTGTCGTTTATGCATTCCTCGGCGTTGTTCTCCAGCAGGCCGACCCTTCCATCGAGGTCGTGGTCGCCATTGTCAGCTCCATGGCCATTCTTGAACTCCCCACCGACCTTGTCCACTGCGCCCACGCCGACCTGGTCATCGAGAAGCTTGTGGACTACGCCCTCGGCACCATCCCCCACAGGGAACTCCAGCTCGCAGCCATCCAAGGCCTGACCTCCGCCTCGAGAGATATGCCTGCTCTGAACAAGATTGCGGCCCATCCGCAGCTCACGGAGCATCTGGTCGACACGATAGCTCGGCCCATGGACGGGTCCGCTGAGACCCTCCTCGCCAGCCTTAAACTGCTCAGAGTCATGGCGAAGCTGCCGTCTGCCGCTGCAACCGTGACGCGCCCCCACATCATTCCTAGGATGGTGAGTCTCCTTGACATGCCTGACCCTGCAGTGGTGGAGGGCACGCTGCTCCTCATCAAGGCGGTGTCGCAGCACGGCGACAGACCTGGCGAGGCAATCATGCGCCTGGACGGCATCAGCAAGATGGTCCTTCTCATGAATGACCCGCAGAAGTCCGTCTCGAATGCTGCCACCGTCGCTCTCAGATCTCTCGCCGCCTCGTCCATCACGATGCAGAAGCACCTCGCACAGCAGGGTGTGCTGGATCAGCTGAACCTCCGTTACCCCGTGTTCGGCCGCACCCCGGGTCAGGCGAACCCCTCTGCCCCGCCCACGCCCCGCACACTGTCCACGCCGTACCAGTTCTCACGGCGGGTCGGGTCGTCGGTCTCGATTGCACCGCCGCCCGCCACAGCGCAGGCGAGGGTACGGCCTACTTCGACTCCACTAACTGTGGGAGGAAGGCACGATTGAATGTAATAATAAAATAACAACTGGTGTATTAATACCGTGTATGGTTTAATGAAAGCAACGAACTTCCGCAGTTTAGGGTCACACTGGTATGCCTTGCTCGCCTTTGTAGAATCGACGCCTTGCTTCCGTGCTCGCGACGCTGGTTCTTGCCTGGGTCGTCCAAGTCTGCGAGGAGCTTCGGGAGCATACGGTGTCTTTGGACGCGGCAGTTCGGGCCGCGAGGACAATATGGGGTCTTCGCCTCTGAGAGAACGGCTGTCATTCTTATACATAAAGGACCCACGATCCGCCTTGGCGCTCAGATGCGCGCTACTGCTCTAGGTGAACGCCAACCGAGCACTGACTACAGGCAGCTCGTGTCACCTCGGCGTGACGGCCGTAATATTTACACAGCTCAAAATATATGATACGATCCTGATCCGGTCCCGGCAGGTCGTGTAATCAAATCAGGATGGCCAGTTCGAATGGCCGACGAGACTTCGGACGCGGTGACCCGTCATCATCTGATTAAACAGAATTCTCCTTCCCTGTACGTGGACATCACAGTGATTAATCACTCCCCAAGATGAAATTCCACATACAATCTCTGGTGGACCTAAGCTCCGCGTCAAAGGAGTACCACCGAGAGCTTCCCCACGTCCGTTACCCGACATCCTTCTCCAGATGCTTGTCTGTCAAGACCACCGATTTCTTGCGGGCAAACTGGCGTCCGACCACGGACTACGCTACCTACGAGGACCTAGAAGCCACCATCTGCCCCGATGCGATCATTCGCACGGCAGTGAAGTCAAAATCCTCTGCCACCCGAGCCCAGTTCCCCGACGAGGAACCATCTCCACCCATCGACCGGACGTTCGCCTGAGGTTTGACAACCCCGGCTATCCCTCCTCCGAGCCGCCCCAAGCCTCAGAAGCCTCAGACCATGGCGACACATGGGACGATTACGAGGACATCCGTACGTACCTCGCCGACGAGGCAGACCGCGTGGTTTCGGCTTGCGCGGTCACTTTCCTCCCGTCACTCGACATCGGCGCCCGCCTGAAGTCGATCACCGTCGACACTGCCGCACTTTTCGGCAAAGCACCGCTCCACCGCACAACATGCCAAGCCCAAGTCAGGCCCGACGAGGGCGGTGTGAAACCCGTCATTGACATCGTCTGCTCGGACTACGTCTCCGACGCGCGGGCTGATAAGGTGAAGCAGTATCAGCACTTCAACGTTGATATGGTGCCTGCTGTTGTCAGTTCGAGCGGCCGTTGCGCGCCCTGGAAGGCTGGCGGTGTGCCCTGGCCAGAGAGGCTGGTCGAGATGAAGCTGCTGGACAACGCGGCCAAGGATCGTCTCGTGGACCGGGTTTTCGTTGCCAATTGGAAGTGGCAGTGCAGAGCCATCGTGGATTGGCTGACACAAGCCCAAGCTGCTCGCGAACGCGCGGCTGCTGCTGGGCAGGACATTGTGAGTGAGTAAGAACGGGAATACCACAACATTTCGCTGTTTTGATCTCACTTTGGTTACTTTCGTTGTCTTTTTGCGGAGAAGTAGCTCCTTTCAAGGAGTTTTGGTACGTTTTGTGCGAGTGGATGCGTGAAATTGCGCAAAATCGAGCCTTGGTGCTCAGATGCGCGCTGCTGCTCAAAGTGAACGCAAATCGTGTTCCTTTACGCCGTTTAACGCAGTAAGCCGCGAGAGCGCCATCGACGACCGAGTCGGAGTCAAGAGCAGCACTCGACCAGGGCACCCGGGGTGCTGAGGGTCGGAGGGTCCCGCGGGGAGCGCGGGCCGGAGACTATTGATCGTTGGATTGATTCGACCAGATGTGCAGGATATGGCAGAATTCGAAAGATGCCCGAAGAAGACACGGGCACGCCCAAGGCAGAGGGTCCCGAACGACGGACCTGCCTCGTCTCGCGAGGAACGCGGGAAACGAAAGAAGACGCTGAATATTTACGCGGAGAGACAGGAAATCCGAGTAAATATTATTCCCCCCCATTTGGATATGAGTTAGGATGCGAGCACCACTCGAGCCCATTGGCACCCGGGGTGCTGAGACGCCCGAGAGGGCGCACGGAAACGTGCAGTTTATGGCATCAGAATTTCGAATGCCCGAAGGCACATCGGGCACGTCCGCAGAACCTCCTGTATCCCAGGAAGAGTTCCGAAAGTTTACCAACAACGTAACTGCCACATTGGAGTTCATGAAAACGAAGATGGAGAACATCGAGGAAAGATCCATCCAGAGGGAGGTAGAACAAGAAGAGTACGAGCTAGAAACCGATGAGCAAGCAACCCAGGGAACCTTCCAAGGCTTTCCGTCCTTCTTGTTCGATTTGGAGCTCCCCAAGAGGTACGGGCCCCGCGACGAAGCCAAGTTCCTACGCGAGATCATGCGTCTCCTGACGACCGCGGACCCGCACTCACTCGACGTGAACGATCTACTGCTCCGTCTCCTGAGCCGGTTCAAGGTCCTTCTCCTCAAGGACGACTACGACGACAACGTCTGTGACTACGCCACTGCAGCCCTGCGAGCCACGCCCCCGAAGTCTGAGATGGAGATCGAGACGATCCTCGCTAAGGCCAAGACTAAGGGCAAGCGTAAGCGTCGGAATTTTCAGGAGCAGGGCTCCAGCAGCGTCGGCCGCCGGGCCCGCTCCTAATATTCCCATCAACCCGTTCGCGATGGCGGGTGTGGGAACAATTCAGGGTAGCTCCAGCAGTAGTAGCGCGGGTACGAGACGGAATCCCCGTCGAGATCACAGCGCCTCCACCACCGGCAGCCCCACAGAGGACCATCGACCCGAGGATACTTCCGAAGCTCGAATCAATGACACAACAAGGAATCATCGAGCCGACGCCCCTCAGTCAGCTCAAGCACAGCGCCCCGCTGTTTGCTGTCCCCAAGGGGGAAGACATAAGAGTGATCCACGACCTGAGGCGGCTGAACACGGTCACACGCGAACGCCGCTCCTTCCGTCTGTTCGGCATACGTCGTGCCATCAACACACTCTCCAGCCAGGCCTGGATGGCCAAGATAGACCTAAGATCCGGCTACTCACAGCTGGCCATCAGAGACTCGGACAAACCGCTCCTGGGCATCGCTCTGCCCGACGGTCGGGCGTTCCAATACCGCACGCTAGGCTTCGGTTGGACCGCCGCGCCTTATTTCTTCCAGTCCGCTATGGTCCAGGTAGCAAAGGTCATCGCCCTCCGCCACAAGGTAATCGTCAACGTCTACCTCGACGACTTCTTACTGTCAGCCGACAGCAGAGACCACCTCAGCAAGGAAATACCCAAGATCATCAAGACGATGGAGGCACTGGGCCTCATCCCGTCGCTGGAGAAGTGCATCTTAACACCGTGCCAGTGCATAGAATTCCTTGGCCTGCTCCTGAACACCACGTCCAACACCATCCGTCTCCCCCGCCGACAAGGCCAAGAGGTACGCAGAGGCCCTATCAGAAGCACTCGTCAAGAAGCGCATCCGCGCGAAAGACTGGGCGAAGATCGTAGGCAAGCTCTCCTTCTTCGCCACCTCTGCAAGACGGGCTACCCTGAAGCTCCGCACGCTCCCCTCTGCCACGGAGAACTGGGTCGACATCCACCCCTACACAGCAGACCTCAAGGAGTGGCTGCAGCTCCTGGCCGTCCGACCAACCCGCTCCTTCGCCGAGTTGAAGAACCTATGGTCTCAGGACCAGCAACTAGAGCTGATTATTTCCACAGATGCGTCGGGCACAGGCTGGGGAGCCCAGTGGACCAACACGTCCGCGAACTCCCACGGTTCTTTCAAGGGCGCACTGGCGGAACAATCTATCAACGTGAAGGAGCTCGCCGCAGTCCTCTTTGGCTCACGCATCATACCAGCACAGGACTCAGAGCGCAATCTCACGGTCTTCTCAGACAACAGCTCGTGCGTCGCCTGGATCAACAAGGAGGGCAGCTCAAAGGCCCCCCGATGGCGCTACAGACACTCAGGATACTCTACAAGGAGATGGAACGCAAGAAGCTCCTCATACACGCTCGACACACCCCAGGCCACCTCAATCTCGCCGCAGACCGACTGTCACGCGGGTTGTCCACCCCACCCCACGTGCTGGAGACAATTCTCGAGACTTGGGGCCCCGTCGACGTGGACGCTACAGCACACCCAGACCGCACTCTACGCCTCCCAGGGTTTACCATCGAACACTGGCCGGACGGCCTGTTCAGGAACTGGCGCGGACACCGCGTTTATGCCGCGCCACACCCGTCCCCGATGACCTTGGGACGGACATGGCAGACCCTCCTACCGATCTTAACGACCCCGACTACATCCCCTCCGAACTCGTGGACCTCAGCATGCTTCCTCGTCGTGCCAGACATTACGAGCCCCGAACTCCAACAACTCAAGGCGCACGCGACATGCAAGATTCCCTTCTCAGTACCGAAAGACGACTTCGCATCAGAGGACCAACAACTCCTAGACCGTCTCTCCAGGCCAAACGGGACCATCCGCTTCATAGCTCTCGCCTTCAGGACACGTTCTCCAGAATCCTGCAGCACCCAATACTGTCTCACATGCGCCGAGACGAGTCCAAGCGCTCAGTAGCCGGATGGATTACAGCATTCATCCTTGAGTACCGCGACCCACACGAGGACGACACCGATGAGTACCGAGCCTTCCTGGAGGACGAGGCCGAGTATAATGCACCAGCCACGGTCGATCGAAAGGGATACTGGATCGAGAAGGCCGCCCCACTCTTTTCCGACTGGACCCCCAGCACCTACTGTCCACAAATCAGAAGAGGCATAGCAGACAACGCCAACACCACCGGCATGACAGGCGGGTCAGCCCCAGTCACAAGGGGAGGACATGATCAGGGCCATCAAGTCCAGGAACAGCGACATCGCGACGTACCAAGCGACACTATTCGCCGCGATTGCTTACCTGACCGTGAGCCGCGGAGCTGAAATCTTCAACCTGACGAGCGCTGACATCGTGTTCAAGACAAACGGGGACGCCCAGCTGCTCCTTGGTCGCACAAAGACGCTTGCAAAGGTCACTAAGTCACTACCCAACACCCTACTAGGCCCATTCAACCCAGCGCTGGCCCTGAAGAGATGGGTACGAGGCTTGAACCTTCCACCGGACGCCTGCATCTGGCGCGCGATCACATCCTCATCGAAGGTCAGCCGTAAGACCCCGTGCACAATGCGACGTATGCGAGAGGAGCTACGCACAGTCTTCCACGACAACAGGATTGGCCTACACAGCTTCCGCAAGGGAGCGGCTTCCGAACTGGCACTAGCAGGCACACCGATAGAGACCTTACTCCAACTCGGAACCTGGGCTAACGGCAACTCTCTCCGGCCTTACATCGGGGAGGCTATCCGCAACCACCCTCGTCAAACCCGACAAACTGCAACCTTACCTTACCTTACCTAGCTAGGATACTCTAGCCGACCGCAAAGAGTGATATAAAAATTCGAGCGATGCAGCATCAGAGAATGTCGGTAGATCACCGACGATCACAAGAAGGAGGTGGGAGAATCATCTTCACAAGGTCTCCTGATGTGCCTGGTGGTACATTAGGGATCCAGGAGGAGCTTCTCCACGTTATCTCCGAAATCCGCAAAAATTTCGCACAATACGTCCCTGATGAGGTCGTGAACGACTTCAACAGTAATCAGGAACTTATTTGACGCTTTGCAGAACGAAGCAAACGTTAGAACTTGGCTTGGAGACGGGAAGTCCCGTAAGAACAAACGTCTGACTCTCGCAAAACTGCGGGAGATCCTCGACAGAATTCGTGCAGTTGCCGTGGCATACGAGGGTCGCAATGCGCCCAACGTCACGAAGTCTCGCATGACAATGATCGATACAGCGCCTGCTCATGCAGCCGAAGTCGTGAGGACTGTCGCCCGGATCGCTGGTGCGCCTGTTGGGTCAACCGACACCGCCCGCGCCCTCAGCCCTTCACCCCAGACTCAGTCTGCCCCCGTCCCCCGCCCGCCGATTCCGAGCCAACCGCCGGCTCCGAGTCAGACCCCTCAACGCCCAGCAAGCCAGGCAAGCGAGGGCCCGTCCAGCGTTACACTCGACGCGTCCCAGACGCCAGAGTTCAATCAGCGCAGAGCGACGGCCCCCGTCCGCCCAGACTGTTTCCTCGACCCAGCGAAGGCCCTCTTCCTGGGTAAGCTCGCCCACCCAAGCGCCGTCGCGCCGGGTTCGCGGAGGGCTTGATCAGCCGCCTGAAGGCAATCGCCGACGCCGAAGGCACGGACGCCAAACTTGCTGCCGCCGCGAGACTGTGCTCGTACGCGCAGACCTTGTACGCACCCCCGAAGGTCTCGGCTCGCAGGCCGAGAGCCAACCGCACAAGGCGCGCGTGGAACTTGGCCATACGTGGCTTCATCTCCAAGGCAGTGACAACGATCACGGGGTCGGAGACGACCCTCACGCCTGACGAGATCAATCAGTCTCTGAAGGAGAAGCTGTCTTCTCCGACAGGGCTTGTGCCGAACATATCCCTCCCCGACGTGCCGGCGAACCCGCTCAGTGCCATCACGGTCTCGCGCAAGCAGATCAAGGCCGCACTCATGAGCCTTTCGCCGGAATCCGCCCCTGGACCGTCGGGCCTGTCAGCGCTACACCTGCGCATTGCCGCGAGCGTGAGGCGTGGAGACCTCGTAGCCGCCTTGGAGCCTGTCTTGCAGGACATCCTGGACGGTGAGGAGTACACGTCGATCTTCGCACACGCGATCCTGGTGCCGGTGCCGAAGGATTGCGGTGGGGTCCGCCCTGTCGCAATAGGCGAGGTGCTGCGCCGGCTGGCGGCTAAGGTCGCCGCAACAGTCGTCTTCCCAAGGCTTGTCGTCGAGGATGAGTTGATGGGGGACCAATTCGGGCTTGGCGAATCAGCCGGCCTGGAGCGGCTGGCGACGGCCACGCTGAACGAGTACATGAACGGGAGCACCATCGTGACGTTGGACATGTCCAACGCGTATGGCACGATGTCCCGAGATTATCTCGTGAAGGTGGTCGAGGCATATATTCCCGTACTCGGCCCCTACCTCCGCCGAATGTACGCCAGCGGCTTGCTGCTGACGACGACTGGCGAGGTGTGGGCCTCGGAGGAGGGCATCCACCAGGGTGATGCTCTCTCCCCACTCCTCTTCTCGCTGGGCATGTTCCCTCTGCTGACGCAGTTGCGCGGGGAATTCCCGGACTTCACTGTTCGCGGATACCAGGATGACGTTTCGGCGTCCATCCCGAGCCCCCTGCAAGACTACGAGACGGGCCGGAAGGCGAATTCATTCGTCTCTCGGTCGGAGCAGCTCTTTGCGAGTGTTGGGATGCCGTTGAACCGGTCCAAGTGTGCGGTCGCTCATCGCGAGTCGCGGGACGACAACAACGCTTCGGACCAGGTGACGCGGGCGCAGTCTTTCAAGCTGGTGGGTATCCCCATCTCCGTCTCCTCAGCCTTCCACGTTGAGTGCTGTACCAAGATCCTGAAGAAGGTGAAGGCCGTGCTCGACGCCGCCAAGGAGTTCTGCCGGGAGATCGGGTCGAAGGCCACGGCGGTGGCTCTGACGATTGTCAGGGTGTCTGCGCTCACCATCCCCATACATTTCTACCGCAACGTTCTCCCCACGATCAAGTCTACCACAGGCCAGGGCAATTTGCTGGGCAAGACGGCCGTCTTTGAACGGCAGTGTATTGCCCCAGCCGTCTTGGACATCCTGCAAGACAAGATCACCGATGCGGAAGAGATGAAGAAGTTCTGCCGGCGGCTAGGGCTGCCGGTGCATGCGGGCGGTCTCGGCTTGCCGATGCCGCTCGATGTCTGGGCTCCCGCCTACCTGGGGGCCTCCCGGCATCTGCTGGAGTTTGGCCTCAGCCGGCCCGACCTGGATAAGGTCCTCGCGCTGGGCGCCAACGTGAAGGATTGGCCCAAGGATGAGGCAGCGCTGAAGGCGGTCGGCAAGGACAAGCCGCAGCACGAGTTGGTGTGCCTGTTGAAGGAACATAATTTCAACACCAACCCTGCGGTGAAGGACAGCGTCGTCGCGCCCAACATCATCAGCGCTATGCTCAAGTCCGACCCAGTCTCTGTCACGAGGCAGTCGAACCGCCACGAGGTCGACCGGGCCATGATCGCCGACCACCTGGGCCGGCCCGCCTTTAGCGACGCGGCTGGAGTGTGCCCGATCTGCTCTGAGAAGCACAGTCGTACTGTGGCTATGAAGGGCTGGTCGCACGCGGTGGTGTGCCCGTGCCTACGCGGTGACGCAAAGGTGCAGCGGCATGACGCCATCCGGGACGAAGTGATCAGGACCCTCAAGGAGGAGGGCGTGGCAGCCAGGCCTGAGAGGTGGCTGACGCCGAAGTCTGCAGAGGCGAAGCATCCTTTGCGGCCGTACAGAGTGCGCATGGACGTCGAAGTCAGGCCCGACGAGGGCGGTGTGAAACCCGTCATTGACATCGTCTGCTCGGACTACGTCTCCGACGCGCGGGCTGATAAGGTGAAGCAGTATCAGCACTTCAACGTTGATATGGTGCCTGCTGTTGTCAGTTCGAGCGGCCGTTGCGCGCCCTGGAAGGCTGGCGGTGTGCCCTGGCCAGAGAGGCTGGTCGAGATGAAGCTGCTGGACAACGCGGCCAAGGATCGTCTCGTGGACCGGGTTTTCGTTGCCAATTGGAAGTGGCAGTGCAGAGCCATCGTGGATTGGCTGACACAAGCCCAAGCTGCTCGCGAACGCGCGGCTGCTGCTGGGCAGGACATTGTGAGTGAGTAAGAACGGGAATACCACAACATTTCGCTGTTTTGATCTCACTTTGGTTACTTTCGTTGTCTTTTGCGGAGAAGTAGCTCCTTTCAAGGAGTTTTGGTACGTTTTGTGCGAGTGGATGCGTGAAATTGCGCAAAATCGAGCCTTGGTGCTCAGATGCGCGCTGCTGCTCAAAGTGAACGCAAATCGTGTTCCTTTACGCCGTTTAACGCAGTAAGCCGCGAGAGCGCCATCGACGACCGAGTCGGAGTCAAGAGCAGCACTCGACCAGGGCACCCGGGGTGCTGAGGGTCGGAGGGTCCCGCGGGGAGCGCGGGCCGGAGACTATTGATCGTTGGATTGATTCGACCAGATGTGCAGGATATGGCAGAATTCGAAAGATGCCCGAAGAAGACACGGGCACGCCCAAGGCAGAGGGTCCCGAACGACGGACCTGCCTCGTCTCGCGAGGAACGCGGGAAACGAAAGAAGACGCTGAATATTTACGCGGAGAGACAGGAAATCCGAGTAAATATTATTCCCCCATTTGGATATGAGTTAGGATGCGAGCACCACTCGAGCCCATTGGCACCCGGGGTGCTGAGACGCCCGAGAGGGCGCACGGAAACGTGCAGTTTATGGCATCAGAATTTCGAATGCCCGAAGGCACATCGGGCACGTCCGCAGAACCTCCTGTATCCCAGGAAGAGTTCCGAAAGTTTACCAACAACGTAACTGCCACATTGGAGTTCATGAAAACGAAGATGGAGAACATCGAGGAAAGATCCATCCAGAGGGAGGTAGAACAAGAAGAGTACGAGCTAGAAACCGATGAGCAAGCAACCCAGGGAACCTTCCAAGGCTTTCCGTCCTTCTTGTTCGATTTGGAGCTCCCCAAGAGGTACGGGCCCCGCGACGAAGCCAAGTTCCTACGCGAGATCATGCGTCTCCTGACGACCGCGGACCCGCACTCACTCGACGTGAACGATCTACTGCTCCGTCTCCTGAGCCGGTTCAAGGTCCTTCTCCTCAAGGACGACTACGACGACAACGTCTGTGACTACGCCACTGCAGCCCTGCGAGCCACGCCCCCGAAGTCTGAGATGGAGATCGAGACGATCCTCGCTAAGGCCAAGACTAAGGGCAAGCGTAAGCGTCGGAATTTTCAGGAGCAGGGCTCCAGCAGCGTCGGCCGCCGGGCCCGCTCCTAATATTCCCATCAACCCGTTCGCGATGGCGGGTGTGGGAACAATTCAGGGTAGCTCCAGCAGTAGTAGCGCGGGTACGAGACGGAATCCCCGTCGAGATCACAGCGCCTCCACCACCGGCAGCCCCACAGAGGACCATCGACCCGAGGATACTTCCGAAGCTCGAATCAATGACACAACAAGGAATCATCGAGCCGACGCCCCTCAGTCAGCTCAAGCACAGCGCCCCGCTGTTTGCTGTCCCCAAGGGGGAAGACATAAGAGTGATCCACGACCTGAGGCGGCTGAACACGGTCACACGCGAACGCCGCTCCTTCCGTCTGTTCGGCATACGTCGTGCCATCAACACACTCTCCAGCCAGGCCTGGATGGCCAAGATAGACCTAAGATCCGGCTACTCACAGCTGGCCATCAGAGACTCGGACAAACCGCTCCTGGGCATCGCTCTGCCCGACGGTCGGGCGTTCCAATACCGCACGCTAGGCTTCGGTTGGACCGCCGCGCCTTATTTCTTCCAGTCCGCTATGGTCCAGGTAGCAAAGGTCATCGCCCTCCGCCACAAGGTAATCGTCAACGTCTACCTCGACGACTTCTTACTGTCAGCCGACAGCAGAGACCACCTCAGCAAGGAAATACCCAAGATCATCAAGACGATGGAGGCACTGGGCCTCATCCCGTCGCTGGAGAAGTGCATCTTAACACCGTGCCAGTGCATAGAATTCCTTGGCCTGCTCCTGAACACCACGTCCAACACCATCCGTCTCCCCCGCCGACAAGGCCAAGAGGTACGCAGAGGCCCTATCAGAAGCACTCGTCAAGAAGCGCATCCGCGCGAAAGACTGGGCGAAGATCGTAGGCAAGCTCTCCTTCTTCGCCACCTCTGCAAGACGGGCTACCCTGAAGCTCCGCACGCTCCCCTCTGCCACGGAGAACTGGGTCGACATCCACCCCTACACAGCAGACCTCAAGGAGTGGCTGCAGCTCCTGGCCGTCCGACCAACCCGCTCCTTCGCCGAGTTGAAGAACCTATGGTCTCAGGACCAGCAACTAGAGCTGATTATTTCCACAGATGCGTCGGGCACAGGCTGGGGAGCCCAGTGGACCAACACGTCCGCGAACTCCCACGGTTCTTTCAAGGGCGCACTGGCGGAACAATCTATCAACGTGAAGGAGCTCGCCGCAGTCCTCTTTGGCTCACGCATCATACCAGCACAGGACTCAGAGCGCAATCTCACGGTCTTCTCAGACAACAGCTCGTGCGTCGCCTGGATCAACAAGGAGGGCAGCTCAAAGGCCCCCCGATGGCGCTACAGACACTCAGGATACTCTACAAGGAGATGGAACGCAAGAAGCTCCTCATACACGCTCGACACACCCCAGGCCACCTCAATCTCGCCGCAGACCGACTGTCACGCGGGTTGTCCACCCCACCCCACGTGCTGGAGACAATTCTCGAGACTTGGGGCCCCGTCGACGTGGACGCTACAGCACACCCAGACCGCACTCTACGCCTCCCAGGGTTTACCATCGAACACTGGCCGGACGGCCTGTTCAGGAACTGGCGCGGACACCGCGTTTATGCCGCGCCACACCCGTCCCCGATGACCTTGGGACGGACATGGCAGACCCTCCTACCGATCTTAACGACCCCGACTACATCCCCTCCGAACTCGTGGACCTCAGCATGCTTCCTCGTCGTGCCAGACATTACGAGCCCCGAACTCCAACAACTCAAGGCGCACGCGACATGCAAGATTCCCTTCTCAGTACCGAAAGACGACTTCGCATCAGAGGACCAACAACTCCTAGACCGTCTCTCCAGGCCAAACGGGACCATCCGCTTCATAGCTCTCGCCTTCAGGACACGTTCTCCAGAATCCTGCAGCACCCAATACTGTCTCACATGCGCCGAGACGAGTCCAAGCGCTCAGTAGCCGGATGGATTACAGCATTCATCCTTGAGTACCGCGACCCACACGAGGACGACACCGATGAGTACCGAGCCTTCCTGGAGGACGAGGCCGAGTATAATGCACCAGCCACGGTCGATCGAAAGGGATACTGGATCGAGAAGGCCGCCCCACTCTTTTCCGACTGGACCCCCAGCACCTACTGTCCACAAATCAGAAGAGGCATAGCAGACAACGCCAACACCACCGGCATGACAGGCGGGTCAGCCCCAGTCACAAGGGAGGACATGATCAGGGCCATCAAGTCCAGGAACAGCGACATCGCGACGTACCAAGCGACACTATTCGCCGCGATTGCTTACCTGACCGTGAGCCGCGGAGCTGAAATCTTCAACCTGACGAGCGCTGACATCGTGTTCAAGACAAACGGGGACGCCCAGCTGCTCCTTGGTCGCACAAAGACGCTTGCAAAGGTCACTAAGTCACTACCCAACACCCTACTAGGCCCATTCAACCCAGCGCTGGCCCTGAAGAGATGGGTACGAGGCTTGAACCTTCCACCGGACGCCTGCATCTGGCGCGCGATCACATCCTCATCGAAGGTCAGCCGTAAGACCCCGTGCACAATGCGACGTATGCGAGAGGAGCTACGCACAGTCTTCCACGACAACAGGATTGGCCTACACAGCTTCCGCAAGGGAGCGGCTTCCGAACTGGCACTAGCAGGCACACCGATAGAGACCTTACTCCAACTCGGAACCTGGGCTAACGGCAACTCTCTCCGGCCTTACATCGGGGAGGCTATCCGCAACCACCCTCGTCAAACCCGACAAACTGCAACCTTACCTTACCTTACCTAGCTAGGATACTCTAGCCGACCGCAAAGAGTGATATAAAATTCGAGCGATGCAGCATCAGAGAATGTCGGTAGATCACCGACGATCACAAGAAGGAGGTGGGAGAATCATCTTCACAAGGTCTCCTGATGTGCCTGGTGGTACATTAGGGATCCAGGAGGAGCTTCTCCACGTTATCTCCGAAATCCGCAAAAATTTCGCACAATACGTCCCTGATGAGGTCGTGAACGACTTCAACAGTAATCAGGAACTATTTGACGCTTTGCAGAACGAAGCAAACGTTAGAACTTGGCTTGGAGACGGGAAGTCCCGTAAGAACAAACGTCTGACTCTCGCAAAACTGCGGGAGATCCTCGACAGAATTCGTGCAGTTGCCGTGGCATACGAGGGTCGCAATGCGCCCAACGTCACGAAGTCTCGCATGACAATGATCGATACAGCGCCTGCTCATGCAGCCGAAGTCGTGAGGACTGTCGCCCGGATCGCTGGTGCGCCTGTTGGGTCAACCGACACCGCCCGCGCCCTCAGCCCTTCACCCCAGACTCAGTCTGCCCCCGTCCCCCGCCCGCCGATTCCGGAGCCAACCGCCGGCTCCGAGTCAGACCCCTCAACGCCCAGCAAGCCAGGCAAGCGAGGGCCCGTCCAGCGTTACACTCGACGCGTCCCAGACGCCAGAGTTCAATCAGCGCAGAGCGACGGCCCCCGTCCGCCCAGACTGTTTCCTCGACCCAGCGAAGGCCCTCTTCCTGGGTAAGCTCGCCCACCCAAGCGCCGTCGCGCCGGGTTCGCGGAGGGCTTGATCAGCCGCCTGAAGGCAATCGCCGACGCCGAAGGCACGGACGCCAAACTTGCTGCCGCCGCGAGACTGTGCTCGTACGCGCAGACCTTGTACGCACCCCCCGAAGGTCTCGGCTCGCAGGCCGAGAGCCAACCGCACAAGGCGCGCGTGGAACTTGGCCATACGTGGCTTCATCTCCAAGGCAGTGACAACGATCACGGGGTCGGAGACGACCCTCACGCCTGACGAGATCAATCAGTCTCTGAAGGAGAAGCTGTCTTCTCCGACAGGGCTTGTGCCGAACATCTCCCTCCCCCGACGTGCCGGCGAACCCGCTCAGTGCCATCACGGTCTCGCGCAAGCAGATCAAGGCCGCACTCATGAGCCTTTCGCCGGAATCCGCCCCTGGACCGTCGGGCCTGTCAGCGCTACACCTGCGCATTGCCGCGAGCGTGAGGCGTGGAGACCTCGTAGCCGCCTTGGAGCCTGTCTTGCAGGACATCCTGGACGGTGAGGAGTACACGTCGATCTTCGCACACGCGATCCTGGTGCCGGTGCCGAAGGATTGCGGTGGGGTCCGCCCTGTCGCAATAGGCGAGGTGCTGCGCCGGCTGGCGGCTAAGGTCGCCGCAACAGTCGTCTTCCCAAGGCTTGTCGTCGAGGATGAGTTGATGGGGGACCAATTCGGGCTTGGCGAATCAGCCGGCCTGGAGCGGCTGGCGACGGCCACGCTGAACGAGTACATGAACGGGAGCACCATCGTGACGTTGGACATGTCCAACGCGTATGGCACGATGTCCCGAGATTATCTCGTGAAGGTGGTCGAGGCATATATTCCCGTACTCGGCCCCTACCTCCGCCGAATGTACGCCAGCGGCTTGCTGCTGACGACGACTGGCGAGGTGTGGGCCTCGGAGGAGGGCATCCACCAGGGTGATGCTCTCTCCCCACTCCTCTTCTCGCTGGGCATGTTCCCTCTGCTGACGCAGTTGCGCGGGGAATTCCCGGACTTCACTGTTCGCGGATACCAGGATGACGTTTCGGCGTCCATCCCGAGCCCCCTGCAAGACTACGAGACGGGCCGGAAGGCGAATTCATTCGTCTCTCGGTCGGAGCAGCTCTTTGCGAGTGTTGGGATGCCGTTGAACCGGTCCAAGTGTGCGGTCGCTCATCGCGAGTCGCGGGACGACAACAACGCTTCGGACCAGGTGACGCGGGCGCAGTCTTTCAAGCTGGTGGGTATCCCCATCTCCGTCTCCTCAGCCTTCCACGTTGAGTGCTGTACCAAGATCCTGAAGAAGGTGAAGGCCGTGCTCGACGCCGCCAAGGAGTTCTGCCGGGAGATCGGGTCGAAGGCCACGGCGGTGGCTCTGACGATTGTCAGGGTGTCTGCGCTCACCATCCCCATACATTTCTACCGCAACGTTCTCCCCACGATCAAGTCTACCACAGGCCAGGGCAATTTGCTGGGCAAGACGGCCGTCTTTGAACGGCAGTGTATTGCCCCAGCCGTCTTGGACATCCTGCAAGACAAGATCACCGATGCGGAAGAGATGAAGAAGTTCTGCCGGCGGCTAGGGCTGCCGGTGCATGCGGGCGGTCTCGGCTTGCCGATGCCGCTCGATGTCTGGGCTCCCGCCTACCTGGGGGCCTCCCGGCATCTGCTGGAGTTTGGCCTCAGCCGGCCCGACCTGGATAAGGTCCTCGCGCTGGGCGCCAACGTGAAGGATTGGCCCAAGGATGAGGCAGCGCTGAAGGCGGTCGGCAAGGACAAGCCGCAGCACGAGTTGGTGTGCCTGTTGAAGGAACATAATTTCAACACCAACCCTGCGGTGAAGGACAGCGTCGTCGCGCCCAACATCATCAGCGCTATGCTCAAGTCCGACCCAGTCTCTGTCACGAGGCAGTCGAACCGCCACGAGGTCGACCGGGCCATGATCGCCGACCACCTGGGCCGGCCCGCCTTTAGCGACGCGGCTGGAGTGTGCCCGATCTGCTCTGAGAAGCACAGTCGTACTGTGGCTATGAAGGGCTGGTCGCACGCGGTGGTGTGCCCGTGCCTACGCGGTGACGCAAAGGTGCAGCGGCATGACGCCATCCGGGACGAAGTGATCAGGACCCTCAAGGAGGAGGGCGTGGCAGCCAGGCCTGAGAGGTGGCTGACGCCGAAGTCTGCAGAGGCGAAGCATCCTTTGCGGCCGTACAGAGTGCGCATGGACGTCGAAGTCAGGCCCGACGAGGGCGGTGTGAAACCCGTCATTGACATCGTCTGCTCGGACTACGTCTCCGACGCGCGGGCTGATAAGGTGAAGCAGTATCAGCACTTCAACGTTGATATGGTGCCTGCTGTTGTCAGTTCGAGCGGCCGTTGCGCGCCCTGGAAGGCTGGCGGTGTGCCCTGGCCAGAGAGGCTGGTCGAGATGAAGCTGCTGGACAACGCGGCCAAGGATCGTCTCGTGGACCGGGTTTTCGTTGCCAATTGGAAGTGGCAGTGCAGAGCCATCGTGGATTGGCTGACACAAGCCCAAGCTGCTCGCGAACGCGCGGCTGCTGCTGGGCAGGACATTGTGAGTGAGTAAGAACGGGAATGCCACAACATTTCGCTGTTTTGATCTCACTTTGGTTACTTTCGTTGTCTTTTGCGGAGAAGTAGCTCCTTTCAAGGAGTTTTGGTACGTTTTGTGCGAGTGGATGCGTGAAATTGCGCAAAATCGAGCCTTGGTGCTCAGATGCGCGCTGCTGCTGAAAGTGAACGCAAACCGTGTTCCTTTACGCCGTTTAACGCAGTAAGCCGCGAGAGCGCCTCCTGTCACAGGACCATCACTGGCACCTGCGCGCGCCGATCAATGTGCACTTTAGGTCACACTTCGAAACGCATCGGCAGGATGTCTGATAACGAAGACCTGCCGCCGCAAGACAGTCCCGATGAGCTTAACAAGCGTATCGAGAAGCTGGAGCGCTTGGTTAAGATACAATCGGAAGCAATTTTGGAGCAGCAAGCAGAAGCAGCTCGCCGTCCACTGTTCCTGGAGATGCCAAAGAGGTTCGGCCTCGAAGATGAGGCCAGATTCGTATACAAGACCATGAATAGGATCGAGAACGGCGCAAAGATGAAGGAGATCGGGAACATTCTCTTTGCAAGAATCCAGTACCTTCTAATCAAGGACGTGTACACTGACGCTACTGCAGAGCGGTTCGAGAACTATTGCAAGGCGAAGGGCGTGCCTGATCGCGACGAGGTCCTGGAACTGGCGGCCCGCGCCAAGTCTAAGGGCGATAAGCGCGACGCTAATTTTCGCCGCGGTGGCCGCGCTCAGGACCGAGGTCGCACTCAGACAGGATCCTCCGGCAAGAGAGCCCACACCTAACCCTCTTTCCATGCATGAACGCGGCGTGGAGGGAGTGGCAGAGGTTGGGAGCATCACAACGGGTGATCAACTGGTTACGATACGGGGTCGAGATCCGTCTGAGAAGTCAACCACCAGCACCAAGGCAACAGCCGACAGTCGACCCATTCATTGTCCAGCAGATTCCTTCCTTGATAGAGACAGGCGTCATAGAGCAAGTGAATCCCTCTTCCCTGCGACACACCGCCTCGCTGTTTACTGTGCCGAAGGGCGAGTCGAAGAGGATCATTCACAACCTCACGATACTGAACGACTGCTCGGCAGAGCGCTCATCCTTCCGGCTCTACGGTCTGCGCAGAGCTCTCTCCCTTCTCCAGAGGGGCGACTGGATGGTCAAGTTCGACCTCAAGTCCGGGTACCATCAAGTACCAGTACGGAAGGAGGACCGCAAGCTGCTAGGAGTCTATCTTCCAGACGGACGAGCGTTTCAGTACAGAGTGCTAGGCTTCGGCTGGCGCGCATCGCCGTTCGTGTTTCAGACGATCACCAACCAACTCGCCAAGATACTAGCCCTTCGGACGGGTCTTACCATCGTTGTCTACCTCGACGACTTCCTCTTATTTCACCGCGACCGAGAAATCCTGAGGAGGGCGGTGCCGCGCATCAGGCGGACTCTAGCCGACCTCTGTGTCCTCACCTCAGAGGAGAAGTCAGAATGGGCACCGACTCAGTCATTGGTCTATCTGGGGCTCGTGATAGACTCCGCGAGTTTTACAATACGCCTCCCGGCGGACAAGGCCAAACGTTACTCCTCTCACATTCATCAGGCTCTGGCAGGCAAGACCATCGATCAGGAGACTTGGGCCAAGATCCTCGGGAGACTGACTTACTTCGCTACAACCGCCCACGGGGCTTTCCTCCGGCTGAGACACCTTCAACAGGACCCACTCTCCAAGGAGCTACTGCAAGAGTGGCTGCTACTGCTAAGAGAGCGCCCAGTCCGAGACATCAGAGAACTTCAGTCGCTTTGGGGCGCTCACCCCTCCTTAGACCTCGTCGTATCGACAGACGCATCTGGAGTCAAGTGGGGAGCAGCCGTGCACGGCGAGTATGGGACCTCAGCCTCGGGCACGTTCACTCCAGAACTAAGAGCAGAATCTATCAACGTGAAGGAGCTCGCGGGAATCCTACAGGGCATCCGTCTGATCGGCAGACAGAGTTCCCAACGCGAGCTATCGATCTTCTCAGACAACACATCAGCTCTGGCCTGGCTCAACAAGGCGGGGTCTACGAAGGCTCCACCTCAGGCCCTGCACATTCTAGCCCAGATCCAGAAGGAGGCGGAGGACCGGAACCTGACACTCCGTGGACTACACACTCCGGGCATCATCAACCTGGCAGCAGATCGGCTGTCCAGAGGCTTCTCACGACTCCCTTCCTCTCTGGAGTCCAGCATGGAATCTGTCCTCGCGGAGTGGGGTCCAGTCCAGACAGTCTCAGCGGACGTAGACGTAAGGCTTGGATGTCGCGTCCTCTGGGCCCCCAATTCGTCTATGGCAGCCATAGTCCAGAAGATAGCGACAGCGAGAGTTCAGACTCAGACTGGACACCCGAGGTCTTGGACCTCAGCAGTCTTTCTCCTCTACCCAGAGGTTCAAGCGCCGGAGATGAGACTCCTCAAGAGTTGGACGTCCTGGAAACTCCGTCTCTCCGTCCCGGCTTCGAGCTCAGATCTGGCCCACCTACTTCACCTACAGGACAGAGGACGCCTACGGTTCAATGTGATGGCGTTCAGGACGTTTTCCACAGAGTCCTCAGGTCGGACAGAGTGATTCACCTTAATCACGCGTCTGCTCGGACGGTGGCCGGCTGGGTGGCCAGGTTCGAAGGCTCTCGCGATCGCAGCCTGTCGGATCGAGACCAGCTTGTAGCCTTCCTCAAGGACGAAGGCTCCTTCTGCGGGCCATCGAACGTGGCGAGGAAGGGCTACTGGATTGTTCAGCTACAGGAGTTCCTCAAAGACTGGCATCCGCCCGCCAACTCCAAGTACATCGTTAAGCAGGCGGCTAAGGGCGCCAGCACGGCGGGAACTACCGGCGGCTCGCGCGCCATCACCAAGGCTGAGATGATCGAGGCACTGGGGCGCCGGAGTGACGACTTTGAGTCATATCAGGCATGTCTCTTTGGGGCAGTCGCCTATCTGACGGTGTCCAGAGGCATCGAGATACTCTCCCTATGCCCGGCCGACCTGGAGCTACTCAAGAACGGCGACATTCTCCTACACATTCAGCGGACCAAGACCATCCTAACGGGAGTTAAGAAGCGCGTACCATACGTATGGCTATCAGCCGCCTTCAACCCGGCCTTGGCACTTAGACGCTGGGTCGAGGGCACACACTACCTGGCTGATGACACCCCCATCTGGCGAGTCATAGTCAACGGGCGCCTGAGCAGAGACAAACCGCTCACAGCCGCACACCTCCGACGAGTCGTGAAGGCGTTGCTCGGTCCACGGACGGGTCTCCACAGCTTCCGTAAGGGGGCAGCGTCGGAGATGGCTCTATCAGGAGTCCCGCTGGAGGTGATCCTCTCAATGGGCACATGGAAGGACGTCACCTCCCTCCGCAGCTATGTCGCTGACGCCATCAGAACAAACGAGGACCTCACCAGGAGGATGAACCTCAGCCTTCTCGGGCCCCACTTTTAACCACCCCCTCCATTAAACATCCGCGTTCGAGGGGAACGGCCGAGGCGAGACGGACTCGCCGGCCTGGATTCATCATTAATTCTTAACTCTGGTCGAGGCGAGATAGACTCGCCGGCCCAAAGCTTTAGTCCCACAGGGACGTCTTGCGGGATTGTCCCATTTTGGTTGGATTTAAGAGGAGGGCTCTCTGTTATAGAGCCACACTTTGTGGATCCTGTCACAGGACCATCACTGGCACCTGCGCGCGCCGATCAATGTGCACTTTAGGTCACACTTCGAAACGCATCGGCAGGTGTCGGAGCCGTTAGGACCTGACCGGACCGCGAGACGAGGATTTACCCGGGTCTGTCATAAGAGCTCGGGGAAGCCACCCGAAGTAAATACTCGCCCCCCCCCCATTTTGGTTGGATTTAAGAGGAGGGCTCTCTGTTATAGAGCCACACTTTGTGGAATCGACGACCGAGTCGGAGTCAACGACCGCAAAGAGTGATATAAAATTCGAGCGATGCAGGACTCGAACCTGCAACCACCTGATCCGTAGTCAGGTACTCTATCCAATTGAGCCAACCGCCCGGCATATCATCGATATGTAAGCTATCACGCCTCGGGCGTGGCTCACGCCCTGACACTGCTGGGTCAGGGTGTGTCAGAACAGGATTCCGGAGACACGAGAAAGATGGACAAAATATTTAGAAAATCTCGAAAGATATGATTGTGGATACGGTCTTGATCCGTCCCGATCGCGAGCAGATCGTATCCCTCCAGCAGAAACCGTGAGGATGGCCGAAGGCGACGCGGATAACGCTGATCCGCCGCCTGTCACCATGGAGAGCCTTGCTGAGCTCATACAACAGCAGCAGAACGTCATTACGGCACTCCGTTCGGAGGTTTCATCGGTTAAGGACAGTACACGGGACCCGAGACGCCCGTCTCGGATAGGAGCCGTTGCTAAGGAGTACGACCACCTCCGCGAGACACTTGCCGACATCAGAGGTATCCTCAACAACCCGGAGATGACGCGCGTCAACCAGATCGAAGCCGCGATCGAGGCGGTCTTCGAGCGCAGACTCGAGTTCCTACGGCTATATGACAGCCACTCCGACACCGCTGCGCGCTACTTCATGGCTATTTCGAGAGAAGAACGAGACGCGCAACGCTTCGTAGTGCTGGCCGCCAAGGCGGCCAAGGCCACCCCACCGCCTCCTCGACCCAAGCGGTTCCAGAGAGGCTTCGGCGGCTTCAGCCGCAACTCTCCCCGCTTCAACAACAACAACCGTCGTGCCCCGGCAACCGACCTCGGACCGGGGCGGGCCCAGTAGAGGCCAGAGAAGGGTTAAGCCTGAACCCGATGACTATAAAAGGCTCGATATACTTCGAAGAGTTTTATTGCAATGGAAAGAGAAGAAGCACAAGAAGATCAGCAAGACACCTCCACCCAGTGTATACAGGGGCTGACGGGCTCGATGAGCCGTCGGTGGATGAGGTGGCAGGCCCTCGGGGCCAGCAGGGAGGTGGTGCAGCTGTTACGAGAGGGAGTGAAGGTCACCCCGGCAGCACCGGCGCTCAATGCGCACCTCCAGAAGGAGACAGACACGATGAAGGCTCTACTAGAGGAGCTACTGCAACAGAAAGCAATAGAGAAGGGCGAGGCGACGACAATATGCCCCCTGTTCACATTAGAGAAGAAGATCGCAGGCAGCTACCGTCTGATACACGACCTGAGACCGGTCAATGCATACCAAGAGGACCTAACATTCAGGCTGAAGGGCCTAGCAGAGATACAGCATGGAGTTCCGAGAAACTCGTGGGGAATAACATTGGATATGAAGTCCGGGTACTACCAGCTCCTAGTGGAGGAGAACTCACGACAGGAACTCGGATTCTCGTTCGAGGGAGAACAATACAGATGGAGAGGACTCCCTTTCGGCCTCTCAACGGCGCCACGGCAGTTTCAGTCGGTTACGTCACAGATGGCGAAGATCCTGCGCTCACTTCTCGAAGGACTGATAATATACGTGTATCTGGACGATCTGCTCATAATCAGTCGCTCGAGAGAGTCGTTGAACGCCCAGGTCCCACGGATCTTAGAGATCTTGGACTCACTTGGAGTCGTCCTATCGAGAGAGAAGTGCCACTTGACCCCGTCCCAGAGGGTAACTTACTTGGGCGTGATAGTCGACTTGCGCGAGATGACGATGTCGCTGCCAGAGGAGAAGAGGGCTCAATACAGCAGACTCATAGCCAACCTGCAACTCAAGAGACACACAAAGCGGGACCTTCAGACCCTTCACGGAAAGCTCCTCTTCTGCCGGTTCGCACTGGGGACGCGGGCACTTGTCCGGCTCAGAGAGCTGCAGGTCAGGATCGCTGGCTGCGACGACCGAGTGCGGTACCCAAAGTCCAGCCTGCCCCAGGACCTACGAACGGATCTGCGGTGGTGGGCCAGACAGCTATCATCCGATCCGGCATGGTACTTCGGCCCAAGAGGCCAGGTACTTCGTATGGAGACCGACGCGTCGGACTATGCGTTCGGTGCGACGCTGTTTGTCGAAGACACGTCCCTCAACATCCAGGGCAGGTTCTCAGAGGCACAATGCTCCAAGAGCATCAACGCGAAGGAGCTATGGGCAATGGAGGAAGGCCTGCGGAGATGGACGAGCGACATTCAGGAGAGGGACCTACTCATAGCCGGGGACAACACATCAGCGCTTTCATGGGTCCTGAAGTCAAGCACCAGAGCTCCCCGACACATCAGAAGGACGATTGTGGAGCTTCACGACTACTTGTTCGAGATTGGCTGCAGGATAAGAACCAAGCACATTCCAGGGAGATACAACACGACTGCCGACGGGCTGTCCAGGTACCGGAAGCTGGACTGGAACTCACCCGCGGCGATGCTCCAGAGCGCGCTGGAACGATGGGGGTCAGTAGACCGATCACTCTTCTGCGCGGAGAGATTCCTGCCGGAGGACCACGACTTCCAGACGGACGCATTTACATGCAATTGGTCAGAGATGAGGTCATTGGCGGTCCCACCAGTCAGCCTACTGGACAATGTCATCGCCAGGGCGGAGGAGATCGCCACGTCAGACGAGACGCACCCCGCACTGCAGCAGAGAGGCCTATTAGTCATCGCACCACAACGCAGGACGAACTCCAATGCCAGACTGGCAGCCATAGCACAGGACTGGTTCGAGGCAGCGTTCCCGATCAGCTGGTGGGCCCACACGGAGATAGAGAGCCTCTTCACAGGCAAGCAGAGAGCGACGTTCATAGCCTACTGGATCCCGATCGCCACAGAGACCTCGTCCTCACAGCCGGGGGAGTCCTGCAACAGAGAGCGAGAGAACGTATCGCCGGCGGAAGACAGGAGGAGCACAGGTGGCGAAGAAGCCCCAGAGAGTTCGAGACAGGCCTCAGAGATCAGATACTCGGAGCAGCACTCATCAGGGATCGGGAGCGGAGCACCCGAGAGCGCATAGCCGTGGAGACGGCAAAGTACATCAGTTTTGCAGAACGTATGATGGAGGAAGAGGAGGAAGCTGGAGAGAACAGAGACACGGTAGGAGCAAGGGCAGCAACAGCCGTTTTCCTGGGCGAGATGGCACAACGCATTAGGGACGCAGACTGGAGAGCAGAAGTCGAAGAGATCGCACAGATGGCACCTGACGACGACTATCTCCTACACTACATGATACAAGAGATCCCATTCATTGCCAAGGACACATTCCTCGTCAAGGAAGCAAATATCAGGACCATGGTCTGGAGAGCTCACCCATCCACAGGGCTCTGATACGCGCGTGTGCAAGAATGGCCGGCAAATACGAGCTGACTGTGGGTCGTAAGACCGGAAAGGCATACCCGGTGACAGTCGAGCAGCTGAAGAGAGCAGCAGCCGCGGCGCGCAAGACCAAGTCACCGGCGCTCACGCAGGCAGTAGCCTTCGGACTGACGTGCTTCTCCACCGTCAGCAGATCAGGGGAGATAATGAGCTTACTCACGACCGACGTTCGGCGGGTGAGAGAGGGCTACGAGATCACTATTCGAAGATCCAAGACCAGGGATGAGCCCATGGTGAAGCTGATCCCACTACTAGCAGCAGGAGGCTTAAGCCCAGCCAGGTGGCTGAGAGCACACCTCAACGACATCCAGACGGAAGGACCCCTGTGGAGATCCATACAGCACACCGAGAGCCTGCTGAGAGACAACTGCCTTCCACTGACAGCAACAAGGTGGCGCAGATGGGAGATGATCATGGACGTCAACGAGGTCTTCAAGGCAACAGGACACAGCTTCAGACGTGGAGCCGTCGTCCACATGATCGATGAAGGGCGTTCCCCATTGGTTATTCAGGCACTAGGAGGCTGGAAGTCGATCGATTCGGTGAATAGATACTGTGAAGAGGCCATTCGAATCTCACAGCATGCTCTACAGAGAAGAACATAGAAATATAGGACATAAGAGAGCATTGTAGCGATAAAGGGAGATGAAACGGAACGAGGGGAGAAGAAACAGGCAAGAGCTAGAGAAATGGATGTTTCTCGGATTCGGAACAGGAATTACATATGCCACGTATAACCGGCACAGAAGGTCATAAGTGCAGTAGAGGAAGGCCCAGGGTACCATCGCAAGGTTAGATGGCGGGATGCATCAATTTGGAATAGTCGATTATCGTCGACCAAATGGTCGTGTATGTCATCGATATGTAAGCTATCACGCCTCGGGCGTGGCACACCCTGACACTGCTGGGTCAGGGTGTGTCAGAACAAGATTCCGGGGACACGAGAAAGATGGTCAAAATATTTAGAAAATCTCGAAAGATATGATTGTGGATACGGTCTTGATCCGTCTCGATCGCGAGCAGATCGTATCCCTCCAGCAGAAACCGTGAGGATGGCTGAAGGCGACGCGGATGACGGGCCAAGGCCACCAAACGGAGATAAATTTGATCTAATCAATTTGGAATAGTCGATTATCGTCGACCAAATGGTCGTTAAAGGTTTAGATCTCTCATTTTATATGCAGCAATGACGATTTGAAATGATGGTCTGACAAGCTAACGCCTGGAATGACAAACCCGAATAGAGCGGGAGTGAATAATCGTGCCGACTGACGGGTCTTGGGTGCGGCATTCTGTAAGTAAGTTACCTCCCAGCCTGGAGCCAAGGAACACTCCTTATCACAACGCCTGTCCCCGCATGTCACGTCGTCAGCCCACACTCACTGGTTGGACGGTGTTCACTCCGGAGGGTGACTCAGACAGGGTGTTAGGACACCGATATATTGTAGTCAATATTAATATCTACAAATATCCCCGTGAGGGTCCTAACCTCGTTTTACTTGTAAACCTATCTCTTCCAAGACTACAGTACTAGTACTTTCCCGATGGATAGAGACGGGAAGAACCAAGCACCGCTACTCAAGGAAGCTACTTTTGTCATAAGGCATCCACGTCCGCAGTTTATGTAAATGTTCCAATCTCTTCGCCCCGGCACAGTGATCACTTTCCGAAATGAATAATTGGATTCCGCCATCACTATCGGACTTCTCTAGAGAGTCCGTTCGCGCGTTCAAACGCGCCCTCACGTTCGCGCAGAAGCATGCTCCTACCACAACCGTCATAACGGCTTACGAGTGCCTCACCGAGGATCAAGTCAGTCATGTCCGATTTGTCCGCAACGTCGACGTCGAAGCACTCAACGACGCAGAACTTCTCGCCGAAATCACCGCTCTTTCTTTCCCGAGAACCCTTGAGAAAACCATCCAAGAAATCCGGGCCCTCACGCAGGACCGAACCAAGTCCACGATCGAGGCCGTATCTCGTCTCATGGCTGAGACCGAGGAGCTGCGCTCCCACGCCCATGCCCTTCTCAACGCCGAGCTCGGCGCCAAGCCAGAGCCCGAGCCCGCCGAGGTGGATGAAGACGAGGCCGCCCTCAGCAAGGTCATCACCCAGAAGCCAGACAGCACGCCGAGTGAGCAGGACACCCCGAGAAAAGCCAGCCCCACCCGCGGACTCGATAAGATCATCGCCAAAGCTTTTATCGCCGCCCTTCGCCCGGTCTCACTTGCCAACCGTATTCAGCAAAAGTGGGACCTCTCTGGCGCCCGGGACATCGATAGCTTATTTGTGCACACGCGCGAGCTCATACTGCACGCCATTGACGCCCGTGAAGTCCTCGGAAGCGTGATTCAAGACATATCCATCACATCCTCCAGCACGAGCTCCATCACGAGCTCCAGCACTGGCCCGAAACATAGCCAGAACGCCAACACCAGATCCCGCCGCGAGCGCCGGCGCCCTCCTCCATACGCGTGCTCCTGTGGAGGCATGCACTGGAAGGCTGATTGCCCGCACCGCGGCAGCACGCCCGGACAGCCCCAGGCTACCAAAGGCCACCCCGCCGCGGCCCGCGACGCCAGACCGGCACCTCAGCCGCAACGCCAGCCCCAAGCGGCCAACAAACCGGCTCAGCCACAGCCGGCACCAGCTGCTCAGAAGCAGCAGCAACAGTCATCCCAGCAGCCACAGCCTCGCCCCCGACGAGAGACGCGCTGGGAACATGGTGCTCCGGGACAGATCCAAGCTGATCAACTCTCGTCCAGGAGTCCACGAAGTCGAAGTCGCACACAATGCTTGTGATGATGCCTTTATCGAAGAAGTTGCCGCTTCAACTGCATTCTCAGTTAAGGGAGCTGTGAATGACCAAGAACAGGTGATATTGATCGATAGCGGCTCCGCAATCACGATCATCTCCACAACCTCCGTTAAGACGCTCCAACTCGTCACACATGAGCTTGAAAAGCCATTTACTGTTCAGTCCGTTACCAATGAGCCCATCCTCATCACTCACTACGTCCAAGCGCGGATCACGTTGCCCAGCACATCTGGAAACGTCATCGTCGATCTCATCCTCTACATCATGACACGCGCCACTGAACGTGTGCTCATTGGATGCGACGTGCTTCGCGCGCTCGGTTATCTCTCCGAGAGTGGCCTCCACATCCCACTTCTTCCGGATTCACGCCCGGAGGACGCCACCGATGGCCTCCCACTCCACAAGTACCTCGACGCCCCCGTCGAGGCCGTCTCCTCAAGCGAGTTTCACACCGACGCGTGTGAGATACACGAGCTCTCCACCAAGGCCCAGACCGACGAGCTACATTCGATCCTCCGTCGGTTCGATCACCTATTCGACCCCGTCATAAGCAAACAGCCGTGCTCGTTTGCCCCTATGCGCATCCCGCTTTACGACAACGCCCCTCCGATCCGTCTTCGCCCGCGCAACCTACACCCGAAGAAGCTGGAGTGGCTGTTGCCATACGTCGAGCGCCTGCGCCAGGACGAGATCACACAGCCCTCTGAGGGGCCTTACGCAAGCCCCATCGTCCTGGTCGCAAAGGGCGACGCCTACCGTCTCTGTATCGACTACGGCCGCCTCAACTCTTGGACAGTACCCGACCGGCACCCGATCCCCAACATGCGAGAACTCCTCAACCTCGCGTCGGGCTGCACACGCTTTGCGACGCTAGACCTGACGTCGGGCTACTGGCAGGTGGCCATGCACCCAGACGACGTGCCTAAGACGGCCTTCACCGCCCCGGGCGTCTACGAGGAATTCCTCAGGATGCCGTTCGGCCTTTGCAACGCGCCTTCTCACTTCCAGCGGGAGATCGAAGGCATGCTCGCCCCACTGTTGTACAAGGGCGCCAACCCCTACATCGACGACATATTCATCTACGCCCGTGACGATGACTCCTTCCTACGCATTCTCCGCGACCTGCTCACACGCGCGGACGCTGCAGGCGTTCAGTTCAGCGCCAAGAAGGGAGTCTTCGGCACCACCAGCGCCAAGATTGTCGGCTTTACGGTCGACCAGGCCGGAGTACACGTCGACCCAGCCAGGACCCAAGCCCTACGTGATCTACCTGCACCCACCAACGTCCACGAGCTTCGCGTAGTCCTCGGACAGTTCCAGTACCTCGCATCATTCGTTCCCCATACACGACACGAGTACATGAGACCTCTCAACGATCTTCTGCAAAAGGACCGTCTGTGGGAATGGACAGCGGAGCACGACGCCGCTTTCGACGGCCTGAAGACCCTGTTCACTGACGATCTCTTTATCGCACATCCGGACGCCGACGCCGACTGGACGCTCGAGACAGACGCTAGCAACATCGGAGCAGGCGGCGTACTATGGCAGACAAAGGACGACAAGACACAGGTCCTCGCCTACTTCTCTCACACATTCACGTCAACCCAGTCGCGCTGGGCCACGTGTGAGCAGGAGCTATTTGCCATTGTCTTTTGCCTTACACACCCGACCCTGTCACCCCTCCTACGCCTGAAGAGGTTCCTCCTACGGACCGACCACCGTAATCTTATTTACATGATCGCCAAGTCATCCGAGAACGACAAGATCAACCGGTGGAGACTGACATTAGCAGACTACAAGTTCGATGTCGAGCACGTTCCCGGCCTACAGAACGCAGTCGCAGACGCGCTGAGCCGCTGCGGTCACTCGACCTCGCCCACTGTCGCAGCCATCACGACTGACTCCCGCTACCATGACACACTCATCAAACACCAGACAGACGACTCTACCGTCTCCAAGCTGACCGTAGACAGCGACGGTCTTCGCCGCAAGGACGGCCTCGTCGTCATCCCTACTTCAACCGTGTGCAGACCCCTCCGAAAGGAGCTGATACAGATCGCCCACAGAGGACACCACGGCGCCAAGGCTACCATCGAACGCCTGAGAGCAGACGGCTATACCTGGACAGGCTGCACAGCAGATGTCGAGGAGTTCATCGCCTCATGTGACGAGTGCCAGAAAGCTCGCCTACGCAACTTCGCCGAGGCAGAGCTCCGCACAACAGCAGTGTACAAACCGTTCCACACTGTCGCAGTGGATACTATTGGTCCAATCCCGGCAGACGCAGTCGGCTCCAGATACATCACAGTTATGGTCGATATGTTTACTCGCTACACTGAGTTGGCCGCGACGGACGAGAACACAGCTGATGCAGCGTCAGAGGCCCTCTGGCGCCAGGTGATTACCCGTCATGGGACTCCCCTGTTCATCAAGTCCGACAACGGGCCTGAGTTCACCGGCAACGTCGTCAAGGCCCTGCTCGAAAGCGCGGACATCACCCAGCAATTCACCCTCCCCTACCACCCTCAGTCGAATGGGCTGGTAGAGCGTCGTAACGCGGAGGTCATGAAGCATCTTCGCTGTTTGATCCTCCAATTCGACAAGTTCTCCCGTTGGAGCGACCTCCTTCCGGTAGTTCAGCTGCTGCTGAACACAACCACCTGCAGCGCCACTGGGGTCACACCCCACGCCATGCTGTATGGAGACCAACTCGACCCCAGCTCCACAGTCGCTAGAATCCTCCGACCGAGCGACAATGACTCGCCCCTTGCCTCAGCCTCAGCCTACATCACTTTACTTCGAGCCCACCTCTCCAAGTTGACCTCTAGGGCGGCCGAGAAGCAGCGCGAGACTGTAGACAAGCGCCTCGCCAAGGCCAACGCCGACCGCCAGCCGACTAGCTTCAAGGAAGGCGACCTCGTCCTGCTCAACCGGACGAAGACCCCAAAGCTGCATGGCTTCGCCGGCCCGTTCAAGATTCTCGCCATCAAGGACAACAACACCCTTCAGCTGGTCGACCTTTTCGAGAGCGCCCAGTTAAAATGTCCGGTATGGAAAGTTGGAATCACCAACCGGAACAAAGCCAAGCGCCGAGGAATGATAGCCATTGGCGATTCTTTCGAGGTTTATAGAGCTCAAAACAGAGCGGCGGTGACCTATAGCGCGGAATGCCACATTTTGGTCAATTCAGCATCGGGAGTTCTCCTGCTCGGGGAATACCAGCAGGAACAGCATAACTCTTTACCACTTCTACCCATAGGGCGCACGAGGCCTCTCTCTAGCCTCCTCGATGAGATCGCCTGAGACCAAGTCAAACGGAAGCGAAACGGGCCGGTGGCAGAAAACTGGAAGATGCGAGCGCCGGAGGCACGAGCCGTCGCCCTGAAACCACCCTGCCTGCCTTGTATAACCCGCTAGCGGACGGGCGCTGTGCTTGGGTTGGTTCTCTGTGCTCCCTAAAGTGCACCCTCTGGGGCAACGAAACCCGTATGGGCATGGAGCCCCCGGTGAGCGGTCTGATGGGATATTACCATCCAAAAGACCAAGGGAAGCTTACCGCCCGGACGTTCCTCAACCCACAGGGCAAAGAACGTCCAGAGGAGCCCCCAGCAACATGCCAAGGGCCCTCACCACTGCAACCAAGCCGAAACCAAGGTATGAACTCATGAATTTAGTAGGAATGACGCGCAACTGGAGGGAAACCCAAATGGCGCCCTGTGGCCGCGCTCCCCGCTGGGAGAAGGGGAGAATGCCGGGGCCCAGCAACCCGAGTGGTAGGCAGATACCGCAAGGAACAGCAGCAACATGGTCTCAACCCCCATTCAACCCTGGGTGTTTACTGAGGAGTCCCGGCGCCCAGGAACTCCACTGAGGGGCTTCCGTCGGCAAGGAAATGGGAAACCGAAGGGACATACTGCCTAAGGGCCCGCTCAAGAGCGCCCCTGCTGCTGCGATACATAACCATCTGGGACTGAGAAGTGCGCTGGAATGCCAAAATGGCCTGTAGGTTCTCGACAGGCTGATCCTCGTCGGTCCCCTCATGGAGCATGTCCACGAAGGCATAGGCACACGAGTGCCAGTCCATGGCGATGCGATCCAAAGTGCTGAGAGCGTCGAGGGCTGACGCAAGTGGAGCCACAGGCTGACGAACGGTGCGAGCCCCAGCTGGGGAGGAAGCCAATGGCGTGACAAACGGGGCAGCGCCCTCGCCGTTGTGAGGACCGGGGGAAGCAGGGGACCGGGCCAGCTGGAGGCGGCGGGGGACGGCTTTCCCCTGGAAGGAGCGGAAGAGTCGGCGTTGAGGACTCCTGAGGCCCCATCCCACCAGGTTGGGAGCAGAGGCGCGGGCGCTGCGGGAGGAAGGCAATGCCAATGACCCGGGGGCAGCTCCTCCACAGAGGACGATGTGGTGGAAGAATCCGACCCCCAGCCCTCTCTAGGGGTCTGGGGCTCCGCCGCGGCAATGCCTGGGCCTTGGAGGTGATCGGCATGAGGGCCAAGAGGGGAATCAGGTACCTTAGAAGGCTGAACCTTAGCTGCGGCAATGCCTGGGCCTTGGTGGTAGTCGCCAGGCGGGCTAATGGGTGTAACAGGAACCAAATGTGGTGAACTCATATTATGGCTACAAGGTTCGCAACCGACCCCGCATCTCAGGCAATAGGCCACACCTCCCCGCCCCTGCTCGGAAAGGCCAACGTGCAACGCCACAAGGCTATGGTGTGATCAGGTGATGGAGCACTAAAATGCACACTCCTCATCCGAGCCACCGGCCGGCAATGGACGCGTTTCCCAGGAACCCACAGGGCGGGTACGTTGCCCGAGCAGAAGATCTCCTCCCCGAGCATCCCATAGGGCCTCCTCTACGCAAGGAGCGCACGAGAACCGAGAAAATCGCCGACTTGATCCGGATGTACGGCGACCTAAAAGGGTATAGCAAGATAAAGGATCCCTTCCCCCCAGGAGTGGATCACCAGCTACAGTGGTGGCAGAATCCCAGCCGAGAAAGGGAAATAACGGCTACCCAAATGCTAGAAAATGACATCCTGCTATACCACTACGCCCTGATAACCGGAAGGCCATGGTGGGTAAGCCAGGCGGCCTGGAAAATCCACCGCGAGGACCAACAGCGCCGGCCACTGCCCCGATGCGGGCCGGCCTTCGTGATGTTCACCTCCAAGGCCGATTACTCCCTGACCCCGGGTTTCCCAGCCTACGAGCGCCGGCAACGGCGCCTACAGGCGAGGCGGGCAGGGAGGGCTCTTCCCCGGGGGATTCATGCCGACTTTCCCCCTCCGACTTTTCGAGACCAATTTCGGCCACAAACACAAAGTTCCCCCAACAAGCCATGGGCCGGGGGAATGATGTAGACGAAGCTGGAACAGAGCTCACCAAGCTTGGAAAACGCTTAGCTACGACCGAAGAGTGGCAAAAAGTCCGAAGAGCAGCCGATTCCATCCTCGCCAAGTGCAACAACACCACAGTGATCTTCTCGAGGGATAACGCCGCCAACTTCAAGGTATCAAGCCCGCCACCGGCTAGATCCTTGCTGTTCGAGCTAGTTGCCAGCACTCTCAAGGCCGCAGGTCACCAAAGCCTCACAGGGCCTGGGATCAGGACAAGGTTCGGCCAGCAGAGCGCCGCCTGGCTCCTCAAGGCAGGCGGCCAAGCCACAGCCGGCTCAGCGAAAGCGCCAGGTGCGGACAGAGCCCACAACAACGTCAACAACAAGTGGGCGGCCCTAGGTCGGGCCTGGGAGGATGCCCCCGTCCCCCTTAGCCCCAGACCCCCAGCAGGAGGCTTCCCCCCCCTTGACGGACAGGCCGTCAAGCCCTGGGAAGGTGGCATGTTCTCCGCGATAGCTGTCTACAGCAGGACCGATGGGGTGACCAGACCTGTGTTGGTTAGCAGGACACCCACGGATTCAGCCCTCAACATTGCCGGCGACGAGCTAGCGCGCAGTGAGGCCGAAGACTTAGTGCTTCGCTGGACGGTTCCGGGCTTCAAAGAGCTGTGGGCCGCATGGGATACTACTACCCGGCCAATGCCGGCCCCTGAGTTCATCCACCCGGACCTCTGCGACGCTTCCACCCTCGTTAGCAGGATCGCAAACATCTGGATGGCGGACCAGGGTACCAAGCTGCTCGCCACCGAATCCACAGGGGACGGCCCGCCCAAGGGCAACGAGCAAACCGACAACCCACCCCACGAGGGCAACCCGGTCACCCCCCACCGAATAATGGCAGAGCAAGTGCAGGTGATAGCCCGCCCAACGGCGGCCCAAGGACGGACCCACCCACCAGGGGCAACCTGGGCGTTGCCCCGCACAACGGCGGCGACCCGACCACTGGCCAACCCAACATGGGCGATCCAGTCGCCCCCTCGTTCATTGGGGGCGAAGCAGGTTGGAACCCAACTAGCGGGGGGAACCCCGCCACCATGCCCAGCGGCGAAAGTGCGGGCTCGGAGACCGGGGGTACCCAAGATGGCCCCCGGCCCAACGCCGACGACTCGGCCAGAAGAGTCCCTGGCAGTGATAGTGACGTCAACCCGCCAAGGGGTAGAGAACTGTCAGCCAACAGCAGACTCCCCCCGTCCTGCCCGCTCACCAACCCGCAGGGCAAGAGGATGCTGATCGGGTGCATTGACTTCGAAGCGTCCAAACCCGCATCCAAGGCGGGGGATGAGGCCGTCATATGCGAAGGGGCGGTCATAGTCTTTGACCCCGCCAACGGGAATATCGTCGCCAGTCTGCACGGGATGTTAGGCGAAGATATTCGGGTGGCCGACCTCGACCAGGCTCTGATGAGCTCAAGAATTCTCCACGGTTGCCCCCCAGCCACCTTCGTCGACATCACCACTGGGCAGGCCCCCCAGGGATTCGAAAGCACATTCCCAAACAGCACCACATGGTGCGCGGAAATGATCGATGCCCTCCGGCGTCTCGAAGGACACCATAACGCGTTCATCCACCTGACTGCCAAAGGGGTGGAAGCTGAACGAAGTGTCCTCACGAGCGCCAAATACGTACCGGATTCCACGGCCAGGGCATGGGTAGCCACCCACCTAATCGATGAAGCCGGCCTAGATGCGGTGTACCCCCGTCTCAATAGCACCCTCACCCTCTTCTACCCCCCCTCCCAGGAGGACCGCCCGGTCCGAGAGACCCTCCCACAGGAGGACCAGAAGGCAGCCGAGCAGGCCAAGGTCTGGACCCGCGACCAGCAAAGGAGAAGGGAACCCAAGGGGCTGTGCCCCTATCACAGAAACGCACCAGCCTACTGTCACTGTGCGCTTGCGGATGTATCGCTCTTCTACACAAGACTCTCCCTGGCCATCCACATGCTGTATAACCCGTGGACCTGGGCTGATGTGGGAGCGGAACTAATCGCACGAGGAGGGGAAAGTGACGGGGGCACAAAGCCCCATCATTAGAGTAGGACACGGGGTCCCAGACCTGGCTGTAGAGATCAACCGCCATAGAGGGCGAGAGGTCATCACACCCCTGGGGCAACTACAGCACGTGATCTTTACCACCAAGCCGCGTCCGAAGGAAATCCACATGGCCAACACGACCGCGCAAGAGTTCAGCACAGGAAAAGGAATCCTAAGGGTCCTTGAAAGGAGGGGCGTAGCCGTTCTCAGCCCGGACTCCTGCCCAAGCACGAGACCCCTGGTCGTGGAGCTCCTATCCGAGTGGAACGGTAGGCGCCGCGTAGCAAGGGAGAAGGGCTACTGGCCAGACTTCTATGGCAACCGTACCACCCTGGACCCCAGGGTCATGGAGCAACTCCCGGTCAAACTCCACCCCGAGCTCCTGACCCTATCCCAGGCAGCCTCGCTGGTCCCGCTCCATAAGCATGACATGATGCATGGGGGCTCAGCCCAGCAGCTGAGACACCGGCTCACCCACTGCCTGGTGAACATCGGCGATAGAGCACCAGCGGGCGTCCCGAAACTCATCGTAAGCGCGGAACTCCGGCGCCAAGATAGAGGGCCCAGGCATTATGTCAACTTCTTCCCCTCGGTTCTTCCCCTAGACTGGGGCATCCGCACAGTAGAACAAGGAGGGGAGCCTGGAAGACGCCGCCCGAGCGCCTTGGGCGAACCCCAATACGACGGCACCCTGGCCCTGGGATGCAGTCCCATGATGAGACTACCCCCATCCGCCTGTGGGACTTCCCGTACACCCAGAACAACGACGGGCACAGGTCGCAGCGAGAGCAAAAGAGGCTGTGACCGCGGCAAGGGCCGCGCTTAGAGCCTGCCTCGAAGAGCACCGGGAGAGGCTCACCAACGAGATTCACCAAGGCATGGAGTGGCCGGCCCTAGGGCTGCTTGAGGGCCCGCTCACCGAGAACCGACAGGTCCCCACCCCGAACCCATCTCAAAGGAAGGTGAACGCCACC
Source organism: Carpediemonas membranifera (assembly GCA_019828565.1). Taxonomy (NCBI): domain Eukaryota; phylum Fornicata; genus Carpediemonas; species Carpediemonas membranifera. Next base: position 378,376 of record JAHDYR010000004.1, read on the forward strand.
CCCTCCCCCAGCAGGCTCCAAGGGGAAACAAACCCCACCCCCAACCCGCGCCAGGTAACCCCCGCCCACCCCACCCCAAGGGCAATCATCACCCCTAATGCGCACCAGGTAAGCCCTGCTTACCCCACTCCCAGAGGAATGAACCCCCCACCCGGCCCCGGGACAGGCGATCCTCACGCCTCACAAAGAGGCCAACCCCCGGCGATGCCTCTGAGCCAGGCTTTCGAGCACCGGCCCCCGCCGGGCGGCCCCGAAGGGAAGAGGCCCCCAAACCCAAGACTGGGCACGGTCGATCAGATGGGTGCCTACATCCAAGCCCTCTTCCAAGCGGAGGTGGAGCGAAGAGCTGAAGAAGAGCGGCAGCGGATCATGAGCCATTACGAAGAGGAAGTCTCCCGGCTGAACAACGAGGTTGCCCACCTCCAAGGCCAGCTGGCCAAGGAAAGGGAAGCCCTAGCAAGAGGAGCGAGCGAGCGCCAGCGCCTCCAGCGCATCGCCGAGAAATCGGAGGCCTTCAAAGAGCCAGCCTCAGGCTCCGTGAAACAAACAGAGTCCTCGAGGCCAGGCTTGAGGAGGCGCTTGCCGCCGCCAACGGAAGCGACGAGGAAGAAGAGCTCCTACGCATCGGAATGGAGCACGAGAGCGACGAACCAGATCAAGAGATGCATGAGTAACGAGCCATACCAAAGCAGTGGAGGGAAGAGTGCAGAGTCTAAAGGGATGTGTATATATAGCACGTTAGTGTAGGACTAGGTGAAGTGAAGGCGCCGGAATAGGTGCAGCGTTGGAGCCCGCCAGAAGGGCTGTACTGGCGCCAATGCCCGGGTGACTTTTCTTTTCTTAAAACCCCTGTTCCCCGCAGGGACCGGGGGCGGGTAAGAGGCAGTTGGAACGCCATCGAGGACCCGCCTGTCCGGCAGGCTGGAACTCCAGCCTTGGGAGGGGCGCCGAAAGGAGTCGCTCCCACCTATGCGTAGTTAGGTAACGATGCTGCCAATGTGCGAGGCCAGAAGCGCTATAGAGACTGGCACGAAAGTCCCGACAAGCACCGCGAGGGCGCGGCCAGTGAAAGGGGTGGTACACCCTAGGTCAGCTCCAAGAGGGAACCTGGGCCACGTCTGGGGACTCTGGAGGAAGCAGCCGTTCTGGCCAAGCACCCCATGTGAATGGCGCATGCTTCTGGGTCCTGGAGAAATATCAAGGGCAAAGAAGACGCCTACCCGGGCCGCCCACCAACAACCCACAGGGCGGGAAGCGGCCCACCCAACGTGCTAAACAACGACGACATAGGCGCTCACCCATTGGGAAGGCAACTATGCAGATGCTAAACCCCAACAACAAGATGAAAGTGTGCAGGTAGTGCAGAATAAGGAGTGCAGGTTAAGGCAGTAACAACCTGAATGCGAATAGTCTCCCTTAACAGCCAAGGACACTTAACGGGCAATGAAGACTACAGCGGATCTATAGCGGTAGCGCTTCGCAAGCACACGAGCCCGGACGCCCTCCTCTTGCAGGAAACATTCAGGTACGGTAACTCCGTAGTCCCCTGTTGGGCGGACCTACAATACGCATGTGCAGGGCACGCCAAACCCATCAAGGCTCGAAAGGGCAAGATTAACCTAGGCGTAGCCACGGTGATCAGCCCACATTCACAGGCAACCTGGGATGTAGGAGTATCTGACGGCACGAACCCCCGAGTTCAAGTTAGCATCCTCGAAACCTCAAGGGCTATCGCAGTCATCAACATATACGCCCCTCCAAGTGACCGCAGCGCAGCGGAGCTAGACCGCTTCGACCAACAGCTGGAAAACATCGTCAGAGAGTACCACGGCTTCGAGATAATCATCATGGGGGACTGGAACCGTGACCCGCGGAGCCTGCGCCATGCCACCAGCGCCACACTACAGCGAAACAATCTAGACCTAGTTTTCCCTCGTCTCACACATACATGAGTGGGAATACCACCTCGACGCTGGATTATGCAGCTGTATCTGGGGGGGATCACGAGGGCCAAAGCTAGAGTCATTGACAAAGCTGAGATGGGGCATTGGGGCTCCCCCCATAGGGCAGTGGAGCTAACCTGGGACGAACCGCATTGGAAGAAACAACCGGCCAAACCCAAGCTGGAAATCCCAGGAACAACCACCTGGAATGTCCTCCCAGAGCGCAACGGGGAAAGGGCAAGGGAATGGCCGCAACCCGATGTGGAGCTCCATGTAGATACAATCGAGTACCAAATACGGGAACTCTTATCGGTGGGATTTCAAACTTCCGCTAGGAACGTCAGACCAGGGAGATCGCAAAAAGGATCCCGGAGAACGTATGGAAGCAACTCATCCTAGCCCGATGGAACAAAGCGGGGGCCGCGGAAATCAAGCGGACCCTGAACAACGAGCTCCAGAAGTCATGGAAAAGCTTCAAGGAGGAGTGGACGCAGCAGGTGGAAAACAGCGCAAGGGCAGGGTATAAGACCACCAAGAAGGTCATAGCAAACCAGGTCCACAGGTTCTGGAACGAGAAACAACACGCAGGGCTACCGGCGATGCTCAGAGGAAAGAGGTCGATCTTAACAAGGGAAAACGAGATAGCTAGGGAGCTGCAGAGGCAATACGCCCAAGTCAGTAGTGGCATAGCACCTAGTTGGGACCAGATCCCGGCGGCCCAAACAACTGATCAACCCCCCACGGAGGAGGAGGTCACGGCCGCCATCAAGTCCCTGAAGAAATCATCGGCAGGAGGCCCGGATGGTATCACGGGCGAATGTCTGAGAGACCTCCCCCAGGCGGCCTACAGGGCAATCACATGCCTCTTCCAGAAAGTATACGAGTCTGGGGAACTACCCACCACGTGGAAGTACGCCTCCATCTCCCCGATACACAAAGTAGGGAAAGATAAGCTACTGCCAGGATCCTACCGACCCATCTCACTCACCCCCCTCCTCTACCGAGCATATGGGAAGGTACTCAAATGGAGGCTCAAACCAACAGTTGAGAGGCACACCCCCAGAGAGCAGATCGGCTTCATGAAGGGAAAGACAGTCATAGACCACATCGCCCTCCTAACCCAACTGCACCAAGAAGGAGACCGGACCAGCGTGCTGCTCGACATTGCAAAGGCGTACGACACGGTTCCCAGGGACATCCTAGTCAGCAAGCTGATCAATATGGGTGTACACCCCCACCTAGTCAGAGCAGTACAAAGCACAATGGAGAGGACCTACATTGCGGTAAGGGGATCCGACCTATGGTCCGAAACGAACCTAGGAGTCAAGCAAGGTTGCGTGGTCGCCCCCACCCTATTCATACTATTTACGGCCAACTGGATTAGCCAGGCGTCACTCAGAATACAGTACGGCGAGATACCAGACCCGAAGCTTCCCCCCACCCACCACAGACCCGGGAATGGCATCATAGCAATGTTCGTAGACGATACGAGCATCTCGGCAAAGAAAGAAAATGATGCGGAGTCCCTCACCGCCGCAATGGTGGAAGTGATAGTGGCACACAAGCTGTGTATCAGCCCAGGAAAGAACATCGTCATAAGTACCAATCCAAATGCGGAAGTGCGAATTCAAGGGGAGGCCACCCGAGCAGCGGAGTCAGGCCGATACTTGGGACTCTGGATAGCAAGTGGCCCTCATCCGCTCAGCGCATGCATCGCAAAGAAAAGAGAACAGTCGAACAAGTACATCGCCCTCGCCCGGAGAGTGGGATGGACTAAAGGCTCCACGCCCGCGGCTGTCTCCGAGTCCATCCTCCGCACCTTCCTATGGCCAAAGATCGAATTCGGAATCGAAATCTGGGGCCAAGTCCCAGGAGGCAGAAGGCTTTGGAACGACTGGCGAGGACTCATGGCGGGAACCGGACCCGGTGGAGGGGGTGTCGCCCGCCTGATGATGGGATGGATGTGCTGGGAAGCGGACATGGGTGTAAGAGCGGTTAGAATCCGCGAATCGGCCCGGGACCCTGACCGCCCATCGCCCCTAGCGGACTTCGACTGGGGAAGAGCGAACCCCAAGTCCGTTATCGGAAAGCTGAACAAGTGGGCAGACAACGTACTAGATCTGGCCCCTAGCGACCTTCACGGACCCAGACCCAGAGCAATAGCCGGGGGATGGAAGATGACAGCACGAGACATCGCCACCAAAGGTAGCCGAACAGCCAAGGCGGCCGCCGAAGTGCTAGCTGCGGAGGCAATGCAAACAATGGCAGGCGGGAGAGCACCCAAGAAACCAAAGATTATCAGAGGGGAGATGATGCTCAGGAGGGAGCTGAAGAGGGTAGTTGCAACAGCCTCCAACACGCTCCCCTCCGCTAGCAACAGCCACACAACTCGAGGAGCCGCGCTCATCATAAGCAGGAGGTACCCTGGGCAGGAAATGCTCTGCGACCGTATCCAAAGAATATGCCCGATATGCACACTCGCAGCCGAACGCGAATTGATCAACTACCTCCAACTATACCCCCCCCAGGCGCAGGCGCTAGTGGCAGTAGCCGGGTGGCTGGAAGACCAACCGCTAGGAACACAAAGCCACATCATAGCGGAGTGCCAGGGCGTCGGCCGCCCAAGTGGGTGGGAGCAGTGCTGGGAAGCTGCGGCAACACACACCATGGCAAGTAGGCTGCGGCACGGCCCAGATGGGGAGTGGTATAACTCCAGGGCCATATTGGAGCTCCACTGGCTACTGCAACAGGAGGATGAAACAGTGAAGGAGGGTCTATTATGCGGGAAAAAGGCCCTCATGAACCTCAGAACAGGCCCAGACCCCTAGGAGGAAAGCCCTGGGTGAAGACAAGGCACAGGGCGGAACACTCCTGGAACCGGCGGGAGGTGTTTTCCCCCCACATGTTCCGGTAGCGCCCGGCCGCACACCCAACCCAACCCACGCAGCAAGGGGAGCACTCTGATGCCTGCATCACACTTGAAACAACTCCCCCACCACCAAGAGGGGACAGGCCCAACCCACAGGGCGGCCTGGAAAGGTGGCCCGAGCACCGACCCCAAGCGCAGCGGGCCCGGAACCAATGAGGACAACACCACATGTTCCGGTAGCGCCAGGCGGAGGGAAGGCTGCAAAGGACCACTAAGGGACAATCGCATACAACAAGCACGAAATAGGGAAGGCCTGGCAAAACAGCTGGGCCAGTAGGGCGCAAGCGTCCGGACAAGCAGTCCGGCGCATCCCTCCGGCGCGCAAGGGGTACCCCCTCCCCACACAGTGGGGGCGCACCAGGAGGATGATGCATGGCAGACTGGCGGAGGTACTGGATGACGCAAGAAGCTACCCACTCCGTCGGTAACCTGCCGGGAAGGCAGGGCCATCCTGATGTGGCCCGGCGCCTAGCCAGGAACACTGGAAGACGTGGCAACCGCCCCTGGGAGCTCCCCCCCGATAATGGGAACCTGGAGTGAAATCGGACAGCGCTAGATGAGCCCGAACGCAGCCGGCAAGTCCGTGGAAGTCTACCTACGCGGCGTCGGTGGGTTCCTAACCCGGCCCAGCTGGTACGGCGAACTCTAGACCCGACCCCGCCCTGGCGGGTGCCTGAAACATGGCGAGCGGGTCGAGGAAACTCCAGGACCTCCCTAGGGGACCCGGGGGAGAGGGGAAACGTACGGAAGGTCCCTGACAGCAGCGTGCAGGGCAAGGCTTTGTAGGTGCCAGGCAGACCTGGGACCCAAAGGGCCCCTAAGAGTAAGACCTGGGTTAGCCTAACTTTGGGGGTATTAATGTGGCCATGTATAGGATCCCTCTAGCGTACCAGCTAGGCCTTGACGGCCGTTGTTCACGCCCTCTTAGGAAGTGTTAGGTGTGCTCTGTAGAGGTACCAACACGCTTAGGCGTTCCTCGAAGGGGTGACACAAACTGTGACATTCAGCTTACACAGCAGGACGAGTAGCAGGACACATTAAATTCTTTCTTCTTCTTTCTTTTCGAGAGCGCCCCCTTCATGGCTCACGTAGACCAGGTCCTTCCTTTCAACACCAAGTCGGGGCTCAGCCGCCTGAAGAACCTCGCCGCCTCCGACGAGCAGACGTACGTCGTGCAAGGCATCGAGAAGCACCGTCGCCGCAACGGCACACTGCAGCTCCTCGTCTGCTGGGAGGGCGACTACGATCCCACATGGGAACCCGCTGACGGGCTCCGCCACGTCACTGCGGCACGTGACTACCTCAAGTCCCACAAGCTCAAGCTTAAGGGGGGTAGGATGTCATAAGGCATCCACGTCCGCAGTTTATGTAAATGTTCCAATCTCTTCGCCCCGGCACACTTTCAGCGCTTTCGTGACGTTTACTACATCATTGCGCGATTTCAAGGCCAGAGGTGGCAAAGCGAAGCTCCGGAAGCTTATCAGCCCGGAGATACAATCCTACGTATGCCAGGTGTTAGGCTTAGAGGCCCTCGAGGATGTCCCGCTTCCTCAGGGTGATCAACAGGACGACCAACCTTCCACAACATCACGCAAGGTCAAAGAGAGGACCATTATGCAGCGGCTTGCTGCTGCCTTGCGTCCCACCAGGAAGGAGCAATGTCTGAACCTCATCAGGCTCCGCATCGCGGCATTCACGCCACTCGAGGTTTCGAGACTGAACTCGCAGTTCAACACCTTGTTCGAGTGCCTTGACCTGGTCGAGGACGACGCCGTTCGCGAAGCATACTTGCGGGCTTTCACCGTGAAGGGCCAGTCCCTTTATTTCAGACTGAAGGAGCAGACTGAAGGGCGCTCACTTGCTGAGACCCAGCAGTATGCCATGAAGACGGCACGCGACGTAGTAGAGTCCGCGGAGTACCTCGCTCCGTTCGCTGAGGCCATCCGTCCCGACCAGCCGCGCCGTCCGGCAGCTCCTGCGCCAGGCGCCCAACCCCAACGTGCGGACAGCCGTGACCGGCGCGACCGTCGTGACCGCCCATACGACCGCCACCGCCAAGATCGCCCGGGCTCGCCCTGCCAGCACGACCCCGACCTGCTACAATTGCGGCGGCAAGGGCCATTTTAGCCCCGAGTGCCGGAAGCCCAAGGTCAAGTGCGAGAAGTGCGGGCGCGAGGGCCACAAGAGAGAGTTCTGTGACCGTATAAAGGTCCAGAACTATTCTTATTTGTCTTGTTTCGCGGCGTCTAGCAAACGCAGAGCGCAGGCCCTACCGATCGTATCGGGATCTATATACAGGACCAATACAGAGTCGATGTTGTTCGACTGTGGCGCGTCAGCAACCTTCATATCGCCGCAAGTGGCTGAGAAGTCCGGCGAAAAGATCCTGCATTGTGACCCGGTCGAGGTGACGACACCGGCTGGAGTCATCACAGTCGACCAGACCGTTTCTATCGAAGTGACCTTTGCCAAGTCAGCTCTTGTCCCCCGTGGGTGCACCTTCACTACCCGTGCGTATCTTCTACCCTCAGAGTATGATTTAATCATTGGATACCCTGATATGGTCACCCTAGGGATTCTCCCACAGATTGACGACTGCGAGGAGTCTGACACCCAAGACGCCGGGCAGGCCGAGGACGTTTCGACTGTCATTACTCCCCAGAAACTGAGCCTATTTACCTTGTTTGACAAGTCATCTTCCCTTCAGGACCGACTACTCGCGCGGTTTGACGGACTGTTCGAGGACAGAGTAGGGCGTCCGAGCAAGCTCATCCCCTACGATTTAGTCTTATCTGATGATGAGCCCGTCTTTAGCCGCGAGTTCTTCATGCCGCCGGAGAAGAAGACACTTCTCCAGGAACACCTTGACGACCTATCCCGGCATGGCTTCATCCAGCCATCAACGTCGGCTTACTCCTCACCGGCATTCTTAGTCCCAAAGGGGAAGGACCGTACCCGGTTCGTTATCGACTTCCGTTTGGTCAACGCGAAGACTCCCCCATTCAACTACCCTATCCCGATCATAGAGGATTGCCTTGCTAAGCTTAGGGGTAATACCATCTTTGCTACGCTCGACTGTAAGGCAGGCTACCATCAGGTGGCACTGACGGACCGTTCCTGTCCCCTGACCGCTTTCGGGGCCCCCCTCACGGTTTGAGTACACGACTATGCCCTTCGGTCTGCGTAACGCTGGTTCTCATTTCCAGTGGGCCATGGAGCAGGCTTTTTCCGACCTGATCTCGGCAGGCAAGTGCCTGATTTACATCGATGACATTATTGTCATGGGTCGGGATGAGCCTTCGTATATAAGGAACCTATGGGACGTCCTGAAACGCTGCCAAGAGTATGACCTACACTTAGGCCACGACAAGTGTGTCTTCGCCGCGGCTGAGGTCGAGTTCCTGGGTCGACTCGTGTCCGGAGACACCGTGAGGATTGCCGAAGACCGCATCGACGACATTAAGAAGCTGAAACTACCGACCAGCAAGCGGTCCGCACCGGCACTCGTCGGTTTCCTCAATTATTTCCGTGACTTCGTGCCCAACTTCGCGTCCCGAGCTCATCCTATGTTGCAGGTGTCGGCTGGCAAGGCCGAACCCGGTGGGCCTGGTCAGCAAGCGGCCCTGGACGACGTTATCGCCGAGCTCCTTAAGCGGGTCTCCCTCGTTCACTTCAAGACGGACGCGACACATGTCCTCATGACCGATGCCTCAGACGTGGGGTGTGGCGCCGTATTACTACAGAACGGGCAGCCGATCGCTTTCATGTCCCACGCATTCTCCGCGGTCCAGACTAGGTGGAGTACCACAGAGCAGGAAGCCTACGCAATCATCCTGGCAGTCCAGCGTTGGCGGAAATTCCTCTCGTGGACTCACTTTACCATCCGTACTGATCATCGCAACCTGCTGTTCATGGCCAAGTCCATCAACCCCAAGGTCCGTCGATGGTACGACCAACTGGGTGACCTCGATTTTACCATACGTCACGTTCCGGGTGTTGACAACGGGGCAGCAGACGGCCTCTCTCGCGTGTTCGCTAACACCCTCGATACCCAAGTCGCGGACAAGCTGCAGAAGGCGCATCACTTTGCCGGGGCTCACTTGTCCGCCTGGGCGACCAAGAACCTTCTGCGAGACTGGGGCGTGCGCGTCCGCCAGAAGGACGTGGACGACTACATCGCCAAGTGCCCAATATGCCAGTTAAGGCGTAAGCCCCCAGCCTCATCCGACGCGGGTTTGCACACCGCCGTCGAGCACCCCTTTGACCGAGTGGCCATGGTCACTATGTCCGCCACCCCGTGCACGGTCGACGGTACGACCTATAAGTATGTCCTCGTCGTCATAGACATGTGCTCACGTTGGACTGAGCTGAGCCGAAGTCCACAAGAGGGTTCTTGGGGACAACGATCGTCGGGCTAGAATACTTAGACTGAAAGGCCTCTATGAAGCCTTTTGCAAGCAAGGTGTCAACGTGCTCCTTAACGATGGGGACCTTAGGAGGAGGCACGAAGTATGGACGGACGTTCACGACCTTGTTTCCCTTGATCACCAGGTCGTAGGGGTCTAGTAGGCTAGGCGCATCACGCTCTTTGAAGTTGGAGGCGTATCGTCGAAGTATGGACGACTGTCGGTCGCGTGCCTCTTGGGAAAGCTCGGACATGGCTTGTGCGATGTATTTCGTGGCCGGTGGGGTCTCACCAGAGTCCTCAGTCGGGTCGGAGGAGCTGGGAATGGCGCTTGGCAAGAGTCCGAGACTTACCATCTGAGGAAATCCGATGATGATGTCGAACGCAGTGTCTATCACGTAGGCGCGGAGAGTGAGTGTACAACCATGAGGAGTGAACGGAGATGGATCCAGCTTGAGGGTTACTTCTACCTCGCCTTCTGCTTGACGGGTATCTCCGACGGTGTGGATTTGCGTGGGTTCTCTCGAGATCCATTTGCAGCGTTTCTCGTCGACTAGTCTGGGGCTTATGGTGGAACAGTTGGCACCAGAGTCGAGTAAAGAATTGGCTTTGCGCTTGCCGAGACGGGCGTTCACTACAGGGAGGTCACCCGGGGAAATCTCCTTCGGGGCATTCAGGGCCGCGACGAATTTTGAATCCGAAACAGAATGAACACACCGACGCTGATTTACTCCCTTCTTGGTAGGGCAGTAATCGGCCAGGTGTCCTGACTTGTGGCACTTAGGGCAGAATGCCTTCGGCTCAGCGCACTTGAAAGACGGATGCCCGGGCTTACCGCAGTTGTAGCACACGTACTGCTTCTTGGGCTTGTTCTGACGGTTGGGCTTCACTATGGGCTTCGAACCTTGGCGGTCGTGGCGCTCCGAGGGATCTTGGTGGTCACTGCGTGGCTCGCGCTCGTGAACATGTGGAGCTCTGGGACGGGCAGCAGCGGGGGAGAAGGAGTTCACCATCTCTTGCGACTCCTGTAGGTCGCGTGACATTGCCATGACTTTCGGCATGATCGAGGGGATGTCGAGGCCTTCTGCGAGCTCCTTGACCTTGTACATGATCGTGTTGAATCCTTGCACGCGGAAGCATCTGCAGTACGTCTCTTTGAGCACATCCTCAGGTACATCTGGATTGAATAACAGCTGGAGCGCCTTGAACTTCCGATTGACGTTATTGACCTCGACGGGGTCGAAGGTCTTGGCGCGTAGACGGAAAATATCGAGCTGAGCGGTGGATCTGCTGGGACGCAGTGCGCTGCCTAGGCGCTTGAGGATTCGTAGATCGCTGAAGTTGCGCTTTTGACGGCGGCGCTCGGTAGATGCCATCAGTAACGGTACGTAATCATCGTCTTCGGAGTTACCGGCCTCGTCGATGCATTGCGAGACATAGTCAGCGATAGATGGATCGACGAGTTCGGAGATATCGGCCTTACCGCCGAGGGAACGGTACGTTTGGAGGTGAAGGTAAAAATCAAGCAACGCCTTCATTGAAGGGTCGCGGAATAGCGGGGGAACCGCTTTTTCTTTGTTCTTAAATGTCATGATGAAAGGGGAATACTAGTATTGTGGTCTGTCAAGACTTAGAAGAACTTTTAGTAAAAGCAAAGAAGAGGGGGTTTGACCCTGTTGTGGTAAATATGGCAATAATAAATATATCAACTATGTAAACAATGGGTAGGACCCTGACAGCCCTTTTGGGCGATAAAGTAGTCCTTGATGCGAGTCTTCAGACAAATGGGGCACGTCTTGATGTGCTTTTTGACGTCCAAGAGCATCCCCGGCCAAAATGCAGACGCGGCGAGTGCTTGGAACGTTGAATTTGCTCCCGTATGAAATTGGTGAGCGGTCCGTAGGGCCTTGTCGCGTGTCTCTCCCTTGGGGATAATCGGCACTCCGTCCTTGAAGTAGATCGAGTTTTCGATGGATACTCCCTCTAGTTTCTCCCAGCCGACTCGAGTTGACTCAGGTGCCATGGCCTGGGCAGCCTGGATCAACTCAAGGGTCAGCCCTGGGCCGGCGTCCTCCGCCTCTAGCAGGTTCAGCTGCGGCCCGAGGTCCCCTCGGGGAAGGATACGCGACAGCATGTCTGCCATCTTGTTTGTCTCTCCAGCAATATGCTCGATCGTAATGTTGTAGTCCGACAAGACAGACGTCTACCGGAGGAGTTTCTTGGAAAGCTCCTTCCTCTGCATGAGATATACCAGATTCTGGTGGTCGGTGCGGATCTGTATGTTGTCCTTGAGGCGGAAAAGTTGAGCCATGCCAGGTCTCGTGAGACAAAAGATGATAGCATGAAGCTCTTGTTCGTAGGTCGGCCACCTAGTCTGGGTTGGCGTATGACACTTTGCGAAGAGCGAGACGATCTCTCGGTTGCCGGAGTCGTCTTCTTGGAACAGAATGCCCCCTAGTCCGTCGTTCGACGCGTCCGTCTCGAGGGTCCACTTCTTTGAGAAGTCGGGGAAATGGAGGACTGTCCGAGCTGAGTCTCTCCTTGAACGTTGTAAACGCCTCTTCTTGTTTGGGGTTCCAAGTTATGTTCTTTGAGTTCTCCTGTGCCGTTAGCATCTCGTTGAGAGGTTTGAGGATTCGTGATGAGTCCGGGACGAACTGGGCGACATAGTTGAATGATCCCAGTGTCCTCTGAAGCTCCTTTGCGGTGGACGGGAGCGGTATGGCGTTTACCGCCTCTACCTTCTCTGGGGCAAGTTGTTTCCCCAAGATATGGACAGATTGGCAGGGCATCATGGCCGGAACAGGCCCAGGTGGGGGCTCGGTCATGCGCATCTTGAACGGATGGATGGACCTGCAAGCCCACCTGGAGATGCTAGCAGTCAAGAGGATCGTGACAAGCAGGGGCCAGGATATACCAATCAGAGACAGGGTCTGGAAGGAGGGATCGATTATGTGGAAAGCCAGGGACTCAGTGAACGCACTCCTCAGAGGAACAAGAGAGGGAGCAACGAATGCAGGGAAGATAGCCTTTGGTAGGGAGATGGTAAGAATGAACTGGACCAGGAGGTGCAAGAGCAAGACAGCGGTGGGGCTCATGGAAGTCCTAGGACCCAAACGTATGGGAAAGTGCATGGCGGGGAAACCGGCCATAAGTAGGAAGACAGGGAAGTGGCAGTCAAGGGCAGAGTGGAAAAGGATAGTGTCGGTGGCAGCGAATGTCAGCCCGTCTCCATCATCAGCGGAAAGGGGAGAAGGCCCAGAGCGAGCGCTGGCGGACCTGGCGATGGGTGAGGAACTCAAACACAAGATACAAAGGAGGTGCCCCCTGTGCACAAAGGAGAGCGAGATAGAGTTACTGTGGCAAATAGCGAGAGAGCAGCCAAACCAAGCCAGGAAGCAGGCACTAATCAGGGGAGTGGGTAAGGGGTCAGCCGCTGGGATCGGCGGCCCACATTATGTGTGAGTGCCCAGAGGTTGAAAGAGGAGATGACTGGGAAAAGATATGGAAGACAGCTAAGGAGAGGACCAGGGAATTGCAAGTCAGAAGAGGCCCGAATGGGAGGTGGTATGAGAAGAGGCCAATCTTAGAGGTGCAACAACTAGTGTTAACAGGGTCGGAAGAGATATGGGAAGGACTGCGAGCTGGGCTGAGAGCCCTGGCAAAGGTCTATGATAGCTATAGAATAGATGGATAGATAAGGAACACCAGATCCAGAAAGGGGGCAGGGAAGCATAGACTCTGGGATCAAGGGGAGACCCCCCATGTTTCCCAGGGAGAGGGCAGGGCCAGGGACAGAGGAAATCCATCAATTGGATGGTTGCACCACTCGCGGTGAACCTAAGGAAACTGCAGGGACTGAGCATGGGATACGGGGGGACATGACGTCCCCGCCGCCCTTGTGAACGATAGAGGGACGCTGGGAAGTGTAGCACAAGAGAACTATCATAAGGGGTACTAGGCCTTGCAGATCTAGAGTCTGTGTTAGCCCTAGCCCACGCCGCCTAACAGGGGGTAGATGAGAGGGACTTAGTTGCTTTCCCCGCCCACGGGTAGGCCACTTAACAGGGTCGTGGGGGCACTGAACAGGGAATCTGGAAAGATGAGAGGGTGCCATGCTTGAACGACCCCGTAGGGACTGCAGGGAATCAGGGAGTGCTATAGAGAAGGTCTTGCAGGACAAACCTGCCTGTGGAAGCACCGAGGACAGACCCCCAGGCTCCCTGGAAGCTGCCGGGTTTACAGGGAGACAGGAAAGCGCTCAGCGCACGGAGATGGCGAAGGCCAATGGGGGGAAGTGAAATCGGGAGTGAGCGGAAGCAGTAGCACCGAATCGCTCGTTGGACGCAGCTGACAAGTTCAATCGCAGGGAGGAGGCAGCGCCCCGGGGAACTCGGCTCCAGTAATAAGGGAGATCAGCCTAAGTAACCGGGGCCCGATACCAGGCACCATAAATTTTCATTTTCTTCTTTCTTCTTGCTCTCCACAACGTCAAGACCTTCGAGGACACCGTAGCGGTGGCTCTTAGGGCTGCTAGAGCGTATGACCATGATCAACCCCTCTCGCAAACCCCGGCCGGCGGACCCAAGGCCCCGGCCCAGGCCAGGAAGGCCCAGTACCGCCCGGACGCAGCCAAGCGCCCGCCGGCCGACGGACCCAAGAAGCCGTCGCGCCCCTGTCGTTTCTGTGGCGGTCCCCACATGGACTTCAGATGCGATAAGCACCCCCGCTACAGAAGAAGAAGAGCTAGCCTTGACGGAGGGGAGGACACTCTGACGGGAACCGAGAGAAAACACACAACGAGCTGAATTTACCTCAGAACGGCAGAATTCAGCTCGGTGGCCCGGCTTCTGGCACTTGGAACAGGTTGTCTTCGGAGCAGGGCATCGGCGAGCGGAGTGACCGACCTTACCGCAGTTGAAGCACACGAATGGCTTCTTCTCGTGCTTGGGCTTGTCGATCGGCTTGCCTTTTGAGGGGGCTACGTTCGTGCGGTCAGGCTCGCGTCGATGAGGGTTCTTCGGACCGCTCCCCGTGTGCCGTGTATGGGAGGGCGTGGTGTTGGTACGCTGTGAGTCGGAGACCCCCGCAGCGCCGAAGGAAGCGATCATCTCCTTGGACTCCTTGAGGTCGCGTGACATGACGAGGACATCAGCCATTGCGTCCTTGAGATCCTTGCGCTCCGTTGATTCTCTGACTCGATACATGATACGACTGTTGTTGGGGAACTTGAAGCAGCGGCTGTACGTCTCCTTCAAGACGTCCTCGGGATCTTCGGGTTGAACGAGCTTCAAGAGCAGATTGAATCGGCGGTTCACTCGAGCAACCTCATCAGGCTCGAAGGACTTGGCGGGGACTCGGAAGAGCTGTAGACGCATGCTCGGGCGAGAAGGTCGAAGGGCAGCACCGAGGCGCTTGAGGACTCGTTCATCTTGGGCTGCGACACGACGTTTCTTACGGAGCTTCGCGGAGAGCAGGAGAGGAGTGTCTTCAACCTCTTCGTCGTCGTTAAGGCCTGCTAGCTCTGCTATGCTAGGCTCGATGAGGTCAATAACATCATCGCGGCCGCCTAAGGCGCGATGATCGTGGAGGTTATCCGCAAAGTCCAAAAGAGCGTCCATGGAGGACTTCTTCAGGAGAGGCGGATTCTTCTTCAGGCTTCTGTAAGTTTCCGTACCCATATGTTTTGGTAGTACTAGTACTGTGGTTCAATGGGTGTTGAACTTTTACTGAGGAGAAGACTCGACACAAGGGTGTCGAGGAGAAACTCCTTGACTATTAAATATAACGTAAATCTGTGTAACTTTGGGTAGGACCCACAACAGGGTCTCGTCATCAACGCCGAGAAGTCTATCCTGACGCCAGTGCAACGCCTCGAGTTCTTGGGTGTCATTCTAGACACAACCCTGCAGCAGGTATCGATCTCCCAGGAGAGAGCGACCAAGTACAGAGGCACTACTGGAGGCCTCATGCGTGTCGGGCAAACAGTATGTCAGTGTAGTTGGGAAGCTACAGTTCGCGGCCTCCGTCTCGCAGCAGGCCATGCTCTCCCTACGACCACTCCAGAAGGACATGCCAGACCCACTCGTACCCTCCTATGTCCTGCCGAAGGAGAAGATCGACGCGCTGAGACATTGGGTCTCCCTCCTTTCCCAGAAGCTACCACCTCGATCCTGGGAAGACCTAAGAGCACTATGGGGCATTGGAGAGGTGATAAGTGTGTCGGCGACCTCAGATGCCTCGGAGAAGGGATGGGGCGCAGTTGTCCTCCACAAGGGAGACCCCCCCGCGAAGAGTCAGGGCCGCTTCCCGCCCCACCTGATGGCGGAGTCCATCATGGTGAAGGAGCTGTATGCTCTCGAGCAGGCAGACTAATGTCTGGCTGAATCATAAGGGCTCATAGTGGGCTATATGCAAGCCAGACATTAGTCCGGAGAATCCCAGCTCGTGTTTTCAAGGGGCGACCATCTTCGAAAAATGGACCCAACCCAGCGCCATGAGTCCCGGCTCATGATGGTGGGGTCCTCCAACAACATTTCGAGTGCTCTCATCGTCGCAAGGAACTCCTGCTCGGTGATGTGGGCTGACGACGTGACATGCGGGGACAGGCGTTGTGATAAGGAGTGTTCCTTGGCTCCAGGCTGGGAGGTAACTTACTTACAGAATGCCGCACCCAAGACCCGTCAGTCGGCACGATTATTCACTCCCGCTCTATTCGGGTTTGTCATTCCAGGCGTTAGCTTGTCAGACCATCATTTCAAATCGTCATTGCTGCATATAAAATGAGAGATCTAAACCTTTAACGACCATTTGGTCGACGATAATCGACTATTCCAAATTGATTAGATCAAATTTATCTCCGTTTGGTGGCCTTGGCCCGTCATCCGCGTCGCCTTCAGCCATCCTCACGGTTTCTGCTGGAGGGATACGATCTGCTCGCGATCGGGACGGATCAAGACCGTATCCACAATCATATCTTTCGAGATTTTCTAAATATTTTGACCATCTTTCTCGTGTCCCCGGAATCTTGTTCTGACACACCCTGACCCAGCAGTGTCAGGGTGTGCCACGCCCGAGGCGTGATAGCTTACATATCGATGACATAGTCAGACAGGCTGACGATCCGGTAGACTCCGTCCATTCCCACAGGGGGGGGTAGGTAATTTATTGTGTCGCGTTCTCGCATCGTCCCGGGTCTATCTCTGTGTAAGCCGGAGTAAATTACCTCGCTCGACCTTACGTAATGCCGAGCGTCACCCTCCGAAGGAGGGGATCGGGAGCAAGGCTGCCCCGCGGTTTCAGTTCGCTCTTGAACAACTGAACCGCCCTTATGAGACGCACGATCCCGTCTTTGAGATCGTATCGAATCATCCTCGACCTCTCGCGCCGAAGTTTTGGCTCCGCTGGCCTTGCCACACGGGCGGTTGGCTCAATTGGATAGAGTACCTGACTACGGATCAGGTGGTTGCAGGTTCGAGTCCTGCATCGCTCGAATTTTATATCACTCTTTGCGGTCGTTGACTCCGACTCGGTCGTCGATGGCGCTCTCGCGGCTTACTGCGTTAAACGGCGTAAAGGAACACGGTTTGCGTTCACTTTCAGCAGCAGCGCGCATCTGAGCACCAAGGCTCGATTTTGCGCAATTTCACGCATCCACTCGCACAAAACGTACCAAAACTCCTTGAAAGGAGCTACTTCTCCGCAAAAGACAACGAAAGTAACCAAAGTGAGATCAAAACAGCGAAATGTTGTGGTATTCCCGTTCTTACTCACTCACAATGTCCTGCCCAGCAGCAGCCGCGCGTTCGCGAGCAGCTTGGGCTTGTGTCAGCCAATCCACGATGGCTCTGCACTGCCACTTCCAATTGGCAACGAAAACCCGGTCCACGAGACGATCCTTGGCCGCGTTGTCCAGCAGCTTCATCTCGACCAGCCTCTCTGGCCAGGGCACACCGCCAGCCTTCCAGGGCGCGCAACGGCCGCTCGAACTGACAACAGCAGGCACCATATCAACGTTGAAGTGCTGATACTGCTTCACCTTATCAGCCCGCGCGTCGGAGACGTAGTCCGAGCAGACGATGTCAATGACGGGTTTCACACCGCCCTCGTCGGGCCTGACTTCGACGTCCATGCGCACTCTGTACGGCCGCAAAGGATGCTTCGCCTCTGCAGACTTCGGCGTCAGCCACCTCTCAGGCCTGGCTGCCACGCCCTCCTCCTTGAGGGTCCTGATCACTTCGTCCCGGATGGCGTCATGCCGCTGCACCTTTGCGTCACCGCGTAGGCACGGGCACACCACCGCGTGCGACCAGCCCTTCATAGCCACAGTACGACTGTGCTTCTCAGAGCAGATCGGGCACACTCCAGCCGCGTCGCTAAAGGCGGGCCGGCCCAGGTGGTCGGCGATCATGGCCCGGTCGACCTCGTGGCGGTTCGACTGCCTCGTGACAGAGACTGGGTCGGACTTGAGCATAGCGCTGATGATGTTGGGCGCGACGACGCTGTCCTTCACCGCAGGGTTGGTGTTGAAATTATGTTCCTTCAACAGGCACACCAACTCGTGCTGCGGCTTGTCCTTGCCGACCGCCTTCAGCGCTGCCTCATCCTTGGGCCAATCCTTCACGTTGGCGCCCAGCGCGAGGACCTTATCCAGGTCGGGCCGGCTGAGGCCAAACTCCAGCAGATGCCGGGAGGCCCCCAGGTAGGCGGGAGCCCAGACATCGAGCGGCATCGGCAAGCCGAGACCGCCCGCATGCACCGGCAGCCCTAGCCGCCGGCAGAACTTCTTCATCTCTTCCGCATCGGTGATCTTGTCTTGCAGGATGTCCAAGACGGCTGGGGCAATACACTGCCGTTCAAAGACGGCCGTCTTGCCCAGCAAATTGCCCTGGCCTGTGGTAGACTTGATCGTGGGGAGAACGTTGCGGTAGAAATGTATGGGGATGGTGAGCGCAGACACCCTGACAATCGTCAGAGCCACCGCCGTGGCCTTCGACCCGATCTCCCGGCAGAACTCCTTGGCGGCGTCGAGCACGGCCTTCACCTTCTTCAGGATCTTGGTACAGCACTCAACGTGGAAGGCTGAGGAGACGGAGATGGGGATACCCACCAGCTTGAAAGACTGCGCCCGCGTCACCTGGTCCGAAGCGTTGTTGTCGTCCCGCGACTCGCGATGAGCGACCGCACACTTGGACCGGTTCAACGGCATCCCAACACTCGCAAAGAGCTGCTCCGACCGAGAGACGAATGAATTCGCCTTCCGGCCCGTCTCGTAGTCTTGCAGGGGGCTCGGGATGGACGCCGAAACGTCATCCTGGTATCCGCGAACAGTGAAGTCCGGGAATTCCCCGCGCAACTGCGTCAGCAGAGGAACATGCCCAGCGAGAAGAGGAGTGGGGAGAGAGGATCACCCTGGTGGATGCCCTCCTCCGAGGCCCACACCTCGCCAGTCGTCGTCAGCAGCAAGCCGCTGGCGTACATTCGGCGGAGGTAGGGGCCGAGTACGGGAATATATGCCTCGACCACCTTCACGAGATAATCTCGGGACATCGTGCCATACGCGTTGGACATGTCCAACGTCACGATGGTGCTCCCGTTCATGTACTCGTTCAGCGTGGCCGTCGCCAGCCGCTCCAGGCCGGCTGATTCGCCAAGCCCGAATTGGTCCCCCATCAACTCATCCTCGACGACAAGCCTTGGGAAGACGACTGTTGCGGCGACCTTAGCCGCCAGCCGGCGCAGCACCTCGCCTATTGCGACAGGGCGGACCCCACCGCAATCCTTCGGCACCGGCACCAGGATCGCGTGTGCGAAGATCGACGTGTACTCCTCACCGTCCAGGATGTCCTGCAAGACAGGCTCCAAGGCGGCTACGAGGTCTCCACGCCTCACGCTCGCGGCAATGCGCAGGTGTAGCGCTGACAGGCCCGACGGTCCAGGGGCGGATTCCGGCGAAAGGCTCATGAGTGCGGCCTTGATCTGCTTGCGCGAGACCGTGATGGCACTGAGCGGGTTCGCCGGCACGTCGGGGAGGGATATGTTCGGCACAAGCCCTGTCGGAGAAGACAGCTTCTCCTTCAGAGACTGATTGATCTCGTCAGGCGTGAGGGTCGTCTCCGACCCCGTGATCGTTGTCACTGCCTTGGAGATGAAGCCACGTATGGCCAAGTTCCACGCGCGCCTTGTGCGGTTGGCTCTCGGCCTGCGAGCCGAGACCTTCGGGGGTGCGTACAAGCTTATGGGTGTCGACATGACTAAACGAGACCCAATATATAATGTATACGCGACACTACAGATGCGGTCCCTCGACGGGTGGGGCTCGGCCCGAACCGATGCTGCGAAACGCTCAGCGGTGCCGTCCTCGTAGTTATCCTTGATAAGCAGGTACTGAATCCGGGTGAAGAGCTGCTGCTCGATGTCGTCGATGTCAAGTCTCGGTAGGTCGTCGATGAGTTGGTACAAGAACTTAGCCTTGTTGGAGAGACCCTTGGATGTCGGCATGTCGAGGAAGAGGCCGCGGTGCGCTGGAGTGTTGTTAGAGGGAGCATCGGCCATCTCCACGATGGCAGAGCGTTGCATGGCAAGCTCTTGGGATAGTTCTTCGATTCGCTTGAGGAGAGTGGCGGCCAACGTGTTCTCGTCCTGCTGTTGGGGGTTCTCATCCTGTTGTTGATCATCTGGTGTTGTTCCTGGTTGCGTCGGGCGCCCCGCGTCCGAAGTCTCGTCGGCCATTCGAACTGGCCATCCTGATTTGATTACACGACCTGCCGGGACCGGATCAGGATCGTATCATATATTTTGAGCTGTGTAAATATTACGGCCGTCACGCCGAGGTGACACGAGCTGCCTGTAGTCAGCGCTCGGTTGGCGTTCACCTAGAGCAGTAGCGCGCATCTGAGCGCCAAGGCGGATCGTGGGTCCTTTATGTATAAGAATGACAGCCGTTCTCTCAGAGGCGAAGACCCCATATTGTCCTCGCGGCCCGAACTGCCGCGTCCAAAGACACCGTATGCTCCCGAAGCTCCTCGCAGACTTGGACGACCCAGGCAAGAACCAGCGTCGCGAGCACGGAAGCAAGAAATGTTAACAACCCCACCACAGCAAGTAGGAAGTACCCAACCTCACCAACGGACCACTGGTCGTCGAAGAAAGACATGGCGGTTACGACAACAACTGCGAGGATGACGACCTTGATGAATGCCGCGAGCAACACGACAACAAAGGACACCGCGACCTCCACCGCAACCTGCCGGGCCAGGGGCCACGTGAGCTCGAGGTTGTCAGGGCCGTTGGCGTCACTAGGTCCTGGGATCTCAGTGAAGGGCCGTGCCAGAGATGATCTCTTCACGGCCCCACGGGCGATGTCGATGACAGTGTAGATGGCCTCGTCGATCAGCTCGTGGACAACACCGATCAGTGACACCGCGGCTGCTGCGGCCAGAGGTGAGTGTTCGTCGTTGAACACGAAAAGAACGACCAGGATGTTGATGGTGGCCGCGTCAAGGAGGAAGACAAAGAGCGACCCAAACCGGATGCCGTGAAACTTGGCGTTGATGTTCTTGCCCATCGGGGTCTGCAGACGGATGATGGTGGCGAGCATAGTTGGGAGCAGTTGCAGGACGCGGAAGGCGCCCGTCTCGATTGAGGAGATTGCGGGACTGTCAAATTGGTAGTGGGAGAACTGGATAGCAGAGTACGCACAAAGGGTTCCAGTAAACATGATGACGTACAGGATCATTCGAATGAGAAGCCAGCTGATGCGGTGGATGTTGATGAGGATCTCCTTTCGTTTGGAATACTGCAACATATTGGCAAGTACGGTCTGATGCCCGATGACGATGGAGTTAGTATCACTGTGTCATCATCTCCATCATCTTGTCGTAGAGGCCGAGCTTTACAGTGAGAACGTTCTGACAGCGAAGAATGCGACTTAACAAAGTCTGATTGTTCACCTGACGCGTTCAGCCCAGTACCTCTGGTGGATCCCGAGCATCATCGGGGCGAGGAGCTCAATGTACGGCACCCCCGCGAGAGGGAGCGGCAGGACGAGGCACCCGAGCAGCTCAGAGATCAGTACAGCGAGACATGCCTTGGGCCCGTCGTGAAGGTGGACTGAGCGGCGGGCTCTGGCGGAGCTGTGCCAGGAGGGGTAGGTCGTGAGCAGGTAGAGGGCTGCGACGACGAGCTGGACGCCCTGGATGGCCACGGCGCCGCGGACCGGGATCTTGACACTCACACCAAACACAGCAGCGGCGACGCATGCGAGGTTAGCGATGTAACAGACGAACGTGACGACACGGCGGCCGGGTCTGAGGGACTCGAGAACACCCACGAGCAGGGCAAAGTGAAGCATGTTAATGAGAGTCGCAATGAGCAACCAGAAGGATTCCAGCAAGGCTAAGGCGGTGGGATGCGCTGCAGTCGGTACAATGTTGTTGGCGACGACGAAGCGGCCAATGGCGACAACATGGAGCACTTGCAACAGGTGAACTGTCCACAGGAAGTTTTTGACGGTGGACTTCGCGCCAGGTTTGAAATGCTTGAGGCGTGCGAGCAGGATGATGAGCGGAAACCGAGGCTCCGACGTTGTCTCGCGCTCAGCAGCTACTAAACGGCTGTGAAGACGGGCTATGGATATGAATGTGCCAATTAATGAGAGGCAGAGGATTGGTAAAGCGAATGAGGACAGGACGATCATTCTCGCTCGTTCTTCTTCAAGTGCCAGGAATTTGCTTGCGAATTCCGAAAATACCCCATACCACGGTGGTTGGGTAAGCCCGGGGCAGATCGACAGAGCCGGTCGACCTGTTACTTTGAGTTCGAGGCAGATTATCATTTCCTGTAGAGCCCACTGACAACGAGGGGCAAAATATGAATCGAGGCTACTTCTCCCAGCTAAACCAGGGCGAATGTGCTCTATCGATGACCTCATATAACCACACAGTGCTTAAGCGCGAAGTTCGACGGGAATGGGCAGGAACGAAGGTGTCACCAATGCCACCGGCGCCTGAGAACAGAGCGATGGGAAGAAACCCGATAGATGCGTTCACATACATCACTGAAACAACACGGTCCAGTGACGTAGGCGTAGCAACCACGGATATCCCGTTTCCAACCGACATCTTTGTCGGCTACTTCGAGATGGCCTGCACTTGCGGCGGCCGGGAGAACGCCATCGCCATCGGCCTCATATGCCGCGACTCGCCGAGGAACAAGCAACCAGGTTGGACGTCCGACACCTTTGGGTACCACGGCGATGACGGCCGCATCTTCAACTACAGCGGCTCAGGGACGCCGTGGGGCCCGAAATACACGAAGGGCGACGTCGTGGGATGTGGGTACATACCATCAAGTGGCGATGTTTTCTTCACAGTGAATGGCGAGCACATTGGGGATGCATTCAAGGGCAAGGCGACCGGCCGGTACTGCCCGGCTATAGGGCTTCACTCAAATGGGGAGGCTGTCGAGGTCAACCTCGGCGTGCGGCCCTTCGTGTTTGACATCGACACATTCTTACTGGACCTCATGCAGAAGCATAGCCTGGCGGTGCGGCAGACGCAACTACCGCAGTTGACGCCCTTGGTCAAGCAGTACATGTTTCACACTGGCGCAGTTCGGTCACTGCGAGCATGGGGTGATCAATGCGATGAGAAAACGTCCCAGCGCGCGGCTGTCATTGACCAGATCAAGGCTGGAGACGCGGCCGTGGCGATGGCGGCCTTGAGCGGACGAGCAAGGTCACTAGCAGCCTCGCAGACATTCGCCGAGCTCGTGGGCCAGGGTGCTGTGGGGCAAGCCATTTCTCTGGGTGTCACGAGTCTGGGTGCCCTGACTGACGCCGAGCTGGAAGCCCACGGGGCATGCCTCCTCGGGATAGCCCCAGAAGAGGAGGGGGCCTCCGTGCTCGAGAGGGTGGAGACCGGGGAGGCCAGGCGGAAGGCCGTGAGCCGGGCAGTGAACGCCGAGCTGCTCGAGGGCGAGCCATCAGTGCTAGAGACGCTCATCCGCCAGTGCCAGCAGGTACACAGCGGGCGGACAGCGGCTGAGCATGGCCGTCTGCCACGTTTCTCGTGGTCTGACTGCCTCGCCGAGGAGGGATGACCCCGCTTGCATCTGTATCATTATTATCGATCGCCTTTATGTGTGTGCAGTAAATCTCATCCTACCTCGATTTCGTCCAAATCCGTCAGGGGGTGTGCCGCCTCCAGCAGATCCCCAGTGGAGTGGGGGAACGCCGCAGGCATGTCAGCCTCGACCACAGCTACGGTGTTGGCCCCCGTGAGGGTGGGGCTGGGGCAGTCCGGCCACCGCAGCAGTACCACGAGCACCGTGATGTTGTCTGTCGACCCGAACGTGTAACCGGCCTGCGCCAGCTGCTGCGCGACCGACGTGGCCGCGGCCTGCTCGATCTGGGCCATCTCCACGGGCGTCAGGTCATCGTCCGCAAACCGCTCGGGATCGCTTCCCACAGTGCTGACGCGGTCGACAGGTGCGGACGACGACAGCAGGTTGTTCGTGGACATGGCGGGGGCGACAGGGCGAGTGGGGATGCCGAAGAGCGCCTTGAGCACGCGGACGACGGACGCCGTGAACGACGGCTGGCCGGGCTCGGGCGAGTCCATCGTGTAGGGCGTGGAGTGGCGCTGCGAGAGGACGGTCCGGCGGGCCTCCCGGATGGCGGCAGGCAGCTTCTCCTCGACGAAGCTGACCGCCGACTGGGACGAGAGCACGTCCCACAGGCCATCACACGCGACAATAACGAAGCGGTCACGACCGGGGACGAGCTTGACTCGTGTGATCTCGGGAACGGACGATACCAGTGGCTCTGTGACCTTGTTGGGCAGCAGGAGGTCAGGGTCCTTGAACATCAGATCGCCCAAGCCGCGGGACAGCGCCAGGCCGCCGGGCCACACTCTGGCGGGGCCTATGGCGAGGACGGGGCCCTGACCCGAGATCTTGACGTACGTGGGGTGGACAACGCCGCCGCACGCCTCGATACGGGCCCGCTCGCAGTCGCGGTCGGGCTTGTGGTCGTAGCTGAGGTCCACAGCCTCGCCTGCACGGCCGAGCACTGCGCGGGAGTCGCCTGCGTTTGCGGCGAACAGCGTATCATTGCGGAGGAGCACACAGCAGGCGGTGGTGCCGTCCATGGTCTTGGTGCGCTTAGCGCGGGCCAGGAACTCTGCGTCGTTGCGTGTGAAGCTGTCGTGGAAAGCCCGGGGGACGTCCTCGTTGAAATAGGGCGACAGGACGAGGTCGCGGTGAAGGGTGGCCGCCGCGTGCGTGGATGCCTGCGTGCCGCAATGCCCATCGTATACTCCGAAGAAAGCGAGCGGGGATACGTCTGGAGGGCCGGACTCCTCGGAGCGGATGCCCTGCAAGAGGTCGAGCTTGACTGTGTGCGCGTCCTCCATCGTGGGACGGCGGCCTTGAAGGCTGCTCATACCACAAGCTATTGATATTGGCACTATGAAGTCCCTCCCATCGTTATGTCTGATGAAAGCGTAACTGCCAGCCTCATTTCGCTTGCCTGTCGGGTTTTTGCGCTGAGTAAGATGGAATATCAAAAATTACGAACTATGCGGAAGAAGAAGTCAAAGAACATGTGGTAGCGTTGGTTAAAGTAGCGCTAGCCCGGTTGTGGTAAAGTGCAAGCAGCTTCTCGTCGCCTTAAGCTTAGACTGCGGCGACTCCAGCCCTGGCTCAAACCAGCCATCGGCAGAAGCTGCACAAGTATGGACTGAGATGGAGTTTGTATCCCAGCGTGCTCTTATGGGTTCCGTTCGCCGCTACTGCGGAGATCGGCTTGGACTCAGGCTGACTTTGGGACAGGAACAAAAAGGGGGCAGGGGGCAGAAGACCGCTATACGCGGGCTTCAGTGCTGATGAGGACGCTGTTTTTGGTCCGAAACAGGCGATTCATAAACTGCACATTAAAACGACGAACTCCATTTAGGCATCATGGGGCAAGGAGCGTCGTCGGCCAACATATCCCGTGACCTTAAGCCTGAAGAGCTACAGCAATTGAAGCTCAAATTGTCCCATTCACTGGGCTACAGTCGTTTTATGCGTACTCTTGTCTGTGATTCGACTGTGGACAACTCCAAGGTGCTAGTGAAGGCCTATTTCAAGCCTCCAGACTCTAGATTAGAAGAAACACACCAGAAAGTGGTAGAAATCGGCGATCTACTCCGCGACGTGCCAAACTGCCTCCCCTGGTCCGACGCCAACAACGACCCAAACTCCCCCGCCGCCTTCCTCATCCGCCCCTTCATCCACACCAACCTCACCGACCTTCTGGCGACGCCCCCGTTCCTGACGTACTGGCAGCGGCTGTGGGTGACGTACCAGTTGCTCGTGGCCGTCCGGGACGCCCATGCCGCGGGGGTCGTCCACGGCCAGGTCAAGACGGAGAACGTGCTGGTGACGTCGTACGGCTGGGTGTATTTGTCTGACTTTGCCCCGTTCAAGCCCTGCTACCTCCCTGGCAACAACCCCACACAGTTCTCCTTCTTCTGCGACACCATGGAGCGTCGTTCGTGCTACCTGTCCCCCGAGCGGTTCTACATGGACAAGATGACGTCAGACCCGACCCGCCCCGCCCCGGTCTCTCTCCCCGTCGGCCGGCCCAGCGAGTCCATGGATTCGTTCAGTGTCGCGTGCGTGCTGGTGGAGGTATGGACGGGCAGGCCGCTGTTCACCCTCACCCACGCGCTGCAGTACATTGACGGCGAGTACAGCATCGACGCCGACCTCGACGAGGTGGCCTGCGACGCCCTCCGCCCTGCCCTGAGGGCCATGTTGTCGCCCGAGCCCTCTGACAGACCAGCGTGCGGGGACGTTCTGATTCAGCTGACGGGCACCGTCTTCCCGCACGTCTTCTCGTCGCTGTGGGACATGCTCAGCGGGCTCCCGACGCTCCCCCCGGACCACGCCATCGCGGGCATGACGATCAGACGGATCGAGCTCGTCAACATGATCCGACTCACCCCCGAGGAGCTTGCCGTCCACACGATTCACCCGCCTCTCCGCCGCACGGCACGGCCCCCCGCCCCTGGTCAGCTGGCCGCCGCAGTCGAGAGCGACATCTCTGCCCTGCTCGTGGACTCGACGGACCAGACCCAGGAGCCCGCCCCGGCCCCTGCGTCGCCCGGGCCCGAGCCTTCCGAGGGAGGGGCGGTGATCCCCGGCACAGTGACCCGCCCGGTCGACCCGGCCACCCACAGCGGACTGCACGCCCTGGTCGCCGCGGACATGGCGGCCAGACTCCCGTTCGCCCGGCTGCCGGTGACCAAGACGCAGGCGATCGACATGCTCGCGACGATCGCCCAGTACGGCACGGACGAGGACCTCGTCACCCGCTTCCTCCCCGTCGTCTTGGGACTCAGGCGGGACAGCGAGGCTGCCGTCGCGGCCCGGTCGGTAAGGTCGGTCGGGGACATCGTGCGCGTGGTGACCTTCGCCCCGCCCCGCTTTGCCCCGCGGCACACCCTCCCCAAGCTCGTCGTGACGCCCCTCATCGCCATGCTAGATGCTGACCGGTCGCCGCTGGTGAGGATTGCTGTCGGGCAGCACCTGCCGCACATCATCGCCGACCTCAAGCGGATCACCATCAACACTGCTCACCGCGACGACGAGGCCACCCCTGAGGATCTTGAGGAGATCGACTCGATATTCGCTGAGTCCGCGGCAGCCCTTGTCGAGGCCATCAGCGTCGCCCCCCACCCCTCTGCTGTCCGCGCCATTCTGGGCAGGGAGCAGGCCTCAACACTGGGCGCCCTGCTGGGCCACAGAGCCAAGTCCATGGTCCGGCTGCTCTCGTTCTCCACGAACTTCGCCGACTACAGAGTGCGGGCCGCCTTCTGGCACGCCCTGGCAGCCCTAGCCCCGTCCCTCGGGCCCGTGGCGGCCGAGCTCTCGCTGGGCGATCTTTCTTCCCTGGGCGTGTGTGACCCCACCCCCGCTGTGTCAGCCGCCACCCTCGAGTGGATCGCCACAGCGGTCTCGTGTCGCGTGTTCGGGACAGCAGACTGCCCTGCCCTCGTCAAGGCGTCGATCCCCCTGGTACTCTTCCCCTGCCCGTGGCGGCGGGCCGGTGTCGTTAAACTGCTCGGGGCAGTGCTCGAGGCGATGGACCTGGCGGACTTCCACATCTCAGTGCTCCCCATCGTGCGGCCGTACCTGATGGAGGACGTCATAGCGCCCACGATCGACCAGATTGTAGCAAATCTATTGGATCCGATCTCTGTGGATACGATATCGGTCATGTCCAACCGGGAGGCGCTGACGCCCATGTCATCCGGTGCAGACACCCCAGACATCCCGCCCCAGTACGAAGGGGTGTGGCCGGCCCTGACGAGCTTCATCAGACGCCAGAGTGCGGCGGACAACCACCAGCGGGAGTCGCGCGACCATGCCAGCGCCGAGCTGCCGTTCCGGATTCTCTCCCAGCAGGTGCCGGTGCACTTGTCGAAGGGCACGCCGCTCAGCCCGGCCGTCGCGCTCTCGTCGTTTACCGGCGACTCACCCGCGGCCTCGTTCCTTCTCCGGCACAAGTCGACCGCCCCCTCCAGCGTGGGTAGCCGGGATGGCCTCCACCTCCGGTCGACCCCGCACACGTCCGTCCGGGTGAAGCAGGTCATCGCCTCGCTGGTCGGGCTCCCCCCCGGGTTCCGCCCCAAGGGCGTGGAGACGGATACTCTGTCGACCCACTCCTTCGCCCAGACGGCGATGCAGGTCCACCCCTCGGGCCTGTACTTCGTCACGGCGGGCATGTCCTTCGTACCGACCCCGGACTCATCCGTCCCCGTCGGCCAGGTCTGCGTCTGGGCGATTCAGCCCATGTCGGTCTCCATGCCTGCCCCCCTATCCGCTGACCTGCCACACGCCGAGGACGCCGTCACTGAGCCCAGCTGTCTGGCCTTGTCGGGATCCCAGGTGCTCGTAGGCACAACAGGCGGTGACATCGCGATATTCGATCTCGAGATCGGATCCGGGCCTAGTTACGACGGGATCTCGCTCTCGTCGATGACGGCGGTCTTCAAGGACGCCCTGGTGGGCCTGGCGGTCACCACGCACGACGAGAAGAGGACCATCCTCGCCCTGTCGGCGGAGGGCAGACTCAGATGCATCCTGGCCGACACACGCGAGATCCTGTGGGAGGTGGGGCTGTCCCCTGACTTCGGCTACCCTACCTGCATGACCCTCGACTCTACACGACCCATCTGGGTCGCGGTGGGCACGTCGGGCGGTTGTGTCAACATCATTGACTGCAGATTCAGGGCTATCGCGTGTACTTTACACATTGGAAGCTTTATCACTGATATGGCCTCGACCGCGACGGGAGATAGTCCCGAGATCTTTGCGGCTGCCGGGGATTCTGTTTGGGCGATCCGGTTCCAAGACGGCGGCAACTGGGCGCCCTTTGGCCACTTTACGGTGACACCCGGAGACCCCCACACTGCCCCTGCCCCGACACTCCCGACCCCCTTCATCACACGCGGGACCATGCCCCTGCTGCGGCCAGCCCCGGGGACGAGCACGGCGAGGGTCACCTCTGTCGACGTGGTTCAGTCTGACGTCGGCGGGGAGGCGCTCGTGCTCGTCGGGACCGCGGCCCGGGTCTTCGCCCTCACATTTACTGCCCCACTCGACCCGACCCCAATCCCAGCGGGCGAGATCACCTGCAAGAGCACCGAGGATGACGGCGTCGTGACCATAATCTGCCACGACGACGGCGGGTCTGGCTGGCCCAACGACGTCGCGGTCATCGGGTCCCAGGTGCCCATGGTGCTTGTCGGGATGCGGACTGGGTGGGTCCACCTCTTTACTTGAGCTGCTTGCTCTGTTTACTTGTCTAAACTCTAGTCCAGCGCGCTGTGCCGTTTTAGGGAGAAGGCGGAGGCGGTCTTCGTGTACAGCCCGTCCCGCATGATGAAGGCAGTCTGGTCGAAGCACACCGCCTCGAACGCCTCTTGGATGCCGACGTCGACGATCCTTGGGCTCGCGACGACCTTCCTGTTGCCCGAGCTGTCGATGAAGCGGCCGCCCTCGTCGATGATGACGTATGAGTCTCGCATCACCTCGTTTGTCTCGGGAATCAGCACCGGACTGCCCTGGCGGGAAATAAAGTCTTCAAAGTCCGCCCTGGTTGGGACGAGGGTGGTCGCCTCGGCAGCCCGCTCGCCCTCAAGTGGGAGCATCTCAAAGGCCTTCCAGCGAGAGGCGCCGAGCTCCTCAACTAGTGCGGCCATCTGCTCGCCTTGGTTGGCCGACGTGATCACGGTGTTAACCTTGACCGCGATGCCCATGGCCTTGCATGCAGCAGCCAGCTCCCTTGCATGGGCCGCCACGTCGTATGCAGCGCCCTTCCCATGCTTGGGTCTGAAGCCCATGGTCTCGCACGTGCTAGCATCTGCAGAGTGCAGGGAGAGCCCGAGGATGTCGAGGGCTGGGGCGGCCTCCCTCAGCCAGGCCGGGGTGAGCTTGGACCCGTTGCTGATGACAGAGACGATTGGGATGCCCTGCTGCTTAGCGTGGCGGATGAGGGTGAGCAGCTCGGCCAAGAAGAGCGACGGCTCGCCTCCTGAGAAGTTGAGTTTGCGGCAACCGGCCGCAGCGAGGATGTTGATGGTTTTCTTGAGAAGAGGCACATCAGGGCGCTTAGCAACGCCCATCGATGCCCCATGGAAGCAGAATTTGCAACCGAAGTTGCATACTCGCGTCAAATGGATGTTGACGGAGATGAAGGGGTTAGGTTTGGCAGCAGATGTTCTGCAGCCGGTCATAATAGCTTGTTTCTTGTTCGTTGATTCAATAGTCATCTTTCTTAGTTGTATTGTTTCGCGTGTGGCCTGGTCACGCGTCGTCGTCACGCGTGGTCAAATCCAGAGATACAAAAGTAGATACACAATTATAAAGCAGCTTATCGCAGCCACTGAAGTCCCTGCACCCTTGCCAGCGATTGATCCACGAGCGCTGTCCCAGCAAGCATTCCCCAGTCGGGAGAGGGGTCGCGCATGGACTTAATATGCCCACTCACAGACCTCAGTCAACCTGCATGCCAACCAGATACACTGTCTCAGGCCGTCGGGATGATTCAATCAGTGGATTACCCTTAGCAGTCTCAGTTGGGAAGAATCACAAGTCATGTCATCCGACAATGATGAGGCTACGTCCACATCCCACAGCATTCCGTTCGAACGAGCAGATATAGAGGTAACTGTGCATGATTTGGACATCGTGGATGCCGATGCGATCCCAATAGCAGATGAGGACGGGATTACGATCGAGAACACGCCCGCATCGCCGTCACTCAGTGGATTCGATGAAGAGAGGCCAACTAAGCGGCGCTGGGAGTTTGTTATCGTCTTCACGCCCAAGAAGAGGGCCAAGACGCTTTTCCAGAGCCTCGAGACTCTCATCCCCGGCGATCTTGCCGCGATCAAGGACGCAAATGGCATTATGGCACGTCTCAACTCCCATGCAGGCTTGCGCCGTGGTTTTGTGGAGATCCTCACGGAGCAGGGGTTAGATGTGAAGCAGTCGGCATACACAGATGGTTCGTCCGTCATCGTGCGACTGGGGGCCTCGAAGGCCACGCTGATGAATCTGGCAGAGAAGGAGGGTCTTGTGAAGGTGGGGACGGACGGCTGGACACGCCGCTTCACCGTTGCCTCGGCCCGTCTGTTCCGGCATACGGAGCACGGCGACCTGTTCACCGCGAGGGAGCGGCAGGAGCTCATCCTCAACGCCGTCTACACCTCTCCTCTGTTCAAGCACAGCCAGGGCTTCCGGCTCGAGCGAGTGGTGGCCGCCGCCGTACCCCTCCACAACCCCGAGGAGCTCGCGGGATTCTACCGACCGTGGCTGAAGTGCCTGACGCTGTCCCAGCACGCCAAGCTTCTGGACCGCGTGGACGCGTACATGGGGGAGGAGGTGGCCTTCTACTTCGCCTTCATGGTCCACTACACGCGCTGGCTCATCCCACTCACTGTAATCGGGGGCGCCATGGCTGTGCTGAAGATCTCGAGCACGCTGGACTCATCATTGCTCATCCCGACCTTCGATCTCCTCGTGATGGTCTGGATGATGGCCTTCCTGGAAGTCTGGCGCCGCCATGAGAAGAAGTACGCATACCGCTGGGGCACGCTGGACAAGTCCTTCAACACGGGCAGGGTAAGACCCCAGTTCGACGGGAGGGTGCAGTTTAACGAGAACACGGGCCGGTACGAGCGGGTCTTTCCCCCGTGGAAGCGACGGGCGCGGCAGCTCTTCGTCTCTCTCCCCGCCCAGGGCGTCTGTCTTGGTCTTATCCTGCTGATGCTGTACATAGCGATCAATACGGGCGCCGTGGTGGCCCTGGTGCCGTATCTACGGGTCGTCAACTGGGTCATCAGCCCTCTGCTGTACGGCATCTTCATCCCGCTGTTCAGGGCCATCTACCGCCGCATGGCGATATTCTTCAACGGCTACGAGAACCACGAGACGGTGGAGCTCTTCGAGATGTCCCTTGCATGGAAGCTCTTCATCGTCCACTTCATCACCATCAACGTCCCCATCGCCTACGCCGCCTTCGTGGTGAAGTCCGCCGACCAGGTCCGCTCCCTGATCATCGGGTCGTTCGTCGTCTCGCAGTTTACCGGCTTATTTGCCGAACTATTCATGCCTCTGCTCAAGAAGTTCCAGGCCCACGTCCAGTCCAAGTTCGTTCTCAAGAACAAGGGCTCTGAGCCCAACCGGCCCAGCGCGGTCCGGCAGTATTACAGCTGGGTGTACTACCGCTCGGACGATATGGTTGACATGACGAACCAGATCTGCGCCATAGTCCTGCTCAGCCACCCATTCCCTCTTGTAGCCGGGCTGGCACTGATTAATAACATGTTTGAGATCAAGACGGACATGTTCAAGCTCGTCCGGCTGTGCCAGCGCCCCGTTGCGGCCCCCAGCCAGAGCCTCTACCCCTGGAGCGGCATACTGCTCGTCATCTCATTCCTGGCCGTCATCACTAACGCACTGTACATATCCGGATCACAGATGTCCTGGTTCGTCAAGCTGCCAGCATCACAGCGATTTATCGTTGGTGTCGTCATCGAGCATATCGTCATCGTCGCCAAGGTCGCATTTATTTTTATTACACCAGCGACACCCCGCAAGATCGCCAAGAAGATCAAGGAGAACCGGGTTCGCCAGCAGCGGGAGATGCTGAGCCCCGCCCCGACGGCCCCGGCCCTGTCCATCCTGCTCGACGGGGAGGGCACCGGGTATACGACGTCGCATGCATCCGATATTCTCGATGAGGAGGAGGATGATACCGAGATCAGCCTGTAAATTATTCATTCATGGGGAGAGGACGGCGTGTCTGAGGTTGACTGGAAAATCATGCGGGGACTGGAAATGAAGCTCTGCCTGCAGCGTTCTATACCCCAGACTAGAGAGCAACCACGTTATTTCGTCCCAATGCGTCGTGCTACGCCTCGCTTGGAAGGAGCTGCATTTTTTCCTACAATTTTTTCTTGCACTTTTTTTTTCATGCTCGCAACAGTCCTCGTCCCGAATGGTCCGTTCTAGCGTACTTTTAGACTTATTCAGGCTTTCAAGCGTTTCGTTCAGGTTGGTCGCCTCTGTGTCGTCAACTACGGCGCCGAAGTTGGCAAGCTCTGTGTCATTGTCGACATTGTTGACGCTTCCCGCGTTATCGTTGACGGCCCCACCACTGGCTTCGAGCGTAAGGTCATGTCCCTTAAGGCTCTGTCCCTGACCAAGGTTACTGCCGATGTTTCCCGTGGCATCCGCCAGAAGAAGCTCGCCGCCGCCCTTGAGGAGCAGAAGGTGATTGAGAAGTTCAACGAGTCCACCTGGGGCCAGAAGAAGCTCGCTGCCGCCAAGCGCGCCTCTCTTAACGATTTTGACCGCTTCAAGGTTATGCTTCTCAAGAAGGAGCGCTCCGTCGCCATCAAGAAGGCCATGAAGCAGTAAATCTACCCTACGGTGTAAAGGTACGCGTTATTAATGTTCTAGCTCTGTTCCGAGGGATACTGGTGTCTTGGGGAGACTGGAGGACGGGTTGAGTGTCTCCCCTCAAAGAGCCAAGCCGCGAATGCGCGATTTTGACCCGTAAAAACCACAGCCGTGCTTCCGAGGCTGTCTTAGGGACAGTGCCGCCCACACAAGCACCGGATATCCCGATATTCAGCTACTTTTTTTTCTGCATGAAGAAAAGTTGTCGAGACAGCTGATGGCTAACCTTGCCAAGAACCCCGTCGTTAAGCTTTACCTTACCCTTTACAACATTGCCTCCTTCATTGGCTGGGGCTGCGGCCTCGTGTTCACCATCCAGGCGCTCGCCTGCAAGCAGGACTTCTCTCAGTCCTTCGCTCTTGCCTTCCCCTACATCCAGATCTTCCAGACCACCATGCTCCTTGAGGTCGTCCACTCCCTGATCGGTTTCGTCCGCTCTCCCTTCATGACGACGCTCATGCAGGTCCTCTCCCGCATCTTCCTCGTGTGGGTCATCCTCTTCCCCACCAACGCCGTCACCGAGGCCGTCCGCGTCTTCCCCTCTGTCAGCACCATGTTCATCGCCTGGAGCATCACCGAATGTGTCCGCTACTCCTTCTACGCCATCAACCTCTGGACCACCGTCCCCTGGCCTCTCCAGTGGGTCCGCTACTCCGCCTTCTTCATCCTCTACCCTCTCGGCGCCGGATCCGAGATGGTCTGCGCTCTGTACGCCGCCTACCTCTACCTCAAGAACCCCGAGCTCGAGATGTTCGCCGTCCCCATCGGCAGCACCGGCTACACTCTCAAGGCCTCTTACCTCATCCTGGCCGGGTGCTCCACCTACATCCCTGGCTTCCCCAAGCTTTACTTCTACATGGTCAGCCAGCGCAAGAAGATCATGCGCAAGCACCGCGAGGAGAAGAAGCAGGTCTCTAAGAAGTCCGAGTAAGCTCTGTTGATGATAATAAAGTTAAGAAAGATGCTGGGGGCGAGTTAGTAGTGGTTTGGCCGACCATTCTTAGCAGCTGCCCGGTCGTGCGAAGTCCACGGTGGGTTTGAGTCGGCACACCCCCAGAATTTAACCAGTGGCAGTGCAGCATCAGCGGGCCCTGCATTACGCCATCGGGGCTGTGTCTCATGGGGTTAACTGGGTGTGCCGCGCTAAGTAGGGATACAGCCAACAGTAAATGAGTTTCTAAACAAGTACAACCGCGTCAAACCAACGGTGATCAACCTGCGGCCAGAAGGCTCTAACATCCCGATGTGCGCGTCCAAGGCCGTCACATTCCTGGCGTCCGCTGGTGCGAGCCTCTGGCTGTGCCGCGCAGGATTAGAATAAATGAGTCTAAAGTCAAGTTCAAGGAGGAACAGTACAAGCACTATCGCGTCAAACCAACTGTGATCAATCCGCGGCCGGATGGCTCCAACATCCCAATGTGCGCGTCCAAAGCTGCAGCATTCCTAGTTTCTGCTGGAGAGAGAACCAAGATCCCACCCAGAACCGTCGCTCTTACCATCGCCGACGCCCTCATGTCCGCTACCCTTCTGGTGTACGACAGGTGGGCCGTCAGACTGAACCTGTTCAGTCCTCTGGAGTTCATCCCAGGGGGGTCGACAGCCTAAGTCACCTTTGCATGAATCCTCCACATAAACCCTCTAAATACCACTCTGGCTGTGCCATAATCTGCACATCAGCTTTTGCCGTCCACCGTTCCAAGTGATGAACAAGAACACGGTACGGAACGCAGTTTGCATAATTCCGAACCGTCTATACTTCGTGAGCCTTACGACAGTTCCACCTGACACGGATGACGCGCATTACTTCTCAACTGACCAAACACTCATCTATGAACCTTTTGAACTCGATTTCGGCCCATTGAATGCGGGCCGGTTATACAAGTATTGCTGCATGGTTACAGCCAAGCTCAGAAGTCCACAATACAAAGACAAACGCATCTTTGTTGTAACATCGCTCGACGGCCAAAAACGGGCAAATGCTGCGGTGCTCATCGTTGCATACGCCGTCCTGATACTCAAGAGGACCCCAGAGGAGGCATACCGCCCGTTCCTGGGCTGTTATCCCCCCTTTGTCCCATTCCGCGACGCCAGCACCGCCGTCTCCACATTCAACCTCACCGTCCTCGACTGCGTCCGGGGCCTCGGCAGGGCTGTCTCAGCGGGTCTGTTCGACATCCAGACCTTCGACGTGGACTCCTACCAGTTCTACGAGCGGGTGGAGAATGGCGACATGAACTGGATAGTCCCCTCCCGATTCCTGGCATTCGCCGGCCCCAGTGCCAAGCCAGGCCCCCACGACCACCCGTTCACGCCCGAGGACTACGTGCCGTACTTCAAGAAGCACGGACTCAAGGGCGTCGTGAGGCTGAACAAGAAGCTCTACAGTCGGACCTCGTTTACCCGGCACGGCATCGACCACCTTGACATCTACTTCCCGGACGGCGCAGTGCCTCCCGAGGACCTCGTGCGCCGCTTCCTGGAGTACTGCGAGTCGACTGACGGCCCGATCGCCGTCCACTGTTGGTACCACACCACCCTCTCACACAGGCAAGGCCGGGCTTGGCCGCACAGGCACCCTCATCGCGTGCTACCTGATGAAACACCACCGCTTCACTGCCGCCGAGGTGATTGGCTTCATCCGTATCATGCGGCCCGGGTCCATCATCGGGCCGCAGCAGCACTTCCTCCAGCACATCCAGCAGCGGCTGTGGCACGAGGGCGAGCGGTATCTGAAGAAGAAGAATGCAGGAGCGGCGGCACTGCTGTCCCCGGAGGCGCCCTTGGTCAAGGAGGACCTCATCGCCGGCATCGAGCGGATGACTGTTCGGGACCACCCCCATAGCCCCCACAAGGCCGGGGCAGCCCACAAGGACCCGGCGGTGGTGCCGACGACACCCGGTATGTACAAGAGATAGATCAAAGACGGTGGATGATGGACACGAAGTAAAGGAATGATATGACGCAGTGGGAGAGGCAACGTGGGGATGCTGGGGGTCACACCGTTTGAATTACTCATTGTTTGCGCAAACCTGTCAAAACATCATTTCTTCCTATTCGCCTGAATGCCGCGTCCTCCGCGCCAGCCAAAAGAGAAATTGGCATTTGACTCTCTATCGGAGCTTCGCAACTATGTATTTTCCGAGGACACCGAGTGGAACACGAGCTGGAACAAAACAGGCGGTGGCGTCCGTCTCAATGGCGGAAAGAACGGGATAATGTCGGAAATGTGGAAGTGCAAGTGTGAGGCATGTAATGCCATCTACTGGATTGGTTCACAGCCCGATTCGACGGGGAAATGGCCCCTCTGGAAGATGGAGACACACTGCGACGTGGCACACAAGCATAACCCACCAAAACTGGCGTATAAGACGACCGAGGACGGCCGTAGGTGCCGTGGGCCTGGGTTGGACCCTTTTGCGCCACCTCCAGTGCCCAGTGAGGTTGCAGAGAGTGCGCCGCAGCCCGTGGTGAGTGAGAACAACGTATACCAGTACGTCCGCATGTCTCAGAAGCGCAGCATGTCCCGTAAGCGGCAACCCAAGCGGCTCCAGCGCAGTGCGCCACCACTGATCCAACAGCCCGAAGCGATGCAGCTGCCCCAGGCCCCCGCCGTGCCAGTGCCCCTGCCCCCGGGATGCGAGGTCAACAGTGAGGAGAGCGACATCGACCCACAGAACCTGCCGCTGCTGCCCGCGTCCAAGGACAGTGAGGGCGGGGTTCCGGACAGGGTGGTGTTCCCCATGGACGAGCCGGACGACAGGCCCCTAAACGTGCCGCCCTTCGTCCCCGTCGCCAAGAGCACTTGATCATATGATACATAAACACCAAGCATCCGCGTCATCTTCGCAGATGAGGCAGTTGGCTGAATCGTTTAAGCAGAGTCAAAAGACAAAAAAGTTTATCCATCCATCATTTTCACCTCACTTAAGCCACGCGCGGGGGGACGAACTCGCGAGTCCACTCTTGCTTGTCCTGAGTGCAGTCGGTGCTCCGGTGGCCCCAGCCGCCGCAGTTGTAGCAACGGGTGCCCTTATCAGAGTCGGGGCACTCGTCAGCGGTGTGGCCGTAGTTGCCGCACGTGAAGCAGGTGATGTCGCTGCGGTCACGGCGCCCGCGGTAGGGGGCATCGCGGCCACCACGGCGTCCACCGCTGGGGGCGTTGGGGCACTCAGCGGCACGGTGGCCAGACTGGCCACAGTTGAAGCAAGCACGGTCGTTGTTGCCGTGAGCGGGCTCAGAGCAGTCGGCAGAAAGGTGGCCGGTCTTGCCACAGTTGAAGCAACGGCGCTCGTCGTAGGACTCGGGGCACTCAGCAGCGCGGTGGCCAGGCTTACCGCACTTGAAGCAGCGGGGGCCGCCACGGCGGTCGCCACGGGATTCGTCGCGGGGCTCAGGGCACTCGAAGGCGCGGTGGCCGGGCTTGCCACAGTTGAAGCAAGTCTGCTCTCTACGGCCGCTGAAACGTCTCTCATCGTCTCTGTCACCAGGCTCGGGGCACTCAAAGGCACGGTGGCCGGGCTTGCCGCACTTGAAGCAAACATTGCTGCGGCCGCCGCCACGAGGGCCGTTGTCGCGCTCTCTCTTGGGCTCAGGGCACTCAAAAGCCCGGTGGCCAGGCTGTCCACAGTTAAAACACGTCCGCGTATCCCGCTCCATCACTATCGCAATGAGACTAGCTGTCTGTTGCAGAGAGAAAACCCTCGTCATTTCGAAAAAGGTGGAAACTATTTGGGCAGTTGGTGTGCCAGTTTCTGTTGACGTGCGATGGTCAGGAGCGTGTTTTGAATGCCCTGTGTTTCTTTGAAATATTTCTTCGCCCTTCTGATTCTGCTGGTTATCACGAGACGATACTCCTCCCTTACAATCGTCAACGTAATTTTTCGCACGACCGCGACTGAAGCAGAGTCATCGTAGAGCAATCAACAATGACGGGTAAAGCATGCGGCATTTACAGTTCCCCAGGACGACCCTGGTGATAAACTAAGAGACGGGTCAAGTAGCTGCTGGGATGATGGGGGCTCACTTCGGTGTCATTCTCTTCTTCATCAGGTCGATGCTGTCGCCCGGCCTGTCAAACTGGGGCGACTGACGTGGGATGGCGCGAGGCTCGGGGGGCATTGGATGTGCTCGCTTGAACAACGTAATCGCCCTTTCAATCATACTGTCACGATCATCCTTGTCTAGCTCCATGGAATTG
Organism: Carpediemonas membranifera; assembly: GCA_019828565.1. NCBI lineage: Eukaryota > Fornicata > Carpediemonas > Carpediemonas membranifera. Next base: position 416,868 of record JAHDYR010000004.1, read on the forward strand.
GCAGGAATATAGCGCAGACCATCTTCGTCCTCCGAGCTAAACACGGCACTCATTAGATCACGCGGACTACTTCGTATCTGCGTTATTACAACAAGGAATCTGCCATGTTGTAGTGTAAAGATTATGTTCCCCGCTAGATCTACCGCTTTTCGCGGCGTCTCGCTGCTCATGACCGCGGTCAAATTCTCAGCCCGCAGAATATCTCTGCCGACAGAAGGGTCAGTCATGCGCTAAAATACCGTGTCTGGCGGACCCCATCGGTGTGTCGGCCCGGTGATATAGCCTATAGTGCCAAGCCGGAGTGTGCAGTTTATGTCACTTCACGACGATGGATTACCGCTCAGCCGCAAGGAAGCTGCCCGAGGCCACGGGTGGCGAGAAACGGAAGTACTATGCGATGAAAAGCGCAGACAAGCTTGATGCTCCCGATGAAAGCGTCTCAATGGGCACCAAGCGCATGGTTGCTGTCATGATTGGCTATGTAGGTTTGTACGACACCGTACGATGACACAGGAACAGGTTACTACGGTCTTCAGATCCAGGAGGGCCCCGACGGTCTTCCTACTATCGAGGGCGAGGTCTTCAAGGCCCTTGTCGCAGCCGGTGCCGTATCCGAGGAGAACGCCGTCTCCGTCCACAAGATCAAGTGGTCCCGCACTGCACGGACGGATAAGGGCGTGCATGCGCTGAGAAATATCCTGGCGTGCAAGCTTGTTCTCTCCGAGGACCTTGTGGCCGCCGTCAACGCGCATCTCCCGCCCGCGGTCAGGATGTTTGGATACGCGCGGACAACCAAGTCATTCAACGCCAAGAACGCGTGCTGTGCGCGGACGTACAACTATGTCATCCCCGTCTCGGCGTTCAGACCCCTCGGCTCCGCTGAGGAGGTCAAGGCACGGTGGTCTGCAGCCGAGCAGGGCGAGCTTCCCGCAGCACTGCAGTGGGAGGGCGAGTGGGAGTTCAGCGACAGCACGCTGGCCCTGATCAACGACACGCTCGCCGGGTTTGTCGGCTTCCACAAGTTCCACAACTACTCGAGCGGGATCAAGTTCGGGCAGCACCAGAGCACCCGTAACATCATCAGCTTCACCGCTGCTGCCCCCACTGTGGTGAACGGCGTCCCTGTCGTCGTAGCGACCGTTCACGGCGAGTCCTTTGTGTATAATCAAATCAGGAAAATGATCGGCGCCATGCTTGCGGTGGTGACAGCCCGCGGCCCGCCATCCCTGCTCGCGCTCTCCTTCAAGGACCACTCGATAAGAGTTCCCCTGGCCCCGGGTGAGTTCCTCCACCTCGAGCGGTGCCACTTCGACCACTACCACGAGACTCTCGTCGGGCACCCCAGACTCGACTTCGACGACTGTGACTCGGCCGTCGAGGAGTTCCGAGCGAACTTCATTCACCCTGCGATGGTCCAGAGCGCGCCAGTCATGGAGCAGTTTATGACCGAGATGGAGGACATGTTCGACGAGGTCGCCGCACTCGCACGGCAAGAGGAGGCCAAGGACGTCAAGCGGGCGACGATGGCGCGCTCAGTCCGACTTGAGCCGTTTGAGTATCTCCCGTCTGGGGATAAGGCGAGGCTGCGGGCGGAGATCGAGTTGTGGTCCGAGTAGGTCCCACAGTGTAAATAACTAGCGGTTTATGGGTTTATGCGGTCGGAGGGTCACGCCATCGGGGACCAGCCAGGGGAACTCGCCGTCCAACTCAGTGTCACTGGATACGAACGATGCCTCTGCGGTCTGTCTCGCCGACTGACAGCCTGAGCGTCGCCCGCTCAGGCGACACTGGGTCGGGTGTGCTTTTTCATCCATGCTCATTCATGATCGAACCAGGAACAGAATTTGTGTGAACAACATACAATTAGGCGCACCACTCCCTTACAATCCACATCCATTACTTTCTCTCACGGATTACTCTCCATTTCCGCCGTTTACAGTGTTTTAGAGCCCAGGGCTGTACATGCTGCTGCCGCAGGTATCAGTCCCCGCCAGATAGTACGTACGGCTAGGACCCTCCCTGCACAGCGGGGCAGCGCTTCCATCAGCGGCCTTCGCTGCGTTTTGACCCATAGTGCTTATCTTGTGCCATGACTGTACATAGACTCATGTATCATCATAAATGGCCTTTATACCGTTCCCAACGACAAACTCCCGAGAAGCATCAACCTAGGTGGACGCGGATAACACCTTTATGACGTATTAAGCTATGCTACTGTACACCGCACTACCGCTTGTACTTGGCTTCGCCAGTCCATAGCGGCCTGTCCCGCGCCTCGAGCACCACGTGCACCCGCTTGCCAGAGATCCGCCAGCGACACGCCATCGTCCGGATGTCGCTGTTGGTCAGGTCCACGCTGGTGTCCTGGAGGAGGATGATGGCGTTTGAATTAATCATAACGACAATGGCGACCTGGGTGTTGTTGGCGGCGAGGATGAACGGCTTGTCCTTGTCGCAGACGGACACGAAGAGCGGAGGCCCGTCGTTCTCGCCCCAGCACTTCACCAGCATCGTCCGGAAGTTACCCCGGAGCTGGAAGACCCTCAGACTACTAGGGCACTCCCCCACGGCAAGCATGGCGGTGTTGCCGTCAATGAGGGGCAGCGCGGCCATGCGATCAGTGAGCTGCAGCCCGTTTCTGACGAGGACGTCGACTGCTAGTGCAGTGTGGAGGGTCGGGTCCCGCTGGCAGATCATGTCCAGCAGCATCATGCCCCGCTTGCGGTCGTCCGGCTCGTTGCTCGCCCTCAGGAGAGACTGGGCGGCGCTGACAAGGGCGTGCGAGTCGTGACGTCCGTCCCTGCCAAGCAACGCGGTCGTCACGGCGAAGGCGCTCTGCGTCTGGCACACGGCCCGCCGCAGCATCGCCGTGAGCACAGTCGTCATCGCCGGGACGCCCTGCATCACCGAGGCCACCAGTATGGCTGTATCCAGCCCGGGGTCCTCTCGTGTGCTCGAGTGCAGCGTCGTCAGCGGGGCAACGTCGGGGTCGCCCTCGATGAGCATGTTCCCCAGCAGGTTGGCCACAGCCAGCGTCGGGTGCTGCTCGCTGGGCGGGTGCACCGGCAGCGGCACCCTGCGTCGGCCCCGGGCGACCGCCAGGACATATGTCGCGGCCGCAGTGAGAAGGGGCACATGGCCGGCGATGAGGTCGACCAGGAGGGAGCAGTCGGGCGCCTCCATGGGCCCTGGGATGGGGTACTCGTCGGGCCGGGTGAAAGGGCTCTTGAAGGAGAGGAACGCCAACGCTGTGCGGATGACTGTCGCGATCGTGTCGTACTGGGCCCGACGGTCGGCATAGGAGCACGCGATACAGCCTGTGTCGGCGGGTATGCGGGGGCTTTTGTGGATTCGAACAACGGTCAGCCAGTCAGATTCGAGGATCTTGAGGAAATCTCGGGGCAATCTCAAAAGATCAGGCGAATCTTCCTCGGGCGGGAGCCACACGCCGAGGATGCTCGAGATGGCGGCCAATCGTGACTCCGTCGAGTCGTCCAGACGGGGCATGCCGGTCACCGCCTGCGACGGCTGCCCCAGTTGACTCAGCATCCCCTGCAGCCGGAGCCGGAGCATGCCAGACCCGCTGGGCACGACACATGACAGCATCGCGCCCTGGTCGACCTCAGCTCCGGTCCCCCTGGGGGTCCCCGGCCCCCTGATTGACGCCGACCGGGGCCGAGTGTGAGCAGTTACAGTGCTCGCCCGCTGCCTGCCGACCATCTTACTGTCGGACCCGGTGGGGGTGGAGGCCGAGGGTGACTGCAGGACCCCGCTGCGAGCCCGGTGCCAGCCAGGATAGACCCCATCCGCCGCGGCCCTGGTCTCCAGATCCGCCCGGGTCGCCTCGAGCATGGCCCTGCGTGTGTGCGGTATGGGTACGTCGTCGAGCCACGACACGCTTGTGTAGAGCGAGTCGGAGCAGTCTAGCGGGCGGGAGAGCCCGATGATGGTGTCGGCGATGCTGTGGACGACAAGGTGTGCGGTGGGGTGCCGCACTGGGTCCCATGGGATGGCGCACGCGGCGGTGAAGACGACGTCGCTGAGTGATGCGGGTCTGACTGCGGTGTTGGCGTGGTACAGGGTGACGGTGCCCTGCGTCAGCACGGCCAGATGCTCGGGGACGATCACACCGGACACGACCGTGGCAGAGGTGCCGGTGGCGACCAGCTGCGGGGCCCCGCCGACCGGGATGGACATGACGGGGGTCAATGCACCGTCTGTCAGGACTGCCAGCGTCACGCGGCCCTCGTGGGCAAGGACGAGCACGGGGGCCAGCGAACTGTCGCCCCTGCCACCCCTCCGCGCCTGGAAGCCTGTGAGCGGGTTCCTTGTGGCCGGGGTGGGGTGGGGCGACATGGAGGTCATCGCCGTGACCGGGGCGGGGGCGGTGAGGTCGAGGCCCTCCTCCAGCACTGTGAGCCGAGTGCCCCGGGCCACGACGTGCCTCACTCTGCGTCTCATGACGATCTTAGTGAGCATGCCGGCGCTCGGATCCTCCTGGGCGAGCTGGCCGACCTGCTCGAGCGTCTCGGCCGAATAAACGGCCCCGGCCACGTCCACCACGACCCCGGCGGCCGGGACGACCGTGGTGGGCATACTAAGGGTGCTAAGGGGCGAGGTGCCGATCGTGGGCGGGTCCGTCGAGTAGGACCAGGCGGCCGTCTGCCCCTCAGAGGAGAGCACGAAGGTCGAGCCGCACACGCCCCAGCATCGGGCAGTGGGGAAGGGCAGGGCGATGGGGATGTCGGCAACAGGCACCATTGGCTCGGCGAGGTCGCCCGTCGGCCGGTATACGAAGAGGATGGCCATGTCCTCGCTGTAAAGGCCCAGCGTGAACACCAGTCCGCCCTCCACCTGCAGCCCGCGGCACGGTAGCTTCTGGGCGACGATGCCGTGGCTCTCGTTCTCCAGGTGGTATGTGCGGAGCTCGGCCACGTCGTCCCCGGCCTCGGACTCGGCGTCAGACGGGGCGCGGGGGTTCGAGAGCAGCACGGCCAGCATGTCGACGATGGCCACCTGCTCGCACGGATATGGGCACGTCACCAGCTCGTCTGGCTCGGGGACGTCCCGGTCAAGGCGGTAGAGCGTCGTTGTCGTCTCGTGGATGGCCACGGCGAGCACTGCTCCAGGGCCGGTGTGGATGGAATAGCGAAGGGCCGGTGGGAGGTTCCATTTCGTGTCGACGACGCCTGTGGCGATGTCGATGCCGCGGCATTCGTTCCTGTCTGAGAGGATCACGAGCTGGCCCTCGTGGACGCAGTAGTCGACAATCTCGGATGTCTGGGCGTACACTGTGCGCTCTAGTTCATATCTATGGCTCCCCTTCTCCGCCGCCCGCCATATGACGACTGTCAAGTATTTGGCAGCGACGAAAGTGTGTATAAGACGCGGAACGCCATCAAAATCAGTATAAATCACTTGCCGATCTACATCTACATTGCGGTGATCGGCAAGGCGCGATGAGAGCTCAATCTGCATCCGACCAAGCGTACTCTCGAGCTGAGCATTTTAGCGTCGACTCGCCTCGACTCAGGCCAAGACACACGATGACACTGCCCAGTCATCCCCTCCGTGCTATCATCGCTCTCGCTTTCTTTTCGTGTTCGTCGGCTGAACCCATCACTTATCATTGACCACCTGAGACAGGATCACCGGGGTTGACACGACTGGCTGTAATCGACCGGGAAACTGACCATGCGCCGCAGTAACCGTGACGGTCTGTCGAATCAGATCCAAATTTTTTTGTGCGACGGTCAGCAAATAAAGGCGATACATGATCGCAAACCTAAATTTTAAAGGTTCTTGATGTGGCCCTTAAGAGCGGCGAGGGCAGCGGTGTCCTCACCCCAGTTAGTGAGGCAGGCGGAGGAGCAAGCGACGACCTTGCAGGCCTCGCCCTCCTCGTTGAAGCGGCAGAGGCCGGCCCACTCGCCGAGGGTCTTCTTGGACTCAACCTGCATGAGGGGAACCTCGCGGTCCTTGCAGAGAGCGGTAACCTGTGTGATGCGGCGGGTGGAAAGAACAAACGAGCTTGGTGTACTGCTGGTTATCGCAATCGGCGGCAAGGAGGCAGATGACGGCGCGCTTGCTGTCAACAGCCTTGGCAACCTCGCGGAGGCCGCGGAGAAGGCCGTCGGTGAAACGAGCGGACTTCATCACCTCACGGAGAGCCTCCATGGGCTCGTAGGTGACGGGGGAAACCTCGGTGGTCTCAACAGCCTGAACTGGGTAAGATGGACACCCGAACGATCACAAACCGGGAGTCTCAGCGTCCATAGAAGATAATCGCTTCCTGACATTTTTTCATGTAAAAAAGTGCATGAAAAAAGATGGGAACGAGGCAAAGGAAGAATCGCAGACCATGGCATAGCATACCTTTATCCCAATCCGTTGACTGATGATCCTCAGTCGATCTCGATCACCTCCGCGGGCTCCCCCGTCGTTGTGCTCTGTACAATGCTCCCGGTCACCCGCTGTTGCCCCGGCTGGGCCTGCACCTGCTGGACAGGCTGTGTCTGGGGCTGGGGCTGGGCGGGTCTCACGCGAGCCTGGTAGCCGTGGCCCGCAGTGATGTTGTTCTGGATGGCGTTGACGCGGCTCTGATAGATCCTGTTGTGCTGGGCCCACAGATCAGGGTCGAGGATGTTCAGCAGCAGCTTCCGCAGCAGCCTCATCCTGTTCTGGATGACCGAGCGCAGGTCCTTGTGGCCCGACGTCCTGTGCTCGGGCAGGGCCGCTAGCGTCTCCATAATGCCCAACGTGCGGTCGAACAGCAGTGCCCCGTTATCGATGCCGTGCCGCGCCATTCCTACGACGATCCTGTTGTCGAGTCCGACTGGCCATGTGGGGCTGGGCGACGTCTGGTCCTGGACTAGTCTGCACAGATCGAGGTCCATGCCCATCAGGGGGAAGCAGTTGACGTAGTCGTCCCGCACGAGCCGGGTGAGCCAGGAACTGGGGTCAAAACGCATGTTCGGGTCGTCGCATGCGGCGCTCCACTCAGTCACACCCTCGTCCTTGCTGGCGGCGTTCCCTGCGGTCGGCAGGGGCACCGTGAAGGCCGCATACGTGTGCGTACCCACGATCTTGCGGGCTACGGGCTTGATGAGTCGGGTGAGGTGCCAGTGGGCGGCGATCATCTCGATATTAGGGACGCCCCTCATGAAGGGCTCGATCTCGTCCCCATTGGCCAGGGTCCCACGGTCGGCCCGCACCATGGGCTCCATCTCAGCGATCTCACGGACCTGGAGGGCCATGTCGGCAGACGCCTTGACGAGGTCCTCCGAGGGGTGGCTGAGAGCGCCCTTGAGTGTGATCGACGCGAGGCCCTGGTTCTGCTTGATGTAATCCCACTCCGCGGCAAGGTCGATGTCCCCCCGGTTGCGGAGGAACGAGAACAGCGCCCGCCGCTCAGGCTCAGTGAAACCGTGGACAACAAGCGGCACGTGCTTGCGGCGAGCCATGCGCTGCATCGCAACAGCCCGCATGGACCTGGCGGCGAGTTCACCCGGCTCGAGGGGGGCGTCCACGGGAGTCGGCTCGGGCGTCTGGGAGTGGTACTCGTACTCGTCGCCCTCGTCGTCGTCTCCGCTGTCGAACGCTCGCTTGTACAGGCGCGTCTTGCGGGCGCTGCGCTTGATGGCGCGCTGCTTCTCCTCCTTCTCGGCGTAGCTCTTGAGGATTCCCTGCCAGAAGGCGTTGTCGTCGCCGACATCCGCGGTCTCCTTATAATCCGCCAGTTCGAAAGCCTTGAAGAGGTCGACGTCCTCGGCCTCGCCCTCGCTGACGTCCTGGTCGAACCGGGCAAGGTTGATCCCGTCGACGCCCTCCCACTCGCCGATGACGCTGCCGATGCGGGCGAGCTGGGCCTCGCGCTGCTTGGCGTGGAAGGCCTTGCTGAGTGCGTTCCTCTCCTGGGCGGACTGGGTCTCGAGGTCGTCCACGGTGGACACCATGCTGAGTATGTCCGCCTCCTTGTACACGATGGTGCTCTCCCCGTCGGGTTGGGCGTCGTCCTCGAACAGCTTGCGGGCCCCGAACTTGACGAGCTCCTGGATCTCCGTCTCCGTCAGGGTGGCGCGGTCCATGCGTTTGACGACCACATGGTCCGCTACGAGCTTGCTCTTGGCCTTGGCGAGGATCTTTTCTTCGACTGTGCCCCTGGTGACGAGCTTGAACACGTGGACGGGTCTTTGCTGGCCGACCCGGTGTGTGCGACACAGCGCCTGTATGTCTCGGTGGGGGTTCCAGTCGGAGTCGAAGATGATGACGGTGTTCGCCTGCACCAGGTTGAGCCCCTCCCCGCCGGCCCGGGTCGACAACAGGAACACGGGGATGTTCTCGTTGTTGAAGCGGAGGATGCTCTCCTCTCTGTCAGACCGGCTGACACGACCGTCGAGGATGACAAACTCGATCCCCTCGAGCTCGAGAACTTGGGCGATCAGATCCAGGGTCGACGTGAACTGGGAGTAGACCAGGAAACGGTCCCCCCGCTTGATCAGGGCATGCAGGATCGTCACGAGGGTGCTCATCTTGCCGCTCATGGACAGGATGCGCTTGAGGGTGTCCTCGGGCGTGCCGTTGTCGAGCATATCCATCAGAGTCTCCTTGAACCGGTTGTCCGTGAGCAGCCCGTTGTTGCAGCACTTCCGCAGCTGCATGAGCAGGTTGCTGCACGCCATCTTCAGCTTGCGGGTGGTGGGGTCGATGCCGGCCTCCAGGATGTGCCGGTACATGATCCGCTGCTCGGGCAGCATGTCCACGGGCACCAGCAGCTCCTTCTTGGGCGGCAGGTGGGGCAGCACGTCCTGCTTCCGTCTCCGCAGCATGACGGACCTCAGCTTCTTGTGAATGTCCTCAAGCTGGCCTATGGCGGCGTCCAGCATCATACTCGGGTCAGCGTCCTCGGTGCCGACGAAGTCCTCCATGGACGGGAACTTCTTGGGGTCAATGAACTTCAGCAGAGTGTGAAGCTCCCCAATGGTGTTCTGCATCGGAGTTCCCGTCAGCAAAAGCACCATGCCCTGCTTGCGGGACGTCGTCACTGTAGAGGGCACTGCGAGTGTGTACTGCTGGAGCTGCTTCCTCAGCTGGCTCGACTCTGACTTGAGTCGATGGGCCTCGTCGACGATCATGACGGGGTAGATAAGCTTGGCGAGCTTGGCCCCGGATAGGATGACTTGGTTGTACGTCGTCAGGACAATGTCGATGCGGCGCTTGCCCTTGATAGCGGGGGTGAGCTCGAGCTCCATGAGGGCCTCGCGGTCGGCCTTGTCGCCATAGAATGGGACGACATGCATGTCGGGACACCACTTCCTCGCCTCGGCCGCCCAGTTGTCGAGCACGGACAGCCCGACGACGACGAGGAAGGGGCCGTATATGCCGTAGTCGGCGAGACTGGCAAGGAAGGCCAGCGTCTGTATCGTCTTGCCGCACCCCATGTCGTCAGCGAGAATCACACCGGGCTGGCCCACAACAAACGCAGCCCGCAGCCAGTTGACGCCGTCGAGCTGGAAGGGCAGCAGCTCGCCGTGCACATGGGGCGGGGTTCGCGTCAAGTTCTTAAAGTGCCCCAGGGCCGTCTCGTGGTAGTAGTCGCGCGCCTTCGGGGCCACGGTCTTGCGGTGGCGGGGCGGGGCCCGGGAGTGCGGGTCCGTCTTGAGCAGCGCGGCGCGGTGGAGGAGCACAGGAAGCTCGGGGCAGGCGTACGCCGGAGACGCCTCGATGGCCTTGCTGGGCGGCATGCCGATGTACTTGATACGGACGTCGGACGAGCCCTCGATCGGGTAGACGACCTCGGGGATCATCAGCCGTATGGGCAGCCCGAAGCTGTGCAGCACGGCCCTGCGGTGGACCAGGAGCGCCCCAATGCGGGCCGCCTCGCTGACGTCCTCGGCGCCCTCGTCCTTGGGCAGGGGCGAGGCGGGCACCTCGTCGTCGTCTGCGGCCTCACCGTGGACGACCATGGTGCCCTGTTCGGATTCGCGGTCCAGCCAGGCGAGGAAGTCGTCCTCGTCGTCCTCGGGGGGCTTGCAGTTGCGGTGGCGTTCAAACCCGCCCAGTTTCATCGGTGCGATGATCTTGAGCCGGTACCGGGAGATGAATATGCTCGTGACGTAGGGCTCGTCGACCATGCGGCACAAGTACTGCACACGCTCGTCGGGGTCCATCTCCGCAGCCTCCAGGTTCATGCGCACATCGTCCCGGACGCGCTGTTTCTCGATCATCTCGGTCATCTCGGACAACGTGAGCACGCGCCGGCCGTAGATCTCGGCAATGTTGTCGCCGTTGCCTGTATCATGCACGCAACGGTGGCAAGAAGGCTCATCGTCCAAAATGGGTTCGATATCCAGCCCACAGATGGGGCACTCCCCCTCGTTCTCGTAGTCGCTGTCGGATGCGGTGGAGGAGCCGCTGTCGGTTTCGGCATCATGCCCTTCCCTTGGAAGATTCATCAATGGCTCCCAACGGCCATTAATATGCTCGCGTTCAAGCTTCTTGCGCCTTTTTGCGAGGAGGACCTCCATTGTGCGCGCGGGTTATCGATTTAAGGGCATCGCTTAAATTCATCACTTGATCCTGACCAGACTGACTCGCCATTCAGTCCAAACTATGTGTCACAGCTCAAAATGCGGCCAGTGACCCATAATGGCTTTGGCGGGCTCGCGCGCCTTTCCCGGCTGACACCAGCGATGGCACTGTCGACCCCGCCACGCACCCCAAGGAGGGCTGCAGCATGGCGAATGATAAATAAACAGTGCCATAGATCACGGCTGAGCATCACTCGGCACTCCACGAGCGGCCACGTCACCCCGATCCGGATGAGGTCCGATCTCGGAGATCCGCGCTTGACCCGGCCTGAGTCACCAGACCGCAGGAACCCAAACCCGTGCTATTTACAGCAGCGTGACTCCTAGAAGTCGAACCCGCCCGCATCGTCGCTGAGGTCGCCGACGTCGTCGCTAAAGTGCTCCTGGAGGAGTGTCTGGGCCGTATTGCTCACGGACGCGTACTGGTTATACATGAGCGACGAGAGCAGCTGGACACCGCCCACGGACTCGACGATGGACGTGGCGTCCGGCCTCTTGGTGAGGATCCGGGAGACGGCCTCGAGGAGGAGGGACTTGGTCTTGTAGTTGGTGATCGACTTCAGGACTCGGAACAGAGTCTCGAGGGCGCCGCAGTCGAGGAGATGCTGCATCTGCTCGTCGTTGCAGGCGACGGTGTAGTTCATGACGATCCAAGAGCACTCGGTGGCGACCTCGGGGACGTCGTGCTCCATGGTCCGCAGCACGATGGGGACGGCGTTATGGTCCACAAACACCTTCAAGTGGTCCTGGCTTCCCGCCACGATGTTGGACATCGCCCAGGCCACTTCCCTGCGGACAGAGGGCAGGGCCGACTGGAACAGCCGGAGCATACCGGGGACGACGCCGCAGGAGACCAGGTAGTCTGCGACGGTCTTGTCGTTGGTGGACATGAGGTTCCCGAGGCATCTGAGGGAGGCAGAGTTGAGCTTGGCGTATGGGATGGCCATGTAGTTGACGATCATGGGGGTCAGGTTCTCCTTGACGATGACAGCGATGTCCTCGTCATCACCGTCTGCAATAAAGGAGAAGAAGAAGATGATGTCCACCAGGATGTCCAGCTCGACCGTGTCCCGCTGCTTGGTGGGGTCGACCTGCACGGATCTGAAGACGTTCGCGCAGAGGGGCACCAGCTTGGTCAGCTCCTTGATGTCCTTGGAATCCTGCAGTGGCGTCCGTGCGATGTTCGATACGGCCCAGGTGATGTTACGGAGGTGTTTTCGGTCCATCTGCCGCCCGAGGACCGTCACCATCGAGTCGACGATGCCCATGCGGATGATGTTCGAGCGGTACTGCACGCCCTCGCCGGCTATATTTGCCAGAGCCCAGATGGCCTGCTCCGCGAGCTGAATGTTCTTGGTCTTGTGGATGGTCTGGATCAAGCGGGGCACGGCGCCGGCCTTCACCACAGTCAGCGCGACGGCGCTCTCCCTGCTGGCGATGTTTGTGAGGATCCAGCAGGCCTCGTGGGCGTGTGAGTCGGAGTCGCAGTTGGCGAACGACGCCACCCGTTTGATGACGTCGCGGCGCACGAGAACCTCGTAAACGTTCACAGATCGGCTCTTGCGTCTGGAGATGAGCTTCCGGATGGCTACGAGGCCCACGAGCGTGTCGTCCGGGCTCGGCTGGAGGAGCATGTCCGCAAACGACATGATGACGTCCTCGTCGACAACATCGGGGAGCTCAACGTCAATGGTCTGGATCGGAGGCTCCTCAGACATGTCAGCACGGGACGATTCGAGCATCTCCTCGCGTTTCTTCTTCCGAAGGTCAGTCACGCTCTGCTTGATGCTCTTACGCTGAAAACTGTTCTGAAATCCTCTTCTGTGTTACAAAAGGCAGTGGTACTACGAACCTCACGTTCCTATCGTCCATGTCCAACAAACACGACGGATGCCAGAAGTGTCCAATTTTTCACGCATCTTTCCGACCACGACTGAGCAAAGGCGGAGAGACTCAGCTGATGTGGCCTGACCGTGTATCTTGCTCGGTTGAGGTCATCTTCAGAATACCGAGAACACTGCCGACGTTCTGCCGCACCACACAACCGGGAGCAAGGAATGCAGCGTCAGGCCATATACCTACCTACCCCCATCCCGTTGCTCAGCCAGGCGCCAGTACTCTAGATTATGCCCAGGATCTTTATCTCGCGCAAGCAAAGGAGCGAAATGCCCACCTTCCCTGTTCTCAAGATCGGTGAGCTCACTGACCTTGCCTATGGCAAGGATGAGCTTGCTTTGAGCTCAAATGACGCCGATGAGGGGTCACAGACCACGTCCGTTGATTGCAAGCCTCAATTCGAGCATGTGACTAATCCTGCCTCTGTTGAGGACTGTTTGGCGCCTGAGGTTGCACGTGCTATCCTCGTCTCTCGTTTCTCCAAGATGGAGGCGTCCTACGAGGTCCAGCTCCGTGTACAGTCCGTCATCAACAATGCCGATGCTGCCCCGGCCCTTCCTTCCTCCAGCCCTGCCGACTGCCTCACCGCCCTTGTTAAGTGTATCGGCGGCAATGGCATGCTGATCGTCGGCCATGAACTGGTGTCGTCCGAGTCGTTTGGGTTCAAGACCCCATGCTTCTCCGAGGAGACGGCCGCAGCCACCGTTGCCGCCACCATCGCCCCCGCATCGGCTATTGCTGCCCTCGTAGCCGCCAACCTCCGCGCCATCGGCCCCGTGTGCGACTTTGCCGCTGCCCTTGAGTGTGAGCTGCAGCCCGTCGCCCCCAGTCACACCGGGCCCTCGGCCGTCGACTTCCTGACCTCGGGCTTCGTCGCTGACTGCATGACTGCGGACAAGGGCGCATTCACCAGCGCCCAGCGGATCTCAGAGGCCATCCGTGGCTCCAAGATCGCGTTCAACCCCGAGATCGCGACACACCCCGCTCTGGAGCCCGTCCCTCAGGCCCACGGCGCCCTGATCAACGCCGCTGCCGCGTTGTACTCGGCGACCCGCACGGAGCTCGCCCTCAAGGACGACCGCGTGATGCCCGCCGTCTCGATGACGACCGCGTGGCTCAGAGCCACAGCAGAGGCCTGCAACGGCGTCACTGCCCTTTCTAACGAGCGTATAGAAACCATGCACGGCGAGGAGCCCCTCACCATGCCGCCCGTGACCATCGGGGACGCCATGGCCGAGGCCCTGGTCGCGTACACCGCCTCCGAGCTGATGCGGAGGGCCATCGGCCGCGAGATGACCGCTGCTGTCCGCGCGCTGAACGGCGTCTGCACTGAGAAGCGCGAGGAGCGCATGGCTAAGCAGGCCGACAACGACATGAAGGCCAAGGCGCTGCTCAAGGACCGCATCGCTAAGGCCGGCCAGGAGGCTGCCGACAAGGCCGCCGCCAAGGGTCAGGACGAGGCAGCTGTCGCCAAGGCCCGCGCCGACGCTGAGGCGAAGAAGCGTAAGAAGGAAGAGGAGACGCTGGCCAAGCGGATGAAGAAGGCCAAGCCCAGCCCCCTCGTCGCCATCGGGGACAAGGCATACCGTCTCTTCACGGCCCTCTGCCCCCAGTCCGAGACGGAGCCGACGGACATCGACGTCGTCCAGGTCGCCGGTGCCAAGGCGGTCGACCTGACCGGGCCGATGCCCGCGGCCATCGAGCTCGAGCTGAGAACCACGGCCACCGTGTTCAAGCCGGCCAAGGGCACGCAGGACTACGGACCGCGTCAGATGAGGGTGCGGGAGCAGGTGTTCCAGACGATCAGACGCGTGTTCAAGCAGCACGGCGCCTGCGAGATCGACACGCCCGTCTTCGAGCTCAGGGACACGCTGATGGGCAAGTACGGCGAGGACAGCAAGCTCATCTACGACCTCGAGAACCAGGGCGGCGAGCTGCTCTCCATGCGGTACGACCTCACCGTCCCCTTCGCCCGGTACGTCGCCAACCACGCCGTGCCCGAGATCCGCCGCTTCCACATCGGCAAGGTCTACCGCCGGGAGAACCCCAACATGGCACGGGGCCGCTTCCGCGAGTTCTACCAGTGCGACTTCGACATCGCGGGCCAGTTCGGGCCGATGGTGGCTGACTCGGAAGTCATCACGACCCTGGTCGACTGCCTGCGGGCGCTAAAGGTCGGGCCGTTTGACTTCAAGCTGTCCCACCGCGGTCTGCTCGACGCCATGCTCACCGTCTGCGGCGTCCCCGACGACAACATCAGACCGATCTGCTCGGCCATTGACAAGCTCGACAAGGCGCCCTGGTCCGAGGTCAAGGAGGAGATGCTCGCCAAGGGCCTCGCCGAGGACTCAGCCGACCGCATTGGCTACATCGTTGCCGACTCCGCAGAGGAGGGCAACCCCTTCATCGGCACCCTGCCCGCGGTCATGAAGACATTCGCCGCCCTCGCCAAGGCCGATGAGGCCAAGATCTGCGAGGTGATTGGGCTTGAGCTCAACGACACCACGCGCCCCAAGGCGACCGTCATCAAGGCCCTCCTCGCCAACAAGCGGGGCCAGGCCGCACTCGCTGACATGCGTATGCTGGCCTCCTACCTTGAGGCGTCCGGCGCGGCGTCTAACGTTGAGTTCAACATCAGCCTGGCTCGGGGGCTCGATTACTACACCGGCGTCATCTACGAGGCCGTTGTCAAGGCCGTGGACGCGGACGGCGAGGAGGTCCGCGTCGGCTCCATCTCTGCCGGTGGCCGCTACGACAACCTCGTCGGCATGTTCGGCAAGAAGCCCATTCCCGCCGTCGGCGGCAGCATCGGCGTCGAGCGCGTCTTCCGCATCAAGGAGGCGATGGTCGAGAAGAAGTCCCGCGCCCCCAAGGTCGACGTCAGCCGCGTGGTCGACGTCTTCATCCACACCGATGACACCCTCGCTGACATGCGCATCGCCAAGGCCCTCAGGGCACAGGGCATCTCATGCGAGTTCCCATACAAGAAGATGGGCAAGAGCGACCTCGACAAGATGGTCAAGAACGAGCTGACGTTCCAGACGGAGGTCACGGCCGGGCAGTGGAAGGGCGTCGAGGGCGACCTGCCCCTCAAGACTAAGGGCGACCTCGACATCGCTGCCGCACTCGTCGGCTCTGGCTTTGTGGTCGAAAAGAACGAGTAAATCAACGGATTGGCGGCATTTGTCTGATTTTATCGTTGCCGATAGATCCAATTTGATTCAATTAGATGCGGCTCAGGTCGTGACCAAACCAGACCAGGCAGATGCAGCCAGGGTCAGCTATGGGCGCCGCGGCAGGAGGGGATCTGATTTGGGGAATCTCTAGATCTTGGTCCACAACCGTTTCGAGACGGAAGACCAATAGTCACAGGCAGCAAATGGGTGCAAACGTAACAATGCCAAGCAAGAACGATC
The DNA here is from genome assembly GCA_019828565.1 of Carpediemonas membranifera. Classification (NCBI taxonomy): domain Eukaryota; phylum Fornicata; genus Carpediemonas; species Carpediemonas membranifera. The sequence continues at coordinate 432,769 of JAHDYR010000004.1, forward strand.
TGAACGCTACAGCATACAATGGCCATGCCAATAGGACCACGCATGTTCAAACTCCGCGTGAGAAGCTTGTTCCTGTTCAATTGACGTGGAATCATGGTGGACAGTCCGTTTTCGTCACCGGATCGTTCAGTAGATGGCGTGAACGTGTTCCACTAACCAGGAGCGAGCATGACGAGAGATCGTGGAGCGCACAGGTTCCCATGCCCGGCGGGCCAACACAACTACAAGTACATCGTGGACGGCGAGTGGCGCGCTGATACCTCACAGCCCACCCGCTGCGACGCCATCGGGAACGTTAACAACATCGTCACGGTCGAGGAGATCGAGGAGGACACCGCCGACCAGGAGTACTCACAAACCATCCCCACCATCGGCCTGGGTCTGTTCGCGGAACCCAACAAGCAGCCTGGCATGCTGCCGAGGCCGCTGGACCACACGCCGCTCAACCGGCAGCAGCAGGACACCGGCAAGATCTACCTGGACCCTGCCCTGGGCGGGGCATCGCCCAAGGCAAAAGGCCAGCGGGACCCCAGCCTGCTCCCCCTACCAGAGCATGTGGTGCTGACACATTTATACCGGGCAAACACGCCAACGCTGACCCACTATGGGTTGACCGTCAGGCTGCAGCGGAAGTTCGTCACCACCATCGTCTACTACCACTCTGCTGGCGTGTTGATTGAGCGGCAGCGACTCAGCGAAGAGGCGATGCTGAGCGGGCTCCCGCTGCGTGTCGACGAGACACTGAGCCAGTGTTGCGCAGTATAAACACATTGTTTGACCCTTCAATAGCACAAAGCGCGAATCCTTAACCTGCTGCAAGAGCAATGAGTAGCAACGTCAACACCGATGCACTGGCAGCGGGAAACAAGGAGAAGCTATATGCAGCATGGCATGTGGTGGCGAATTCGGTGTTTGCTGCCTCCGTTTCGCTCTCAGCCATCCTCGTTGTGACGTATCCCGCCATTCGCCTCGGGGTGTTCGCCTTCGGGCACGACGGGGACCTATTGGACAAGTCCACGGGCTACATAGCCATGAACAGCGCCGTGATGACCTTCATGACGGCTCTCACGCTCTTACTTATTCTTACACCCGTCATCGTTGCCTTCGGAGCTCTCTTCCGCATCATGACGTACGGCCTCATCCTGATGGTGTCCGCCATGATCCAGTTCATCGCCATGCTCGTCCTTGGTCTGGCTGACGTCGCCTTCGCCGCGGACCTGACGAGCACGTTCTTCGTCCATTCACCGGCCCACATCCTCGCTCTGCCCTGCATCCTGCTGCTCGCATTCGCCGCAATGCGCTCGGGACGTGTGCGAGGCCTGACGATCATCCTCCTGCTGGGCACACCGCTGCTCGTCTACACCCTCGTCGACACCCTTGCCCTGCCAGTTGCCCTCCACCCAGACACGCCTGTGGCCGTCAAGGCGGTGCTCAGGATTGTTGTTGTGGCGGCCATCGATGCCCTGACGGTGGTGCCGACCCACGTGGCCCAGCTGACACACACCCGGGCGCCGCCCCTGACTAGGCCCGCCCTCATCATGCCCATGTCGATGCTTCGGCAGCTGTTCGGCCAGATGATGCTTATAGACGACGACCTCAGATCCCAGCTGATCCTGGTGTGCGTGGGCGTCGTCCAGGACGCGGTGACGCTGCTGGCATACCCACCGTATGCCCACTTCGCCCACACCTTGTTCCACCGTGTGTTCCACGACAAGAGATCCGGCGCATTTCCCGCGCTAGCCCACATTAGGGTGCACGACGTCCTTCTCGAGATCCTCCTCCGGCCGTCGGGGCCCGTTGAGTTGAAGGGCCACACGCCTGACACGGCATTCGACGAGAGACGCCACTGGCTCGAGCTCTTCGCCCAGACCATGTCCGTCTTTGCCGTGGGGGCGGCCCGGCTGGCGTGTCTCGACCTCATGGACGGCACCGTGGACGCCGTCACGGCCCTGGCCCCCGCGTTCATAGCCATGGTGACCATGGCTGTCTCGTACGTGCTGCTCAGTGTCATCAGGCTCATCGTGCTGGACTTCGTCTTTGCCCAGCAGTCCCGCCGCTTCATGGGCAACGAGCGCGTCCTCGCCCAGTTCGCCCTCAGGGCCAGCGTCGCGACGGAAGGGGACGCCGGACTGGAGAACCCGCTGGTGATGCTGACGAGGCTCGTAGTGGCCCTCTGGATGGGCGTGTTCGTCAGCTACCGCGTCATCTGGCGGATTAGGCGGGCGGCCTTCATGGTCATGTAGCATGCCCTGGCCCGGATGGATTTGACTGGAGGGAAAGGGCCCCGTGCATGGTGGGCCGGCAGGGCTGCTGGCGGTGGAGTCGGGCTAGCCTTAGTTCCCCGTAAATTTGCGATTCAGTTTTTGGAAGAACCGAGCATCCTCACCCATACAAAACAATGCGGAGCCCTAATGGCATCAAAACGGGCTCATTTTCTGTAATATACTTTCTCGCATTGCTTTCGCTCTCGTTTGCCCTCACCAGCATCACATTTGGCCAGTCCTGCGCCCTGTCTGGTGCTTCCGCCTCCCTCGGCACCGACATGGAAGCTGGGATCACAATTGCCTTCAACAAGTTTAATGCAGAGCAGACGAACTTCGAGCTGTCCCTTATCAGCAAAGATGACGGCTACACGCCGTTGAACACGACCACTAACACCCTTCAGTTCATCGCCGACGGCGTGTTCGGACTCATCGGCTACACAGGCACACCGACGACCAAGACCATCTACGACACAGCCATCAACGCCGGGCTCCCGCTCATTGGCTCCTTTACGGGCGGCCGCTTTCTGCGGGACCCGTTCGAGCCGCTCGCAGTCAACATCCGCGCTGGGTACGACGACGAGGTGCTCGCTGTAGTGGAGTACCTCGTCGGCCATGGCCGGACGACCATCGCCACGTTCGTGCAGGCCGACGCCTTTGGCCAAGCCGGTCTGGACGCGCTGGTGCTGGCGCTTGAGCCGTACAAGCTCCCGGTCATGGCCAGTGGGATGTACGAGAGGAACACCGTGGATGTCGAGCCGGGGGTCGCCGCCATGCTGGACGAACTCGACGGACTGCAGCCGGACGCAGTGATCATGATCGGTACGGCCTACGCGCTGGCCAAGACGGTGAGCATACTACAGCCAGACATGCCGCACACAATATTCTACACGGTCTCCTTCGTGGGCTCGGAGATCTTTGCCGACGAGCTGATCAACAACTACGACGTCGACCTCACCAACGTTGTCGTCAGCCAGGTCACGCCGTTCTTCGCAGACGCTGGTTTCGCCGCATACGAGCAGTTTATGACCGACCTGGCCATGTACAACGCCACGGCGACGCCCTCGTTCACCACCATGGAGGGGTGGCTTGTCGGCACGGTAGTCACGATGACGCTGGCCCGCATGACGTCCGTGGCCAGCCTCACTGTGTCCAGCTTCCTCGACACCGTCTACACGACGGGTCTCTTCCACGTGTCGGACATTCAAGTAGGACCCTTCGGATACGAGTGCGAGGGCGACGTCGACTTCACGGGCTGCTCCTGCTCGCAGGGCATGCACCACGTCTACCTCTCCACCATCAACGCCACCGGTAGCTACACGCTCCTTTCCACCCACTACTTCGACTACTGCGGCGCCATCAACGCCGACGACCGAACCCCTGCCCTCCTCGTCGGCCAGTCCGCCCCCCTCACAGAGGGCGTCGTCCTCGCAGAGGTCGGCAGGGGCCTCAGGGCGGGGGCGGCCGCCGCGTTCAAAGAGGCGAATGACGCGGGCGTGCTGCCGTTCCCGATCGTGCTCCTCTCGATCGACGACTCCTACGTGGTGGAGAATACGCTTGCGGCCGTGGACAAGCTCGTCAACGTATACAACGTCAGCGCCCTCATCAACCAGGTTGGGTCCTCCATGACGGCCGCCATAGTCCCAGAATTCACCAACGTCTCGGGCACAATCAGGCCGGTCGTGGGGGCGTACACCGGCGCCAGACTCCTGAGGTCGGAGTCGACCATGATCAACGTACGGGCCAGCTACGACGCAGAGGTGAACATCATGGTCCGCCACGCCATGAGCGCGGGTAGGATTACCCAGTTCGTGCTGCTGAGGCAGGACGACGGGTACGGCCAGGCGGGGGAGGACGCCCTGGCCCTCGCCCTGAGCTACCACGGCATGGCAACGATCGCGGTTGGCACGTATGCCAGGGGAACGACCGACGTCACCGCGGCCGTATCGACTGTGTTCGAGTCGGGTGCGATTGACATGGCGCACTCATTCGCCGTCATCCTCATCGCCACGGTGGACGCCGCCGTCGCCTTCATCGAGGCCGGCGCGGCACCGATGAACACGGCGCAGAACTACAACGCGTGGTGGTACTCCCCCAGCATCAACCTCAAGGGGCTGTCGGCCCGTACCGGCACCCAGATCGACTCTGGTGCCATATCCAGGGTGTACGTGACCAACGTTGTGCCCCTCCCCTCGGAGTTCCCCGTGTCCTTCGACGAGGAGCTGCACAGCCTCATGTTCGAGGGAACATCTGTCATGGCCGCCATCGAGGGCTACCTCGCCGCCAGTTTGTTCGTCCAACTCGTCTCCCGGGCCGGCATCCGGTCGGCGTCGGCCGCTACAGGGGAGAGCATACTGGAGGCAGCCGACGGAGCCTTCACGGTCGGCGGGCTGACGGCGTCACTGTCACGGGATCCAGAGTGCAACCAGGCTCTCAAGCAGGTGCAGTTGCTGCAAGTCCGGGGATCGTCCGGTGCTATCACCGACTACCACCAGGTCTCTGTGGGGGGCGAAGACTGGCTCTCGTTCTCCGCATGCACTGTCTACGACGAGCTCAAGCCCGCTGAGTGCGACTCCGGCTACGAGCCCGACTACGCGGACTCCCAGTACGTCCCCACGATCTGCGTGGAGTGCAAGCCGGGGTTCTCCAGTGCCGATGGCGCCGCCTGCCTGCCCTGTAGCGCTGGGACGTACGCCAAGACCGTGGCCACGTCGGAGTGCACGCCCTGCGCCGGGGGGACGTATCAGGACCGTCCTGAGGGCATATACTGCGTGCCCTGCGACCGGTTCTCGTACTCGGCGGACACGGGCGCCACTAGTTGTCTGGCATGCCCCGATAACTCAATGACGGCGTCGACGGGGCAGGTGGAGCTCGGGGCCTGCACGTGTAGAGGCGGGTACTACGGCAACGCGTCCATCGAGGCGTGCACCGCCTGTCCTGACGGGGCGACGTGCTGTGCCGACGCTTCCTGCCTGTACGGCGTGGTTGACCCCCTGCCCCAGCCCGGGTACTACAAGTACGACCGCGACACCTTCCTCGCCTGCATCCCGGCCGACGCCTGCCTCGGCTCCGTCGCCCAGTACGGCGACGACGTCACAGCCGACGAGGACACTGCCAATCGGTGCGCGGAGGGCTACGGCAGCTTCAACTGCGGCCAGTGCGACTCGGACCACTACCGCAAGGACGGCAAGTGCAACCAGTGCTCGGGCAACGTCATCATCGACACCATCCGGGGTGTGGGGCTTCTCGTGCTGACATTCACCGCGGCCTTTATTGCGTGCGTGACGTCGACGATGCTGCAGCTCTCGGCCCCCACCGTCGACATCGTCTTCGACTTCCTCTGCCTCTGCAGCATCATCAGCCTCATCAACGTCGACTGGCCCTCCACTCTTGACGGTTTCTTCACCTACACCGCCATCTTCACCCTCAACATCGACGCCTTTGCCGTATCCTGCGTGCCCCTGCTCTCGGCGGTGTTCACGTCCCTGTACGGCCGCGCCATGGTGTGGCTGTTGATCCCAGTCCTGTACATCGCCGTCTGCATCGTCTGCTTCGTACTATGCACGCTGCTGTCGTTCGTACTCACCAAGCCGGACCTCATGACCGAGACGAACATAAGCAACTACGACGCGTTCAGGACCGTCATCGGCTCCCCCGGCTACCTCTACACCACATTGGTCGCTTCGTTCGTCCGTTTCCTCATGTTCTACTTCCCAGGCATGCTGGTTCAGCTTGTCTCGCCCTTAATCTGCACCACGGAGGGCGGCATCGCGTTCAACACAACCATGCCCTACGTCCAGTGCAGTGGCACGACCTGGGGCGTCTGGCGAGTCATCCTTATGGCGCTGATCGGCTTCCTCGGCGTCGTCCCCATCGCTATCTTCCTGATGTCGCTCACCCGCATCCGGAAGATCCGACACAGCGTCAACCTCGCCCGACACCAGAAGGAGGAGAAGAAGCTCGCGAAGAAGCGCGGCGACGATTCTTCCAGCGTGGGGTCGGGCCACTCGGGCAGCGGTACCAGCTCCGACAGCCGGAGCACAGCCAGGAGCGGGGGCAGCAGCGCCAGTTCGGCCTTCTCGATCACGCGGCACATCAGCACGGATAGCACGGGATACTACCGCCACTCGATCTGGCCGGCCATCGTCAGCTTCAAGACGGGCACGTTCTTCGTGTTCAATCTGTTCCAGCTGCGGGTTGTGGTGATTACTCTCGTCATCGTGCTCTTCGACACGGCTGTAACCCGCATCATCGTCGCCATCCTCATCATCACGCTGTACATGACCATCATCCTCTTCACGAGGGCGTACAACAAGATGCACCACACAATCGCCTCAGCCATCGCCCACCTCGCCCTCGTCGGCATCCTCGCCATCGGTCTGATGTCTACCGACAGCCAGTGGTCCGACGCCCTCAGCGAGGGAGCGCTCATCGTCAGCATGGCTGTCATGGTCGCCGTCATCACGCCCTTCTTCATTGCCGACCTCCGCTTCTTGCTGCCGATCGCCATTGTCAAGAGCATGGGTGACCTCCTCCGGATGAGGGCAATCGAGTTCGAGGCGGGCCGGCGCATCATCAGGTTCGCTGAGGCAACCTACGACAACATTTACATGACGGTATATAGCATTAACGACGGCTACCTTGAGTGGCGCCGCCGCAGATGGAACAAGGCCGCCGAGAAGAGGCTCGAGAAGGAGCGCAAGGAGAGGGCCAAGGCCAAAGCCCGGGCGGATCGCATTGACCAGAAGCGGCGGGTCCTGGAGACGTTCAACTCCCCCGGTCACGGCCGGGACCGCCTCTCCGTGACAAACAAGTCCGTGACCAGCATGACTGAGCGGTCAGACGTAACGGCGAGCATGTCGGCCAGGTTCTCCGAGACGCCGGTGTCTCCGCAGATGTTGATGGAGCGACGCCAGAAGGAGCGGGCGGAGCTCGGCACGATCACACCGCACTTTATGCCGGTTGGTCGGTCAGACCGGTCGCCCCGAGACCAGGACTATACGATGACACTGGAACTGGACCTGCCCGAGGGGATTCTCGAGGAGTTCGAGAGCTAGCGAGACCGGAGTGAGCATCACCGGAACGTCATCAGACGATCTGTAAATAGCACATGCACGCATAATGCGGTCAGGGATGCGAAGTAGGGTTCAGTTGATTCATCTGTGATTCAAATCACGATGGAATCATATCTGAAAATTCAGCGACAGACAAGACAAGAAGAACCCACTGAAATGAGCACAAAGAAGACCCTCCACTCCGGTTTTGCCAAATCGGCCCTAGTTAACACCACAACTGTTGTGGCGACGTCCAACGAGGACGGCAGCCCGAACATGGCAACAATTGCATGGTGCATGCCGTGCAACGCCTCTCCCGTGTATATTGCCATCGCCGTGAGCAACGGACACCTCACCAATGAGAATATCAAGAGGTCCAAAGTATTCAGCGTCAACGTCGGCAACCTCGAACAGATGAAGGCGGTCAACGCCGTCGGCATCGTCTCTGGCCGCAAGGATCCGGGTAAGAACATCGCGTTCAAGACTGTGAACGGTGCTAACGGCGCTCCTATCGTCGCTGAGCTGCCGATCAACATGGAATGCAAGCTCGTCAACCATATCACAAATCCCACCAACACTGTCTTCATCGGCGAGGTGACGCTTCTCTCTGTCGACGATGACAAGGTAGCCGGCCCGAACATCGACATCACCAGGATCAACCCGCTCCTCTTCACATTCGGCAAGGTCGACGGCCAGGGATCCGCCTACGCCCAGCTCGGCCCCGTTGTCGGCGTGCCATGGGCCCAGGACCCAGCCGAGAAGCTTGCCGAGCGCCAAGCTAAGGAATAAAGTCAGAATTCCAATTGTCAGGTTTGACCAGATTTCTTGGCGACGCCCGCTCTCGCTCACGGGGATGCCTCACGTTCCATTGAATCTCAATCTAGCATACAGGAATACAAAGATAGCGCATCAAAGCATTGAAAGACTGAAACAGCTGTCTACTGACGGACGGCATCCAGTATACGAGGACCACCCCCCTTCTCAGGCGTGTGCGGTGGTTTCAGGGACCTTAGTCTCTGATGGGAAGTTTGTACGGTATCAGCGGGCTGTGCATCACCCGCCATTAGGCTGCGGCCGGTTTCTCCACGCACTGAAGCTGGTCAAGAGTCACACAACGCTCAGCCCGCTGGAGATGAACGTGTTGCACCTCATCCTCTACCGTTTCTCGTGTATGACGCCTGTTCCATCGAGCATTGACGATCTGTTTATCGAGGTTGAGACGGACAGTCAGTGGCGCCCCTTGGAGTGCCCGCTCCAGGTCGCCACGGTGCGGGCTAGACTGGCAGGGGACCAAAAATCCACACAGCTCGGTCTGGTCGGCATCCCGTACCTCCACAACAGCGGATGCTCCAAGGCAGACCGGCTAGCCATCTGCTTCCCGGCAACGGCGAGCTCGGTGAGCAGAGTCACCAGAGGTAACAGGAAGACGGGTCTGGCCGAGCGATTCTTCATCCGCGTGTGGTGGGACGGTGTCGAGACTGTCCGCGGCTGCGTCAACAACACTTTTTTATTCCCTCACCCTTGTTAACCACCCGAGCAACAGGCTAACTGACCACGTCAACAACACAAGATTCGATTCGCGATTTTGCGTCAACAACGCGGTGGCAGATTAGCGGAGTGTCATAGAATGTTCATAGCGGCGATAAACGGCAGTGTCACTGGTTTTACACGGCTTTACGCGGCAGTACACCATTGACTGCCGCTACCAGTGGCCTATTTCTGGGCGTTCCGACAGCACACCTGGGATCTGAGTTCCTCCCTCGCAAACCAAGACGCCTGTAGTTCAAACGTCATGATATACGCCCGTTTCATCTACGCAGGCCTCCTGATCATCGCACTTGCGTGGGTTCTTGTCGCAGACTTCCTCCTCGACAAGCTGTATCCCTACATCTGCTGGGAAATCCTCTCCTGGCTTCCGTGGTGCCTCTATAGCACCAAGAACAGCATCGGCTACTTCCACCTACTCAAGGTTTCCATGATCTTCTTCGTCTTCCACCTCCTCCTGCTGCTCCTCACGCTGCCGGCAGACTTTGCCAAGGGCGTTACCCTCTTCAAGAACATCCACCGCCGGCTGTGGTGGGTGAAGCTGCCGGTCCTGGCCGTCCTCTACGCCCTCACCCTCCTCATCCCCAACCCCGTCTACGTCGCTTACATGATCGTGGCCCTCGTCCTGTCCGTGCCATTCATTGCCGCGCAGGTCGTGCTGCTGACGGAATTCGCTGTCCGTACCAACAATGCCGTCGTCCGCCGCATTCCCCAGGGTTCGGGGCTCCTACTGCTCGCCCTATCCGTTGGTCTGCTCGCCATCGCGGGGCTTCAGTACGTCATCACCGGCACGCTGTACTTCTTCTGCTTCCCGGTGTGGCCACTCTATCTGGTCGGCTTCATCCTGGTAACAGTCATCGTCATCTTCTCCATCGCTATTGAGCGGGGCTCCCTCTTTGTCGCCGCCGTGCTCTCGTTGTTCTTCACATTCATGGTTGTACTCGCCATCGAGTCCAACAGCGAGTTCTGGTCGAGCTGGATCAACGACGTCTTCTCGTTCTTCGGCTTCGTCCTGCCCCGCATGTCCTACTGCCCCCTGGAGCCTCACTTCTCCAGCTACTGGGCGGACTTCTTCCTCGGCTCGGTGTTCAGCCTGGTGTTCAAGCTGGTCCACTCTATCTGGGGCGGCGTCTTCCTCATCACGGCGGTGCTCATGTCGTGCTTCTCGAGCTTCGGTCTCGCCCCAACATTCGCGGGGGTCGACAACCCGCCGCCCGTGTCTGGCTTCGACAGCGGCAACGACGACGACAAGGAGAGCGGTGCCGACATCACGTACCACTACTGGCAGTTCCATGCCCTCATGACGCTCGCATCGGCCGCCATCCCAGTGGCGTTTGGCACCCTCAGTAGCGGTCTCTTCTCGTGGTACCTCCCTGTTTCGATCATCGCGGCCGTACTCATCGGAGCGGGCCTCTACCTCTGGGGGTTGGCCGCCCCTTCAATACTCAGGAACAGGCGGTTCTACGGGGGTGTGAGGCTCTAGAAAAAACAGAAACATAAACATAATGTAACATTCACTGCCGCCTGATGCGGTACGGGCTTCCCTTCCGCCGGTACTGGCTCGAATAGGACCCCAGCGTCGCCTCGGATCCGGCCCGCTCCATAGACTGCACCGACTGAACACTCCCGGCCCTGTTGCGGGGGATCGAGCTCGGCCTCGACCGACGGGGCTCGGCGTCCGGGTCGGGGTGGCGGGACTCGGGATGATCCTGGGCCCGCTGCTGGAAGGCGTGGAAGCTGCCAACAGCCGAGACAGAGGCGGCGACGGCCTTGATGAACACGCGCTCGCGGGACAAGGACCGCACAAGGGAGCCGCACACGCGCCGCAGCTCGGCGTCACGGGCGCCAGTGAAGTTCTTGATCACCGTCGACTCGGGCAAAACTGCGGGGCCGGCATAGAAAAGGATCTTGACGAGGATGTGTGAGTTCGCGGAGGAGGCCAGGAGGGCTGCGAGCTGCCGGGCCGGGGCGGTCTCAGCGATGCGGATGACGAGCAGAACAACAGTGATGTCGTCGAGCAGCAGGGCGTTGAGCACGAGGCCCATGTACTCGGGCGTCCCCAGGTCCGCCCAACCCTCCTTGATCCGCGACAGCGGCAGCAGCACCTGCAGCGCGCCCCTGACGGTAGCCACGGTCTCGGGCGGGGGCTGGAGGGTCGACCCGGCGTACGACACCAGCCGCTTGACGGGGTCGTCCACGTCCGGCGGGGTTGGCACAGTGTGGAGCATGCGGCGGAGTGGGTCCAGCGCGCCGGCTTGGACGAGTCGGAAGGCGTTCCTCATTGAGGTCGCCGTGGCGGCCAGCTCGGTGACAGTCGCCGCCAGCGCCGACCCAACAGCCAGCGTGGCCCGCATCCTGTCGTTGTCCTCCGGGCTCATCATGACGCGGCGGGTCAGGTCGACCTGAGTCTGTGTGAACCGGGCGACGTGCGAGAGGAGGGCGACGATGGCTTCTGCCGCACCCTCTGCGCCAAGTACTGCGTCGCGGGAGTCGGCGCTCGACGTGAAGGTGGTGATGCAGGCAAGGGCGTCGACCAGGATGCTCAGCGTCCCGGTCAGCTTGAACTGCCCGTCGAGGAGGCTGCGGATGACGGCGTCCACCATGTCCGCCGCTGCCCGCAGGACAAGGGCAGGGATGTCCGGGCACGAGTCGACCAGACCGGCCCTGAACGCGGGAATGCGGCCCAGCAGCGAGGCCAGCAGCAGCAGGGGCTGGAGCGAGGCTGTCACAGTGCCCTGGGCGGCCAGACGGACCTGGGCCTCGACGAGTCCCGCCACGACGGGGTAGTCAGTCGCTGGGGGCACGAGCTCCGGGGGGACGGTGAAGCCCCGGTCGACCCGGCAGACCATGGAGGATGGCGTGGGGACGTGTGCGCGGCGGCCGAAGAAGGCCGTGAACATCCTCGCGGTCTCCAGCAGCCTTGCATAGGGGGAGGCGGGGAGGTCCTCGAGGTCGAGGGGCAGCTTGGCCAGGTCGACCTTGGGGGCATCCAGCACCTGCAGCAGGCATGCGGTGTACGACTTGGCAGCCTCGGACACGGTCTCGTCGGGCGAGTCAGCCCTGGTGAGAGCCCTCCAGGCTGCGTCCAGGACCATGCCGGGGACGGGCAGCCCGAGGTCGCCGGTGAACAGCGCCGTCATGAAGCGGAGGGCGTAGCGGTGGAGCGTGTGGTCCGGGGTCGACAGGAGCGGTGTGAAGAGCTCGGCGGCGTCCCGGGCGTGCAGCAGGGCGCAGTTGTCGCTGTTGATCGCCAGGTTGCAGAGGGCTCGGGCGGCCAGGCGCTTGATCTCGACGTCGGGCACGCGGACGGCGTCCAGGAGGGCCTCGAGCCCGCCGACCTTGCGGACCTCGTCCTTGTTTCGGATGTTGAGGCTGACGTTGATGAGGGCCCCGATGGCATGGCGCGTCACCTCGTTGTCGTCAATCGTCAGGCACTCGACGAGCGGTCCGATGCCGCCCTGCTTACGGATGGCGACGCGGGCGTCTGTCACGGTGAGCAGCAGCGACAGCAGACGGGTCGCCACAGTCACACGCGTCACATCCTCAGCGGTCATGCCCTCGTGCACCGCCAGATGCGGCACGACAGCGGGCAGGTGCTGGGTCACGGCCTCCCTCGCCGTCTTGTCCCCAGCGAGCACTCTCAGGAGCTCGAGCCCGGGCGTGGCCGCGGGGTTGGGGCCTGGCCGGGTGCAGATGCTGACAACGCGGCCGACATGCGTCATCACAGCCTGCCGCACGGGCAACTCCGATGCGAGCATGGCGAGGGCCTCGAGTGCAGCGGGTCCGGTGTCGTGGGCCTCACCCAGTGCGACAAGACCGTCCACTGCCTCGGATCCCAGGTCCGCGAAGGCCCGGGCGAAGCGGGGGTCATCGCAAACCGTGCCCAGCACCTCGAGGGCGGCGGGGGCGAGGGTGGGGACGGTAAGGGCGGCGGACAGCACGGGGGCCCCGCCCAGCTCGGCCGCAGCGGAGGCGCACTCAGGACCGCGCGCCTTGACGACCTCCGCGACGGCGGCGATGCAGCTGCCCCACAGGTCAGCGTATTGACTGGGGTCGGGTGACCCCCGGAGCAGGGCCAGCGGCTTCTCCAGCAGGCCCGCGGCCGACGTGTCCCTCTGGGCGGGCTGGTCGGGGCTGTCGGGCATCGCGGGGGCTGGGGCGACCATCTTCGGCTTGGGCTTGCGGGACCGGCCCGGCGACATGCCCCGCAGCACACCCTGCAGGGCGCCGCGGTGGACCTTCTGGTGAGCCTCGTCCAGCTCGGTCCGGAGCACATCTGTCTCGGCCTCCAGCGTCTCGATGCGGTCCACCAATGCTTCGAGCATCCGCTCCACGTCCGCTCCGACGCCTGCCTTGCCGGGCTTGGCGTCGTCCCCGAGCACAGCGGGCCGCCACCGGCTGATGACCGAGTGCACCGCCATCAGGTCAGTCGCGTCGTCAGACCTCACAAGCTTCTCCTGCGTTTTGTCGGCGAGCTCCTGCTCGAGCACGGCAATCTTGTCACTGGCGGCCGACAGGCGGTCTTGGTACTGCTGGGCAGTCGTCGCCAGCTGCGTCTGCAGCCTGCACACCGCAGTGGCGTTCTCCACAACGGTCTGGCGCAGGGCGATGCTCTGTCGGGCAGCCCTGGAGCGGATCCGGGCCGTGTGGTCACGCGCCTTATCCACGGCCTGCATGAGGACGTCATTGCGGGACTCGAGATCCTTCACCTGTGCACGGAGCGTCGAGACGATCAGGTCGGCGCGAGCGCCCTCCTCTGCGCGGGCGGCAGCGATGGATTCCAGCTCTGCAACAGCTGCCTGCAAGTCCTCCTGCCGGCGGCGCTCCTCTTCCTCCATCTGAGTCAGAATGTTCTTCTGGACGCCGATGGTGCGGATCTTGTCCCGCACAACCTGCATATAAAGGATAACTTCCATGCTCTTCACTCTGTACTGACGTAGGAGGTTTTCAGGGTCATTGATGTTCTCCGATAGCTCGTCGAACCCCTTAATACCGTCATCCAGCAGTGGTTCGTACTGATGGCTGACAGTTTCCATGGATTCGAGCTTCGTAGTATTTCGTCTTCTGAGTCGGTCAGCCGAGTCGGCAAAATCGACGGCCTGGCCTGGCAGTGAGCAGGACTGCCCTGTAGGCGCTCTATGGCGCAGTTTTTGTTTTGCCAGATCTGACCATGTGACGGAGATGGTGGTTGTTCTTGTCCTAGGCGGCTATGGTGGTATTGGCTCCGCTGTATCAGCGGCTTTGGAAGAGAAAGGCCTGAATGTCATCCGCCAGACGCGCAGCATGTCTCACAGTGGTGAAAACGGAACCATCGTCGGGAACCCGAGCACCTCTGTGTTCTGGCAGGACTTGGAGACATTTCTCAGCAAATATACATTGACACACGCCCTATCCCAAACTCCCGTGACACCAAAGCCCCAGCTACGCGACTTCTCCGGCCTCCACGCCATCATCTGCGCCCAGGGCTCGCTGCGGTACAGCCCCTGCTCCTCTACCACCCCGAAAGCACTGCACGAGTCCATGGACGCCCATGTGACGCCTGTACTCATGGCGCACCAGTTCCTCCTCGCCCACGCCCCGGCGTCCGTGCTCCTGGCCATCGGATCCGACCCGTACTCGGAGGAGGGCACCATAGACCTGTGCGAGTACGTCACCTGCAAGCACGCCCTACTCGGCATGACCCGGGCGATGGTGGAGGATCTCTTCGGGACACACCACAGGGTCGTTCACGAGCAGCTCGGCAACGTCGCCACACCGCTATGGGATCAGCCCGGGGCAGAGGATAGTGGGCCACCTGATGACGCCGAGGATGCCAGTGTGGTGGGAGAGAGGCTGGCAGTGCTGGTGGAGGCGGAGCTGGAGGCTGTGCTGGGGCGTTACCAGGAGTTCCAGTGAGCAGCGCCGAGAGGCATTTATCAGAGACAACTGGTAATGGCACGTAAATGGAGCAGCTGGCAGTCGGATCGCACGATCTTCTGACGCGGTCGAAGGCAGACGATCGAGAAATCAAATGACGACGCCAAATGAGCAGAGACCAGCAGGCAGCACACAAGAGAATGAAACAAACACAACACTAGCGTCTGACGCGCCAAGCGCTGAGAAGACGAAGGATTATAGTCGGGGCCTGCCATTCACGGGCCACGAGCATGCAATAGTGCTGGAGAACGACGAGTACGCCGCAAAGTTCGTCCCGTTTCTCCCCGAGGTGGGTTTTGTTCGGGAGGCCGTCTTCTTTGGGGAGCAGAATGTTCCGATGGATTGCGACCTCGACGAAGCAGACGAGGATCCGTCCGTATGCGTCCACGTGGCTGTGTACCACAAGGTGACCATGGAGACAGTCGCCGTGGGCCGTATCCTATCGGACGGGCACATCGGCCGGGTGTCAGTCCTCAAGGCCCACCGCGGCAAGGGCCTCGGCAACATGGTCATGAGGGCTCTGCTTAAGTGCCCTGATCTGCCTAAGACGGTCTGGTTGGGCTCGCAGGAGTATGCCATCCCATTCTACGAGAAGCTGGGCTTCACGGTCTATGGCGACATGTTCTACGATGGCGACACAGCGATGATACCGCACTACCACATGAAGCTCACCCGGGAGTGAGCATGCCTGTAAAGATCAATCGGGTGACAGTCTTGACTCCCGCACAACGAAGACGACGAGCGGATGCCAATAACATTAAGCGAAACGCAGGAGCAGCTAAGGCGTTGTGAAGGAACGAAGGTGAAGGTTCTCACTGTCGCAGGGAAGCTGTACGAGGGCAAGCTCCGCGCCGTGGACGAGCGTTTCAACGTATTTCTCGAAGACTGCTTCGAGCTGAGGCCAGAAGGGAAGACTCACGGCCCAGTGGAGCGCAAAGATGTGTCCTCCGTCTTCATCCGAGGCGATATGGCCATGGCCGTCGCTCCCATCGACGGGACCAAGCATGTCGACAGGAAGAAGGCCGCTCGGGCCGTACACCCTCTCCCTTCCGCTCATACCGAGTGAACAGGGCGGAAGTCTCGGCCTCTGATAGATATACCGCCTCACAACAGTCCCAACCAGTAAAGCATGCGTTTAGTAACATTCGCCTATTTCATCTACTCAAGGGCGGTATTGTTCAGCCCTAGGCCCACTGGGAGCCGTGGAAGTACCGGTCCTGGACCATGTGTGCCCGGGGTGGGGGGCAGGTCCAGGGGCACCCGGACGGGCGGCTTCTCTATGGGGTGCTCGATGGCCACCTCCTGGATGGTGTCCGGCGCGTCGTCCCCCTCTGCGTCGACCACAACAGCGCGCTTGCCGTCGTCCACGGCCATCATGGTAAACAGCGACACCACGGTCGCCCCTGTGCCCCCGACGGCCACGGCCATGGTGCCGCAGCCGATCACCAGTCCGAGGCCGGCGACGGTCGCTGCGATGACACCAAGCACTGTCAGGACGGTGCTGAGAATGCTGGTGTCCCCTGCGGGTGTGGCCAAGAGCACGGGCTCGCCCTGTACGAACAGGGACACGGACAGGTCAGATGTCGCCTCCACCGCACCCGCCTCGTCCGCCGCAGCAGTGGGGGCAGCGGCGACCACCAGCACGCCGTCTGTCGCGGTCAGCGTGGCCCTGACTCCGTCGAGGTACGCCACGAAGGGGGTGGTGGAGTCGACGACCGCGCCCGTGAGGCTGACGGTGAGGCCGCTGAGCACGGGCGGGGCCGTGGCGAGCAGGGCGGCGGCGGTCAGGGCGACGGGGCTGCTTGTGCAGACGACACCGCTGTCAGCCTCGGCGATGCTGTCGAGCCCAACGGACGTGGAGGCGACCGCCATGGTCTCGGGGCAGGCGAACCCTGCAGCCACTCCGATAAAGCCGGTGCTGCCGACGTGGAGCTCGGGCTCGGGCACAGCGATGTCCGCCACCACCGTCACTGTGCGTGCTGCGGCGCCGCCTGTTGTAGCCAGCATGACAGAGTAGGAGCCGGCGGGGATGACGCCGCTGCCCACGGGCACCAGCACGCTCCCTTCCCGCCCCGTCACGGCTCGCCACCCACTGGTTCCTGTCTCCGCATGGCCGGCCAGCTTGAGGACGGTGTCCGGGCCGAGGTCGAAGTCGCACGTGCTGTGGGGCTGCCCGTCTGAGGCGGTGGTCGACCCGGCGGGGCAGTGCAGGCACTCCGTCTGTCCTGGGCTGGGCTGGTAGAAGCCGCCGCCGCACAGCTCCTCCTGCGAGCTGTCGCTGCTGGGTACGGTCCCGGCGCTGGCTGGGGTGCAGCTGCCGGCCATGGCGGCCGAGACGGTGCCACTTGGGCATGGAAGCTGGGCGACGAGTAGGGTCGCGGGGGTGTAGAAGCCTGCCGCGGTTGTCTTGCACGAGGTCTGGCCTGTGTCGTCCTGGTACCTGCCGGCCATGTCGCACCGCACCTGCTTGGATCGGTCGTCGTTCGCGACGTAGTGCCCAACAGATGCCTTCGTGCACCTCGACTGGCCCCCCGCAGAGTAAGTGCCCGGTCCGCACTCGTCCTGGGCGGTGTGGGGCCTGCTGTCCTTCGCTGTGTAGTACCCAGGGTCTGTCAGCGTGCAGGCGGTCTGGCCGCCCCCGGTGACCGACGAGTAGTACCCGCCGTGGCATGGCAGCTGGCGGCTCCGGGATTCGTCAACATAGTAGCCCTCATCCGACTTCACGCACCTCGTGGCGCCGGCCCCGGAGTAGTAACCTGGGTCGCACGGCGTCTGGATAATACGGGCACCCATCGCCGGCACGTAGAAGCCGGGGCTGGCGGTAATGCAGGCGGACTGGCCCATGTTGGGCTGGTACTTGCCGCTGTTGCAAGGCCGCTGGTGACTTCGGTCCGAGTCGGGGACGTAGTAGCCGCTGTCCGCCATGGTGCAGCCCGGCTCGCCGGCCCCCGAATACCTCCCGTCGGCACAACTCATCTGGGCGTCATTGGCGCCGCTGCTGGGGACGTAGAACCCCGGGTCCGCCACGGTGGGGGCAACCTGGCCTGGCGCGGAGCAGTACTTGCCGTTGTTGCAGTCCACCGGCATCGCCGCCTTGTCCGGCGCGTATGTCCCTGCGACCGGGGTGAGGCAGGCAGTCTGGCCCGGCATCGTCTGGTACCTCCCGTCCGGACACTCGAACTGCTGGGTCAGGTCGGCGTATGTCGGGTCGGTGAAGAACCCGGGGTCCGCCATCCTGCACCCGCTCTGGCCGGGTCTGTCCTGGTATTTTCCCGGCCCAAGCGTGCTGCAGCTGACGGGGGCCAGGTTGGGGGCGGCAATGCTTGTGGTAAATGTTCCGGGCGGGGTGACCAGGCAGCTGGCCTGACCCGCGTTGGGCTGATACTCGCCGTTGTAGCACGGCTCCACCCCATCGGCGGCGGCGTTGGGGATGTTTCCGGCATTTGCCTTGAGACACTCTGACGCGCGCGGGTCAAACTGGTACGTACCGCTGGGGCATGGCGTCGGTACAGTGTGCGGTAGGCCGTCCTCGGCAGCGTAGTAGCCCGGCAACGTGTCGGAGCATGAGGCCTGGCTGGAAGAGGTCGAGTAGCCCCCCTTGTGGCAGACAGACTGTGTGACGCTGCCTGCCACCGCAAAGTAGCCCGGGTCCGCCTGAATGCAGGCGGTCTGCCCCGTGTTCGGCTGGTACGACCCGGGCATGCATGGGTTTTGGCCGTAGATGGTAGAGCTGAAGTGCCCCGCCTGCGCATGCTCGCAGAACAACTCGCCGCCCGTGCTGTAGTATGGAGGTGAGCAGCTGTCGCAGGTCGAGGACAGCGCTGAGGCGGCTTCCTCGCCGGCGGGACAGCTTGGCTTGAACACCTCGATCTCGACGGCTGGCGACGCGGGTAGAGTGGGATGACCGACGACGATTGCTGCCGCAGCGGTGTACACAGAGACCTCAGTGGTGGTGCTCGAGATCATCGACATGGACTCGTCCGACATGTCGACCTGCCCCACGACAGAGTGCCCGGCCGCGACGACGGCGGGCCATGAGATCGAGACGCCGTTGATCCCGACCTGTGCTGAGCTGCCCCAGGTGGCGTCACTGTACACGGTCCAGGTCCACGAGAACGACCCTGAGTAAGTGCCGACGTGGACGGCGCCCCGACCTGACGCAGCTTCGTACTGGCCGATGGCGATGTGGTTGGCTGCATCGATCGCTACAGAGCATCCGAAGTACTCTGTTACTGACGGTGCGACTGGTGGGGTGGCTTCTCCATTGGTGGTGATGATCTTCTGCTGCGTCCATGAGGAGGCGACGGTCGAGCCGCCAGAGTAGTAGAGGACCACTGACCCGTAGAAGTTGCCCGTGGCATGTTCAAACGAGGGTTCTCCGACAACTAGGACCGTGTCAGAGATCGCGACTGATGTGCCGAAGGTGGTACTGCCCGACTGGCCGTTGATGGTCGTGCCAGACGATGGCCAGGCAGAGCTCGTCGAATCGTACTGGTATACGATCGCCTCATTGCCCGTAATGTCTCCCACAGCGATCTTGTCGTTGAACATGGCGATGCTGTCAGCAGCTTGCCCGATGGACTTCTCGGAGGCAAAGTCGAATCCTGACCGGCTGAAGATGAAAATGATTGACCCAGCCGTGTCTAATACTGCGAGCCAGTCCTCAGTCGCGGCCATGGCGGCCCCAGGGTCGATTGGGGTGTGGGCAAAGAGGTTGAACGTCACGGGGGTGTGGAGCTGCCACGCCATGCCCTCCTGGATGTAGGTGTAGATCTTCTTGGAGACACACGGCTCACTGGCAAGCACAAAACGCGTATCCATCAAGACTGCCTGGCCAAGGCACCAGTTATCGTCGCTCGCCGAGGGAAGATCCAAATCATGCACGGCTACAACTATACCTACAAGAATAAGTAGTAATGCTACAATATTGAGCGGCAAGCATCGCCTTACCGCGCTCATGGCAGAAATCGGCCTCCTTCGGCACAAACCTGCACTGTCGGAAATCCGACCATCGACGGCCGCTTAGCCCATGCACACCAGTCCACCAGCCCAGACAGCGCTTTACTATAGTCCAGTCGGCCTCATACCAGGCGGGCGAGTGGGTTGTCGAAGCTCTCCGTCTCCGCCATCACCATCATCCGCTCGAACAGACGGCCGGTGCCCTCCCGCCGCACGCCATTGAGCACGTCCCAGAGGAAGCTGACGGTGTCATCCGTGCCTGCTAGGGCCTGGCGTAGTGAGTCCAACGCCGACCGGGTGGTCGCCTGGCGGAGACGCGACTGGCTGCTCTCCAGCACGTGCACTTTTGTCCTGGCATCCGTCAGCTGTGCGTCGATCGCCCTGGCCTGGACGAAGCCCCGCCATGCCCGCTGGATGACGGACGCGGCGTGTGTCCGGGTCCGCTTCTCGATGAGGGCCGCGAACGCCGCGCTCCGGTGGTCCATGCTCGTGTGGGACCGGGCCAGCTGCTCGGCCACGTCAGCCCGTGTCGCCGCGAGCTGTGCTACCATCGCCTTGGCTGTCTCGTAGTATAAGTCGACCTCGGCCGCCAGCGTCCCGTTGTCCGCCATAAGGTGCCGGATCATCGCATTGCCCGCCTCCACCCCCTGGCACAGCGCCGCCAGTCTCCCGGCGTCAGGCACCCTGGGCCGCGGCATGCCAGCAGTCTCCATGCCCTCCGCCGCCGCCTCGAGGACGGCCCACCGCCCCGCCGTGTCAGTAGGGGCAGGCGGCTCGGGTAGAGCTGACCTCGGCGCGGGGGCCGGCAGCTGGGCAGCGTCGGTCGGCCTGGGCTCTGTGTGGGGCAGCACCGGGGCCAGGTCGACCGCCGGGATCGAGTCGATCAGATCCGCCGCAGACGCCAGGGCCTCCACGAACGCGGTCGTGGCGGCGAGGTGCGCGGTGGCGGTGACGCTCCTCGACTGGGCCCGCTGGAGGTCCTCTTTCAGGTTGTTGATCGTCTGCTCGGCGTCCTTCGTTTTCGCCGCCGTCCGCGTCGCCTGGTTCTTCGTCGCCGCTAGACTGCCGGTGACCTCCGCGAGCTTGTCACCGAGCTCCTGCACCTTGTCCTTGAGGTCCTCTAGCTCGCTGTCCTTCTCGATCTCGGCCTCCTCAAGCTCCTCCACGCGCTCCTCGGCCTCAACAAGGTCAGCCTTGACGTCCTCAAGTTCATCCTTGAGGTTCTCCAGCTCGCTCTCGGCAGTGTCGCGTTCCTCCAACGCCTCGTCGAGCTCCTTCTGCATCTCGAACAGCTCCTCGTTGACCTGCCCAACCCGCTCGGCCGCGTCTGCCTCGACCTCCTCAAGCTGCTCCTTGAAACCCGCCGCCGCGTCCACCTCGGCCTGCAGCTCATCAACCCGCCGTCGGGCATCAACGAGGTCATTCAGGGCGTCGTCGAGCTCATCCTGGGTCGTCTCGAGGTCATCGATGAGCTCGTCAATGCGGGCCTGCTGGGCTGGGTCGGCAACCTCCTTGACGACCTCCACGGTGGTCGTCTCCCCAGGGACCTCAAGCTGCTGGGGCTCGACGGCCGACTTCTCCAGCTCGGTCACGCGGGCAGCAAGCCCGGCCTTTTCCCGGTTAGCCTCCTCGAGCTTTGTCTCCAGCTGCAGCCGGACGTCCGCCATGGCATCGAGCTCGGCCTGCAGCTTTGCTGCCAGTGCCCTATAGTCCTGCTCGACGTGCTGCTTCACCATCTGCTGCACCTTCATGGCCCGCTGGGCAAAGTTCAGGGAGTTACAGGTCTCCTGGGACGACTCCGAGTCCGGCCCCACGGCCACCAGCAGCGACGTCTTGGCGTCCCCCCCGAGAGAGTCAGCCAGCAGTCGAGTCAGTTTGGAGTCACGGTACGGGATGTGCTTGATCTTGGGGTCCGACAGCGCGTGGATGACGTTGCCCAGCGCGGTCAGGCTGAGGTTGATCGCCCGACCCTCCTGAGCCTGCACGCCGACGGCCTTGGTCCGCTTCATCCGCTCGCTGCCGGCCAGATCAAGCAGCACGAGCTTGCCGGAGAGCTTGGTCCGCTTGGTGTTCTTGTTCTCCGTGTACACGCGCTCGTCCATCTTATCCACCCGGTCGATGTACGTGAAGAGGACGGCATGCGACCGCGAGGACTCCGCGTTCATCTTCGTGTTCGCCACCACGCGGTTGGTATTGCCCTCTGTGATCACACCGATGACCTCGTCGACATGGGTCACGCGCCGCTTGGTCACTCCGTCGAGGTACATGCCGTTGTTGTTCTCCCTGATCGCCAGGTTATCCTTGGTCGTGTCCAGCAGATCCTGGACCATCTCTCGGTAGATCTGGATATATGATACGGTGATCTCGTAGTCGTGGTCGGGGTCCCGGTCGGCAGTCTCAAATAAGCGGACCATCGCCCTCGAGATCACACCCTCCTGGCCCGGCGTGTGATTCGACAGTGTAAACGTCTTACCTGCGTGAGGGAGCTCCTGGTGCACGTACCCGTTCCGGTCTGGCCGTAGGCCATGATGGTGCCGTTGTACCCGTTGAGGCAGGAATCAACCACCTCCATGCCGCACGCCTCAAACACCTTCTGCTGCGTCGTATCTGGGCCAAGCACGTGATCAAAGTTGTACTTCTTCGTCTCGCCGAGGGATTTCTCGACGGCAACGTGCTGCTCGGATTGGATCTCAACGACGTTGGAATAGTCGGACTTTGCTAGTTCAGTAGAGTTAGGAGGACGGCATCTGATGGTCACATGTACCCGTTCTGTGCTTGCCGCTGCGGTCATGACGAATGATCAGCCCTCAGGTGATGATGTGCAGAATAGCCACAAAATCTCGAGATATCGCCGCCCTGGCCGCATCCAGCGGCGCCGCATGAGTAGCCCGTGTGCACACGGAATAAATTTACACATTCGATGATTGGCTGCGGGACGAGAAGAGGTCGGCGGGGTTGGCGGGCTGGCCGTACCCAGGAGTGCCCGTCGAGCCCATGAAGAACATCCCGAACTGGCCGTTGAACCCGGGCGGGGGGATGTCCATGCTCATCGGCCCGCTCACGAAGGGGGAGACGGGGGCGGTCTGGGGGTGTAGGGACTGGAACAGCTGGGGCTGGGGGGACTGGGGGAGCGAGTGCCCGAACGATGTGAACGACAGCGCGGCGGGAGGCGGCAGGATGTGCTCGTTGGGGCTGGGTACGTTCTCGGGGATCTTGTCGGCGCGCCGGGAGACCTCCGAGTAGGCGCCGACAATCGTCTCGGGCGTCACGGTGGGGGTGTGCTGCTCCGTCATCCGGAACGTCTTCCGGATTTCCTTCTGCTGTCTGGTGTCCGCGAACCGCACCGTGACCGGCTGGCTGCAGTTGGGCGGCGTGCTCTGGTGGAGAGTGTCGACGGCCCGGGCGGCGGCCTCGCGCGTCTTAAACATGACGAATCCGGTGCCTCGGGAGCGACCACCGCGGCGCATGATGGCAGTCGACTCGAGAGGACCGAACGAGGATGCCAGTTCGGCAAGCGCGGCCTCGTCCCAAATCAGGGGGAGCGAGGCAAAGTAGACGTTGCGGTTCTCAGGGTCGTTGGCCTCAGCGAGCGCCTCAGAAAGGTGCTTCTCCTCGGCGTACCCCGTGTTGAGGTGGTAGTAGTCTCTGAGGACGATACGGGCCCTCAGGGACTGGTCCACGGTATCAAACACGAGGAACATGTAGTCCGGGGGTTCGCGGGCAAACGTGTTGACGCTAAGTAAGGAGGGGGTGCTGCGAACGAACGTTGGGCGGCAAACACGGGCCACGCGGTCAGCAAAGTAGTTGCAAATCGTGATCACATCGTTTTCGGTAAAACGGGCACGAAAACTGCCAATCCAAACCTTGCGAGTAACATTAGATTCTGAAGGAAGAGTGTAGTTGTCAGCAAAACCATCTGAAAGATCGCCATGCCGAGGATACTTGCGGTAGAGCGTTCTCCCCCCCTGAGGCTGATAATAGCGAGGAAAAGAGTTCATAGATGATGTATGATACTGCATAGAGCCATTAGTATCAATGTTGAGGCTCATATCGATTCCTACGCGTCCAAGAATCGAACAATGTTACCTCTTGCTTGCGAGGTCCTCGAGTCGATCGAGTCATGTTTGCGGTTCGGCAGAACATCAGGTTCGCTCCGTGGTGGGTGAGGCCGACTGGCTGCCAGCAGCCTCGCTTGCAGGGGCAGGAAGCAGCGGCATGAGTGACATTCTTCAATGGCAGGGTATGATCATGGAGGTCGTCCGCAAAAATTCTTGATTCGCACAGAAGATCAAGGTGCAGAAGCGCTAGATAGGTGACGACAACTGCAATACAGCCGGGTTTTCATCCCGCGGACCTTACTGACCATGTCAATTGAGAGCGAATCGTGCGAATCGGGAGGAAATGATGCAATCTATTTTGACAAAAATGAAGGTGGGCTGAGCTGCATCGTACTGACCCCCCGCGTTGACGTGCGCCCGGGCTGGGTCTATTGGGCGGGCAAAACTGCGCCGACTCGCGCGCAATGTCTGCTCCCGAAGAGACGAAGCCTGACGTAAAGGAGGAGGCCAAGGATAGCCCCAGCGATGTGGAGAGAATGGTCAAGAGTCATACTTCGCAAGTCTTAAAGCCTATGCTTCGCAAGTGGCGGAAGCAACTTAAGCGTGTTGATCTCCGCTCGCTATACTACGGTCGCATCATCACAGCCGTCTACCACGACGACATGACAGCCTTTTCTCACTGGCTGGAGACTTCGTTCGTCTTTTGCCCCGGGCCTCACACAGCTACATCAAGAACAACTCCCAAATCGACAACGTCGGCGACACCCGCGCCCGCATCGAGAGCCTGTACGATCGACCCGCGAAGACTGGTCGTAGGCAGCGGGAGCGTGCGGTGCGGGCCCGCGTGGCGATCCAGGATGAGATAGCGTCCGAGGCCAGCGAGTTCGGGGAGTACGAGAGCTGAGGTGCCGCACGGCACGATGTCTACAGCCTGCCGTGTAGTGGTAGGGTATAAACTCCGGTACGACTGGGATGAGCTGAGCGGCAGGCCGTGGTCGGCATCGGTCCGCCTGGCCAATGCGTGGCAAAGTGCTGTTGCAGTCAGACTGCGCCTCGCGCTGCATTGTCAGGTCGGATTGACTCAATGCTCCTAAAATCTGGCCAGAAGTTCACAACAGATGGAAGTGCCATCTATATTTCTGTCCGATCCTGAACTTCGAAAGGAGTATGAGAGTGCGATTCAGACGTTAGTACACCGCTCAGCTGATATTTATCCAGAATGTCGCGCCTGATGTCCGATAAGGCCTCAGATGACGATAACCTCGCTCAGTCGCACGCCATAGTCGATAAGTTCCTCACTTCCACATACAGCAACCACAACCCCGAGTCTAGGTTGATCGAGGCCCGCACCAGCCTCATCAGCACGGCAGTGCACCCACCGGCCCCGAAGGCCCAGCCCCTCCTGCCCCGGTACGTGCCCCAGAACGAGGCCATCCAGGAGCTCGCGGCGTCCCTATCGGCGTCGTCGAACCGGGTCAGTGCGTTGAAGTCAACCTGGTCCCGAACGGAGCCGGGCCAGAGCCGGGCCTTCCCCCAGGCGACGTTCGACAAGGCATGCAGCACGGATGACCTCACCAAGGTTGTCAGTCGAGGGACAAACACCGCTGCCGGGGGGACGACGTCGAGAGCCATCCAATTCACGGGACACAAGCACCTGACGGATACGAGACCCCTAACCGGCCACAGCCGACCCGAGCGGAGCATATCGGCGTCGAGGTCGAAGGAGGCTGCGAGCAACACCCCGCTCGACACGGTCAGCAGCTTCCGTGAGGCATATAGTGCGCGGCGAGCCAGCCTCGACATGACCAAGTCCCAGCGCCCCCACTCGGTCGGGCTGAGCGCGTCCTCCATGGATGCCCGGGCAAACCTGCACCGGCTGAACGCCCTGACCTCGACACTGAGCACGTATGGCTGAGTTGGGGGTCTGGTCGATGACAAAGCTGGTGTAGTAAAGATCGTGTCTGCGTCGTTTATTCTGCGGGTAGTACATGTATGTGACCTCTGTTTTCCTGGAATGGGTGTGACCCCAAATTAGGGCCCTCGGTTCTGGACGACCCAAGAATATTGACTCTCAGCGCATGCCAGAAGAAGACGGCAGAGGTGTAGGTGTGCGCGCCGACAGTGCAGGCGCAGTCGTGCGGCCATCCTCCAGTCTTGCTCGTCAATCATCGTTTGTCCCAAAATTTCAGAAGAGTCAGGGGAACATGGTCAATCTCAGCGCGGGGCATTTCATGCCGCTCGCTTCTTCCAAAATCACCCGCGTAGCTCTAGGCGTGCTGTTTGCACTGATAGCGCTCCTGTTCCTCGCCAGGGACATCAGCACCTTCACCAGCGGCTCCCCTGACGTTGAAGGAAAGATCAACGAGTTCTGCTCTGATGCAGCGAACTATGCCGAATGCAACCATGATTTCCGCTTCGACAAGATCCTCTGGTTCATCACCGACGGACACCCCCGCAACTTCGCCAACGAATCGTTCGACGAGGTATACAACACCCACTCCAACCGGCTCTGCACCTACATCCCGGGCCTGAAGTACTCCCACACCGTCTACAGCGGCTGGCTCGTCGGCCGTTACCCTTACAACATCGGGGCCGAAACTGTCTCGATGGACACCATCACTGCCGCCCTGGCCCGCGGCGGCCACAAGATACGCTATCACGGCCCCGAGTGGTCTTTCGCCCTGTTGAACGGCCGGGAGAACTACGGCGCGCTGTTCGAGCAGACGGACTTCTACCCCGAGATCCACACGGTGCCCTACACCCGGCCGTACCCGGGCATCTTCGGGATCACTGACAACACAGTGGAGCAGCGCAAGCAGCTGCTGTACGCCTACCTGGACGACGTCAACGGCCACAATCAGTCTCTGATCGCCCACAGCGCCGTGTTCGACCACGAGATGCACACCTACCCCCGCTGGGACAGCCGCACCATCCACATGGGCAAGCTCTCGATGGACGACCACAACCTGCTGAAGGCCTGGGTCGACGAGCACCCCGAGTACCTCCTCGTCATCTCCTCGGACCACGGCGTCGACGAGGGACCCGGCGGGACCATCATCCACGGCATCACAAAGGACGGCAACAGCGGCTACTTCATCTTCTACAACCCCCGCCTGCCCACCGTCCAGGAGGCCTGGTTTGACGTGTCCGACGTCGCTGCCACGGTCGCATCCTTCATGGCCAACACCAGCATCCCAGAAGCATCCATCGGCGTCCCCGGCCAGAACTTCGGCAAGACCCCCGAGGGTATCATGGCGCAGTTTAAGACCTACCGTCTGGCGGCCCGGCAGATGATGGACCACGCCAAGGTCCGCGGGGTCAGGCTCGGCAAGTCCGTCCGCACGCCTCTGCAGGCCATCATCGATGCCTCCATCCCTGATGTCGTGGTGGACGCCGACGCCCTCCCGGTCGACATGGACGCCGTCTACAACGGCCTCGTCGGGGCCAGGTCGGCGCTGTCGGCCGTGTCGCCCTTCCCCTACGCCGACATCGTCTGGCTGTGCGTCGTCCTGGCCGCGTACGGCTTCTTCATCTTCGCCAACCGCCCCGCCCACCTCGGGCTGTGGGCCCTGGTCCCCGTCGCCGCCCTCGTCATGGTCATCCTCGTGCCCATGCTGCCCGCCGCCCAGGTCGTGTCGGGCGACTCGCTCCCTGTTGTCCTCTCGGTCGAGCCCCTCGTCGCCCTGTGCGCCGTCTTCCTCCTCGTCGCACGGCCCAGCGACGTCCCCGCGGACAAGCCCGTCCGGGTCATCCGGCTTCTCGTCCTCTCTGTCATGCTGACGTTCGTCCTTAACCTGCTCGTGCCGTCCCTCGGCATCAACAACGGCGGGAACGACGCCCTCGACGCCATGCTCGACCTGTTCCCGGTCCGCCTGCTCGTGTCGGTGGCCTTCCTCTGCTGGGCGTCTGCCACCTTCATCCACACCTTCTTCGTCGTGAAGGACGGTGGCGCCATGCGCCCATCCAACCCCGTGGCCCGCGCCCTGCTGGCCGCACCCCTCGCCCACACCCCGCTGGGCCGGTACAACTACATCCCCGGCCTCGGCCTCCTCGTCGACATGCCCGTCGCCGTCATGGTCCAGATCGCTGTCACCGCGGCCGGGGCGCTCATCTCGTCCGTGTACGCAGCCACCAGGGAGATAGACGCCCAGTACGTCGGCACGTGGGGCGTCAGCGTCATAGCCCTCGGGGCCTACCTCGCCGTCGTCGCCCTCGTCGCCGTCTCCTGCGCCCTCCGTCCCCGCCCCCACGACCTGGTCGTCCCCGCGGCCCTGCTCGTCTTCCTGCTCTCGATCCACTCCCCCGCCAAGCACGTCCTGCTGCTCCTCGTCCTCGTCAGATGGCAGCTCGTAGTCCCTGAGGTTCTCCGCGACACGAAGCAGCTCAGCGCCTCCCACACCGCTTTCACCACCCCGTTCGTGCTTCTCGTGGCGTGGGCGCTGCTGCTGGCGTTCTTTGACTTCGCCGTGACCCTCGTCAACGTCCCCGTCGGCGAGAAGCTGTCGCTCTCCTTCTACCCACCGTCGGGTCGCATCGGACTCCGCACCGACAACGCCCTGCCGACGCTCTCCGTGGCCCTCATGGTGCTGCACAAGTTCGGCATCCTCATCGTGACGACCGTGCTCATGTTCACGGGCGCCCAGACCCGCTTCCCGACGTCCCTCCTCTGCACGAAGCTCGACGGCCCGACTACGATGACCCCCGACACCCTCGAGCCGACCCACGTCGACGCCGTCCTCGCCACCCTGCGACACCCCGGGTTCGTGACGCTGTTCGTGCCTTTCGTGATGTTCACGTCGTTCCACACGGCGCTGCGGCTGATGTACCACTACTGGGACCGCGACTCCGACTACGAGGAGCTCTTCACCTTTGCCGCCCTCATGGGCATGATCGTTGTCGGCATGGCCGTCGGCATCATCGGGACCGACCTCATCGTCGTCTCGCCCTCCGACATCATCCGTTTCATCCGGGAGATGCGGGCTGGCCCCAAGCCCACGCCGCCCCGGGTGACGCTCGAGTGCCGCAAGGACAGCGATGACGAGGCAGGACCGCATGGCGAGGTCGACGTGGAGCAGCTCGACGACATCAGCCTCGACCTGGATGAGCTTGAGCACGAGCTCAGCATCGAGTAGGTTTTGTTTCTTAAAAACTCTTTTCCACGCCGTTAACTATCCGCATTTTACTCACATAAAGAGGTGCACGCCCTTGGCAGTGCTGACATACGCCCATGGCTGCCGGGGGTGCCAGGCCACACGCTGTGGCTGCTCGCCCAGCTTCAGCCGGGCGACAGGTACGATCCGAACCTTCTCGATCGGGTCGACGCGCGCATGGAAGATGCGGCAGCCGATGTTGTCGCCCGTCACCGCGAAGAGCGGCAGGCGGGGGTGTACGGCGATGCTGGTGATCGTGTAGACGGCGTCCTTGTCGCGCTTGCCGAGCTTCAGCGTGTGCACCGCCTTGACGTCGAGCTCCGTGTCGAACCACAGCACCGAGCCCGACGCTGTCCCGGCCACGATGTGAAGTCCCGACGGGTGCACCGCAGCACAGGTCAGCTGGGCCCCGCCGACCTCGAGGGTCTGGCCGGGCTTGACCCCCTCGCCCTGAGAAATCGGCTTGATGTCGATCGAGTGCTCGTTGACGATGATCACACCAGGCCGGCGGGGGTGGAAGAACGACGCGACTAACTTGCCCGACTTCCGGACGCGCAGAGTAAGGTTCCCGCCCGAGACCATGTGGTGGAAGCGGGCGCCCGACGACGCTGTGATGGGCAGGGTTGTTGCCATGTACTGGCCTGTCCGGCTGAACGACACGTGGCTGATGGCCGTCTCGGAGGCGGCACCCGTCACGTGCGTCTTCGCCTCGGGCAATGTCTCGTCGCCGAAGCTAGGCTGGGCGAAGAGCACGTCGGACCCGGACGCCACGGCCAGCACCGACCTGCGGCCCATCCAGGCGACTGACCGGGCCCTGTGCTCGAGCTCGGGCAGGGTGAGGGCGACGGGGAAGCCGAACTCGGAGTCCACCACGGCAACGGCGTGCCCACCGCAGCAGGCGACGTACCGGCCGCAGCGGGACACCTGGAGGTCCGCGAACTTCGTCACCGGCACGTCGAACGTGGCGACGAGCTTGGACGGGAATGGTCTGAGGTCCGCA
Organism: Carpediemonas membranifera; assembly: GCA_019828565.1. NCBI lineage: Eukaryota > Fornicata > Carpediemonas > Carpediemonas membranifera. The sequence goes on from JAHDYR010000004.1 coordinate 462,712, forward strand.
GTCGACGGGAGGGCGGGCAGGATCGACGTCGGGTCGTTGGTGACAGTGCGCTGCCGGGTGACGCGCGTGGCGAGGTAGAGGTCCTTGCAGCGCTGGAACTGCTCCTGGGTGGCCCGCAGGTAGGCGGGGATGGCGCGCATGAGGCCGAATCTCTGCGGCAGGACGCCCCGGGTGCTGGGGTCCTCCTCCTCCCACTCGGCCCGTTCCTCCGCGGTCGGCAGGTACTCCTCGGGCGGGTTGAAGCTCTCGTCGGACCGGGGCAGGTCCTGGGGCGGGGGCGGGATGGTCCTGCCGTGCCCTTCGCCCATGTCGGCGTCCCACACGTCGTAGCGCGCCATGAGCGGGTCCTCCTCGGCCTGCCGCTTCCTCTCGGCCATCGGCAGCAGGTAGCCCTTCCGAAGTGCCCGGACGAGCTTCATGACCTGCTTGGCCTGGTTCTTGGAGGGCGTGAACTGCGCCTTCCTGAGGGGGGCGCCGACCAGGGGCATCTGCCGCTGCAGGACGTCGCGTGGGTCGCCCATATCGATGGAGCTGGGGAACTCATCCGTCGCCGTGGATGAGAGGTACTTGCCCTTCAGCATGCGGTTGATCTTTGTCCGCTCCTCCTTGGTGAGGACGTGCGTGCGATCGTTGTACGGATCATACACCATCTTATTGTAGTTAGGGTCCTCCCGCTTCAGGAAATCCTCTAGAGCCGTGCTGTGCTTGCGAATGATCTTCTTTCCAGTAAGATCATAACCAATGTGGTCAAACTCAGCCTGTTCGTACCACTCGATCGGAATATTTCCGATAGTGTTGATCTCATTGGGATCAAAGTCTGAATCGGACTCGTACAGGTCCTTGGAAGCCTTCTCACTCATGAACAGCCCCGATGAACGTCCGTCGCAAGAAAAACGTGCAAGAAAAAATGACGACCTTCCGAAGCCACCCAGAGCCATATGGGTCCGAGGATGGCATAGATGCCGTCTGGGAATGTCGCGGGGGTCTTAATGGCGAGAAATGAGCTTTACAATTTTTTTGCGCACAGAACGACACGAATGAGCGGCAGGAGAGGAGAAGAGGCGACCCGTTGCCATTCATTCCCGAAGAAGATGTTAGTTCCGCCCGTTTGACTTTACTCAGCGACGGCATTCAGTTCTCGACTTTCTCGGACGCAGAGATCGCGAAGGTCTCTGAAGTGGAGGTCTGCAATGGCTCCGTTCGCCAGCAGTCCTCAGAAATAGTTCCATATGGTCCACTGGATCTTCGCCTCGGTCTCAGTGAGAAGCAGGGCGTTTGCCAGACGTGTGGGAAAGCGCTCCTCGAGTGCGAGGGTCACTACGGCTTCGTCAAGTTCCCCCTGCCTGTGATACACCCTGGGTACCTCGGTACTGTCATCAACAACCTCAACATGGTCTGCCATCAGTGCTCGTCCGTGCTCCTGACTGGAGAGCAGCAGAAGAAGTTCCGCCACCTCCTCGACACCGCCCCCGGCGCCACAGAGGTCAAGAAGATCCGCGAGACCATGCTCGCCGACTGCAAGAAGTGCAAGAAGTGCCCGCACTGCACCGGCGACTCGGGCCTGACCCAGAAGGTCGGGGCGTTCAAGGTCGTCCACGACCAGGCGCGGCTGTACACAAACGCGGGCAAGACGTCGTTGTCGAACCCCGTCCGCATCGAGTACCAGCAGGTGGCCAAGGTGAATCTCGCGATACAGCAGAACCTGCACCGCGTGATGGGACCCGACCTGACCCCCATCGACATCCGCCGCATCTTCTCCAACATCACCGACGAGCACGTCCGCTTCCTGTGCATGGACCCTAAGATCTCCAGGCCCGAGGACCACATTGTCCAGACAGTCGCGGTGCCCCCCAGCTGCATCCGGCCGTCCGTGAACTCGTCATTCCAGGGCAGCAACGAGGACGACATCACCATGAAGCTCGCGGACATTGTCAAGGCGGCACACGCCCTGGAGAGCGACATCGAGACGGGTGCGGACTCGACGCAGGTGATGACGAAGTGGGAGGCGCTGCAGATCCACCTCGCCATCATGATCTCGGGCGAGGTCCCCAAGAACGTCGCCATCGACGCCAACACCAACTACCAATCCATCCGCGGCCTCGAGACGCGGCTCAAGGGCAAGCAGGGTCGATACAGGGGCAACCTACTGGGGAAACGCGTCGACTTCTCGGGCCGCACGGTCATCGGGCCCGACCCGAACCTCGGGATCCACGAGGTCGGCGTGCCCCGGCTCATGGCGATGCGAATGACGTTCCCCGAGCCGGTCAACGCCCGTAACATCCAGATGCTCCGCAGCATGGTCAACAACGGCCCCGAGGTGTGGCCGGGCGCCAACTACATCATCAAACAGGGTCGCGGCAACAGGCCCAGCGTCAAGCAGATCGTGCTGCCTTTCAACCGAGAGCAGCTCGCGAGGAAGCTCGAAGTCGGTGACGTTGTCGAGCGGCACATGATCAACGGCGACGCGTGCCTCTTCAACCGCCAGCCGTCGCTGCATCGGGTGTCTATTATGTGTCACCAGGCCCACATCCTTGAAGGACGCACGCTGCGGTTCAATGTCGCGTGTTGTGGGCCGTACAACGCCGATTTCGACGGCGATGAGATGAACCTGCATCTTCCACAGACGCTTGAGGCCCGGGAAGAGGCGCTGCACCTCATGGGGCTGCGGAACAACATGATTGTGCCACGTGCGGGCATGCTTCTCGTGCACGCGACCCAGGACATCCTCAGCGGGGCCCACATCCTGACGCTCAAGGACACTTTCATCACCAGAGGCCAGGCGATGAACCTGCTGACGGCCGCGGTCAACGGTGATGAGCAGATCATCATGCCCGCCCCGGCTGTGGTCTTCCCGCGGCAGCTGTGGACGGGCAAGCAGCTCGTGTCGACACTGCTCAAGGTCAAGCTCTACCGCACCAAGCGACACGCGGGCAAGGTCGGCGAGGTGTCGCGGCTGTCGCTGGAGGCGAAGGAGAAGAAGTACTCAGGCAGCGGCAAGTGGATGTGTCTGCAGGACGGATACGTGGTCGTCCGTGACTCGGACCTGCTGGCGGGGTCCCTCGGCAAGGGCGTGCTGGGCGGATCGAAGGACAGCATCTTCTACAACCTCATCCGGACTTACGGGCCCGAGACGGCCGCGATCCTCATGCTGCAGGTGACCAAGATCAGTCTCAACTTCCTCATGACATACGGCTTCAGCATCGGCATCGGCGACGTCACTCCCAGTGCTGAACTGGATGGCCGCAAGGAGCGCATCATCAACGCCAAATACGCCGAAGTCGAGGCGCTCATCGAGCTGTACGAGTCGGGCGAACTGCCACAGGACCCGGGGTGCACGCCCCTACAGACGCTCGAGGCGAAGATCAACGGGCATCTGTCCACGATCCGTGAGGAAGTCGGGTCTGCCTGCATCCAGTCGATGCACCGCACTAACACGCCGCTCATCATGGCGTTGTGCGGGTCCAAGGGGTCAAACATCAACCTCGCTCAGATGGCCGCCACCGTCGGCCAGCAGACTGTCAGCGGTCAGCGCACACCGGACGGGTTCGTCGACCGGTCCCTGCCCCACTTCGCGGTCGGGTCGAAGCACCCCGCGGCCCGTGGTTTCGTGGCGGACTCCTTCTACAGCGGGTTGACACCCTCGGAGTTCATCTTCCACGCCATGGCCGGCCGTGAGGGCCTCGTCGACACAGCCGTCAAGACCGCCGAGACGGGCTACATGCAGCGTCGTCTGGTGAAGGGCCTCGAGGACCTGCACATTGAGTACGACGGCACCGTCCGCAACAGCGAGAACGTCGTCGTCCAGTTCGAGTTCGGTGGCGACTCGCTCGACCCGATGCACATGGAGACGTCGGGGCCCTGCAACTTCCCCCGCCTCATCGACCACATCCGGGGCACCGTGCCCAACGTCGGCCAGCCCTTGCTCGCATTGACAACCCTCACCGACTACAGCGGGCACGAGGTCACCGAGACCACCGCGCAGGCAGAGACCAGCGTCGCCATGCTCTTTGACGCGGTCAAGGTGTTCGCCACGACACTGCCGCCGCCGGCCGACATCCGCCGCTACGCCCTGCTGCGGGCGATCACGCTCGTCCGGCCAGCCCGGGAGGTCCCGACAGCCTCGAGGGCCACGATCAACGCGTTCACCGAGGGGTCGACCCGCATCACCCCCGCCAAGGCCCTCGACCGGCTGGCCCGCCGTCTCTTCTACCCGGTTGACTCAACCGGAGTCGACGAGGTCGTGCTCAAGGACATGTGCGTCAAGGTCCAGCCGCAGGACCGGCCCTGTCTCTTCGGCGTCCTCCCCTTCATCCACACGGCCGCACCCACGCTCGCAGTCGCCCCCGAGGACGAGGCCGCCGAAGCTGCTGTCCGCATGGGCATCGCATTCACCACCGCGCACGTCGACGCCTTCCTCGAGCAGGTCTTCGACAAGTTCCGCCGCGCCGTCATCGAGCCCGGCACAGCTGTCGGCCCCATCGGTGCACAGTCGATCGGCGAGCCCGGCACGCAGCTCACGTTTGTCCCCAACGCCATACTCCCTCACACAGCCTTCGCACGTTCCATTTCGCCGGTGTTGCATCCATGAACGTCACGCTCGGTGTCCCCCGCATCAAGGAGATCATCAACGGCGTCGCCAACCTCTCGACCCCCATCATCAAGGCCAAGCTCGACGGGGCCTACCGCAACAAGAGTTCGTCCGCACGTGTGGTGAAGGGCCGCATCGAGCGGACAAGCCTGGGTGACATCGCCGACCACATCCAGGAGGTCTACGGCCCCACGGACAACGCGTCGTGCCGAGGGTGCTACGTCACGATCAAGCTGGACCACAAGATCATCCAGTCGCTACAGCTGGGGGTCACGGAGGAGACTGTGATCAAGTCAATCTTGACCGAGCGGAAGATGAAGATCGCCAAGAGTGACGCGGGCAACATCGCGAAGGTGTACAACGCCAAGACGCGATCCGACTCGATCCGTATCTTCCCGGCCAAGATCGAGCGGGACGTCATGTTCTACGAGATCCAGCGCCTCATGGCGAACCTCCCGTCGGTCATCGTCTCGGGCATCAAGACCGTCGAGCGCGCCGTCATCAACGACACTGGCTCTGGCGACGAGTTCGAGCTCCTCGTCGAGGGCACCGGGCTGCGGCAGGTCATGAACACCGTCGGCGTCGTCGGCGGACACACGACCACCAACAGCACGTGCGAGGCGTGCGACATTCTCGGGATCGAGGCGGCCCGGTCGACGATCATCAACGAGTTCGCCTACACTATGTCGTCCCACGGAATGGCGGTCGACAGACGTCACATCGAGCTGCTGGCGGACGCAATGACGTTCAAGGGTCTCATCCTGGGCATCACCCGCTTCGGTATCGGCAAGATGAGGGATAGCGTGCTCATGCTGGCCTCATTCGAGCGGACGGGCGACGTGCTCTTCGACGCGGCCGCCCACACCCGCAGGGACCCGATCCAGGGCGTGTCCGAGTCGATTGTCACGGGCAAGACCTGCTACCTCGGCACTGGCATGATGAAGCTGCTCAAGGAACCCGTCGGTGAGCCCGCCTCCACGCCGGAGCCGCGAGTGACTCTGTTGGAGTCGACGGGGGAGGCGCGGGAGGCCCTCATGAACCGGTTATTGGGCAACAGGCGACACAGAGTATAAATATTAGCGGTAACAAGATCCGGGAGGCCACTGCAACGGGAGAAAATCAACAGAATTTAGTTTTGGCAAAACGCTAACGGACGAAGAGGCAGCGACGTGGATGCATGAGAAGGACGACAACCTCGTGAGACGACGTCATACGCCGTGTCCGCGGCTTGGTGCTCTCGGCGCGAGCGTTGGCCTCCCTCTCGCATCGGTCTCCTTCGTCGCGGTGGTTGCGTCGAGGCCCACGAGCGCTTCGCAGCAGCGGTGGCCTTCTGGGCAACGCAAGCTGAGCGTGGCTCCTGGACACAGCAAGCTGACATCGTTCTGCTTCTCACTGATCTCTCCCTCAAGTCATTACTCACCATTGAAAGCCTTGTCGTACCACTAAGCTTTCCCTCCCAGCATTGGTCGCCCCAGTCCTGGTGTGTTCGATGCCGCTGATCGCAGGCTCCAGCTCGTCTATAGGCTCATCGCTCCCCTGCCCTGGCCCTCTGCGCCTCGGCACTGGTGGTTTCCTGGTGCGACATGGTGCCACTCGGAAAGGTCTTGATTGCTGCTTGAGACATAATGGGTTCACAAACGCCAGCATATTGTTCAGTTGTTGTCCTGACATGACTATGGACTGGTTATCTCGTAGTTCCATCGCAATTCGGGCAGCAACGAGATTATGGCGCCGCAAGCAATTCAACCTGTACTAAAACGCTGCTAGCTTATCTTTGTACTGCTATATCGCTGGTATCATGTCATTCTACTGCTCATGCAGCCGGTGTTGCATTTTCGGCTCTCATGCGCTGTGCTCTGCCCAATAATGCTGATACATGCCGTCACATAAATGGTCAATCGCCGGTCTGCCGCGGCGCTTATGCGCTGCAACTGCTGCAAGAGCAAGCGCTGCTGCAGTTTTCTCGGCTGAAAGCGCTGTATCGCCACTCCCTGTCGCCACCCTCGTGGGGGAGTCGGGCTGTGGCTGTCTCACTCCAGTAGTCACCGCAGAGCCTCTGTTAAGGCGTCAGTAACGCTAAGTCTTGCTGTGGGCGTCTGTCTGACTCAAGTCGGCCTCGTAGCAGGTCGACCAGCCACAGGATAGGGCCATTCTGGTGAGTTCTGCCGTCATATTCATGTACATTACGGCCATTTAACACCTCATTTTGACCCATGGTTCCGGTTTGGCGCTCTGCTGCTGCCCCATCCGCGGGCATCCATGCTGGTCTGGCCTCCAAGCTCTCCAACCATCCAGGCCGAAATGAGACCTCTTACGCCCCTTCTAGCCCGTATAGACTCGTTTGGACAGGCTGTTGGCGCCCTGGTGGCCATGGCCGGCCGAGTCGATTTTCAGCGAATTGGGTCGCAGAGCTCGAGCGATGGTTTGAAGGTGTTGGTGAGGTCCACAGAATGGCGTGAAAGCGAAGTAATGAGGCTAATATGGCTTTAATAACGCTGCTTTGTGGTTCAAGCGCTTGACGACATCTCACTGTGCCACTTTCGGCGATGACACCGAGAACCCGCTATGCTCAGAAGTACTGCAAGCACAGCCCTCGTGATATGTCTTCTAGTATCACTATACGCTCTCTGTTAGCTTGTTCATCTATGTAGCTCTCCCCAAGGGTAGAAATTTGGCCCAGGAGTTCCATCCGGAGCACACCCCAGCCACGCCGCCCTGGAGTACCTCTCGGCACGCCATATGACAGTATGAGGATCATCTAACGCATAGCTACCTTTATAGGTGCTGTACCTCCCGCGGTGCCCCCCGTCCTCCGGTGCCGGCCCGCACTATGCCCCTGCACGGCCCCAGCCCCGGCACCAACTGCCGATCCCAGCTGTACTAAGCAACATCAAGGTCTGGGGCAATTTTCGTGCTGTCTCCCCGTGACGGATTTTAATCACTACTTGTCTGGCGTCATGGCTAGTCGGAGAAAGCTGAGAGGAACTATAATCTTTTTGCCAGCGCAAACCTTTTTGGCAGACGGCGCTGGGTCCTTTTACGCCGTCTACGGGCTTGTCTCAGTCCCAATCGTCAGTACTGAGGTGGGAGACCACTCGGGAATACGGGATGTCGTAGACTTTTGCCTTTGCGCCCGTTCATCGCCCACACTATGCGCCATCGTGTTCAGCGCCCTTCATTGCATACCTGTAGCCGTTCTCTCTGCCATTTTTTCATTCGTTCAGTCAGCCAGCCGTCAGTCAGCCCAACCCGCCCCCAGCCCGTCCGAACGCCGGGAGAGGAGGAAGGAGAGGAGAGGAGAGAGAGGGGGAAAGAAAGA